>OX453266.1:9071536-9511127 GCA_949709985.1 Luffia ferchaultella
CTCCAGCTTCATGGGCGGGGCGCTACCCACTAGGCTAAGCGGTCGTCATATACATAAATACCAGTGAATACTTTTATAAATAAATAAACTTATTATATGACGTATCAAATTAACTAATAAGACGTTAAATAAATTACATGAAATTTCTTAAATACATCCTTTTCTAAAAGACAAAGATATATTTATATTAAATAAACATTAATTAATTAAATTTATTTACTTAAATTGTAAGATTGTACTACGGTCTTACTTAGGCTTACGTTTGTGTCATAAAATACAGAACGTTTTTTTTATTAATTTGTGCAAGCTCGATTCTTAACTTAAAATTAAAATAATTGTTTTTCAAAATTCTATAAAATGATGAAGTTAAATTGATTTTTTAATATTTCGGGAATATCATGGTTGTTTGCATAATTTGTACTGTTGTATTTATGTATTTTAGGATTTATTTAAAATTACCCATGTAGGTTTCGCCCATGACCCCACTTATGTGAACACATAACTGGTGATCGGCTGAACTTGTCCAAACTTATATATATATATATATATATATATATAGTTTGGACAAGTATATAGCGTATATAGCTTATCGAACTAAAACTTTAAAAAAGTGATGTAAACATGTTTTTCTCAGTAACCGCTCGTTTACGCCATCTGCTTACTTGAAACTTTTTGTTTACTTTGATAAACTCTACACTTTCTATAAGTATGGATAACTTTCGCCCGCATATAATATACTGTTCATATGACTGTTTTTTGTTTCCGTTAGACTTTTATTTCGCTTTCTTGACTTAAAAACTTTTGATTTTTTTTCGTACTGACATTACACATGACGATTCGAAGCTTTTCCATTTTCGCTTAAAATTTGACCTCTTTTTTTATATTAATTGGTAATTTTTTTTTAATTAGTTCGTTCTTATTTAAAAGTAACTATTTATTTTATTTCGTAACCCTACAGCGTTACGGTTAAATACCAAACATGGATTCCTTTGCAATATTAACTATTAAAATAATATGTTCAAATTATAAATCTTTTGTGTTTTGGGGATGCGTGTTTTATGAGTGTGTGTTTGTGGGCTGTATGAGAGGGTGTGTTAGGGTGAATTTGTGTGTGCTCATGTGTAGCGTAATAACTATCGCGACTTAAAATATAATTTGTTTTTTTTTTTAATAATGAAAAAGTTGAAAGCTTTTCTTTTTATTGATCTGCTCATAAAAATATTAGCGTTATAATTTATAAGTTACTACATAATTTAATGTACTCAATTGTAAAAATTTAAAGATAAAGTGGTTTTTGAGTAGTAATAAATAAACCGAAAAAAGAAAATTTTTCGTCTATAACTGAATTGCAATTAAAAATCGTTTCGCAAAGCAATTGATTTTGGAATAAAAAAAATATATTATGACTAAATTGTTATTGAAGTCACATTATAGAAGTATTTGTGCGAAATATGATATATTTCTGTTATCACTGTATTGGCATGACGCGCGTTATGCAAGCGAGCGACGACCTCCCAACGAAGGTGACCTTACGTTTGGACCGTGTATCGGTATTTTTTCTGTTCGTTCTTAATAAAAAATAATTAATTCGATCCCAAAGAATGTTATAAGAAAATAAAAATATTAAATTCCTAAGAATTTAATCCGTTCTTTTAGATGCTTGGTATTTTTAACCCCCGACGCAAAAAGAGGGGTGTTATATGTTTGACGTGTGTGTGTATCTGTGTATCTGTCCGTGGCAAACATATGAACCGATTTGGCTGCGATTTTTTTATATGAAAGGTGAATCAGCCGGGAGTATTCTTAATTATGTTTGATGAAAATGAGTGCAAGATGGCCGCCGCCACAAAATGGCGGACATCATATCTCTTTCGCTGCTCCATCAATATAAATATCAAATGAAAGAACTTGACTAGTAGAATACTATACACTATGACAAATTGCAAATCCAAGATGGCCGCCACCACAAAATGGCAAATAACATTTTTTACTACTCCATCAATATGGGTATCAAATGAAAGGACTTGACTAGTAGAATACTACTCACTGATAAATTTCAAATTTAAGATGGCCGCCACTACAAAATGGCGAATTACATATTTTTTTTTCACACATCCCTCAATATGGGTAGCAAATATCCATTATCCCAATAGCAAACATCCCTCAATATGGGTTTGACTAGTAGAATAATTGTACATTATATTGAAAGGGAATGAGGAATATTAACTAACGAATTGAAAAGTAAAAACTTGAAAATTTTTTTTTTTTGCCTGATCATGTATGAATTAGTTTAACTAAATAAGAAAGTTTAAAAATTTTGAAATAAAAATTATATTAAAAATTTAAAAAACCCCCGATACAAAAAACCAACCTTTAAAATGTGTTAAATAATACAAGTTTGTTCATTGTCAAATAATTTTGATCCTTAAAGGCGTCTGGGAGCGCTAAATAAACTTAAAATACCTAATAATTAGAGGACCCAGACGCCTTTAAAGATCAAAATCATTTGACAATGAACAAACTTGTATTATTTAAAACATTTTAAAGGTTGGTTTTTTTATTAAAGGGGTAGGCACCAAACACTTTATGAAGCTCCAGACGAAATAGATTGATAATATTTTTTTAAGATGATATTCATAAGACACATAACATATTATTTTGAAAATTCTTAAAATTTTCCTCAGTCCGTCTTGTCTCTTAAATGAGGTATTTTAAACAGAATTTTCAAAATCACATTAGGCGCGTTATTTCATAGTTTTTATTCGAACGCTAACTCTTTTGCATCTTTCTTATTTCGGAAACTTTTGATATGAAATTTTGTTGTTGTAAGTAAATTAAATGCTTTAAATGTATATGCGACAGCGCATAAATAACTTTTCAAATTCTAGTCCGACTTAGGTGATTTCATTTTTATTTTATATTACGTAGGTACTTCCAATTTGGTCACATCAAAATTAGAAACAAAATCCACCTTTGAAGGTAGAATAATAGGACAAATTTTTACACTGTTGTTCGATTTGAATGATATTTTTTATTAAATAAGGCATATATATTAGTTGATCCTACTTAAATTCGAAAAAAAAACTAAGGGTAGAAAATAGAGAAACCTAGGAACTTGGTAATTAAATAAAGGTTCCATTATCGCTGTTCATTTTATTTTTTTGTTGGTTTAATTATTTTTTAAAAAGTTTTTTTAGTTTGATATTATTCTATCGACTCACAAGATATAATAATATCAAACTGAGTCGTGATAGCCCGAGCGCAGCGAACCTGTTTCAAATTTATAAGGACGTGTGGCCGTGTTTCGAATCCAGGCCAATGAGTTTTCTGACTTAAGTATATAACTATCACTGACTCCGTCAATAGATGGTGGTCGTTACAACCCCCCACACTCGCACTGGAGCAGCGTGGTGGATTTAAGCTTCGAGCCCCTTCATCTTGAGGGGAGGCCTAAGCCCTTGCAGTGGGGTATAATGGGCTGATGGAATGGAACGGAATTTTTCTATCAGCAATATTTTTAATATTACTAGAAAATTCGTTGTATTTAACTCAACACATTTAACAGGTGATACTATATAAACTTCAATTTGCAATTTCAGTAACTAAATGTATATAATTGTAGTTTATTCAACTGACAATAAAAGCGATTTTAATATTTATTTATTTTTAATTAAAAACCAACAACTCGTATCTTGTTTTAGTATGACATTGGCAAAAGTCAAAGGGCCTTTAACAATAGAAAGACACCTTGAAGCGGTCGACGCCTGCTTGCATAATTTGTTTTATTTCATTTTGTTGTATTTATTTTCTGTTTAAACTCTGTCGTATTCCTAAGCTTTTTTATTTATTATTTATTCTAATATGATTATTTAACGCGTTTAAAATAACTGGGAATTGTAATAGCTAGCTGTCTTTTGTCTATAATAAAATAACCGTTTCTTGACTACACGATGGGTCACGATGGATGCGATGCGACTACGATGGACTATAGCTTAGTGACGTGTAGTAGTCCATGATGGCCGACAATATGATGACGATTGGCAACACGATACAACGAGAAGGTGTTACAGTTATTTTATACTATAAACACTATAGACTTGAAAATAATCGTGTGGACGCCCTCACAATGACCTAGTGGCTATAATAGGCCCCATCGTGAAAAAATGAAAAGCTCGGAAAAGTCATAAATAGCAAGTGAAAATTGCCTCAAAAGTCTATGTTTCTATTTTCATTTTCATATTTAGGCATAATTTATCACTGTAGATTAGATATCAGTATCCTAATACGTCTAAACTAGCAGTGTGAGAAAGCAGTTAAATTTTTAGGGTTTCGTTGTTTATATTCGTCTGTCTGTCTGTATGTCACAATTATATTACTCGTAGACTGTTGTGTTAATAATTATAATACCTGAGACATCCCACACAGCGCCATCTAGTCTCAAAGTAAGAAAGTATTATGCTTGTATTATGGGGTGCTAAACAACTGATACGTTACTTAAATATTCTTCATAATACATACATATCTATCTAGCACGCATGCACACAAATACTTGCATTCCGGGTGGGACTCAAACCCGGGTCCTTTGGCTGCGCCGTTAGGGTCTCGTATTCACTTGGTCACTTTTGTCAGTAAAATACTAATATCTTGAAAAAAAAAATCTAGGATAGGTAATAGTAGTGTTCTTGGAATTTCTTTAACCACAGTTCTTGAAAATCTTATAAAATTTATAATGATGACTAGATATCTAAGAACTAGTTCACGAGTTATAGTCGATCAACTTAATGCGTAGTTCGTCTCTGAACAATATCACGATTTTTAAAAGTATTTAAAAGTTAAGCACTTGTCCAATTTTATTAATCGCAATAAAAAAAGGGTTGCTTGTGTACTTTATATTGGCCTCCATCTATTTAAACTAACTACTTAAGATTATGAGCAGCTACCAGTGCAAGAATACAAAAGTTTATTAACACACCGCGAAAAGGTGACCCAAGCAAGGTATTTCCACAGAAATAGAATCTAGAAACTCTCGCGTATCAAAGCAAAGTATTTGCCAATTACACTACGTAGACCACAAAGTAAATAAATTCGACAGCATCGCAGTATCTGGTAAACACAATTTCGTGAAGGTGAAGACTGGAGCTCGGGGACCTCGCAGACTAAAGCCGGACTGAAACTTGCCAAAGATACACCAGCTCAAGAGAAGAAGAATGGTTAGACGGTCAACGCAGGAGAGTGCTTCTAGTCAATTGGTACTTTTATCGTCAATTATAAGATTTTTCCAATATTTTGTTTTAATGTAGGTACTTAACGGACGCTGTCAAAAGATGGCGGTCGTTACAATCCCCAACCCGCAGTGGAGCAGCGTGGTGGATTTAAGCTCCAAGACCCCTCACCCCGGGGGAGGCCTAAGCCCCTTCAGTGGGGTAAAAATGGGTTGATGATGTAGGTACTTAAAAATTGTTTTAAACCAGCCTCCAGTATCCTAATATGTGCCCTACAACTAAAAAACTTTAAAGCTGGAACTTTTGGGGGCAACTTTAATCGAGTCAGCCCTGAATCCAAAATGTGAATTTTATTTTTGTACTGTTCACTAAACCGATTTGATGAAACTTTCAAATTTTAATAGAGGATATCATACTTCAACATATTATTTATTATAGGATAGGTTTTGATTATACGTCTGGATAGAGAGTCGGCGTCCATAAACGTAGATAAAATATCACCTAACGGTTAGGTTATAATTCACACACACAGAGACAGTTTGTACATGGCTAGCATGGCGTATGTGGTCTGTTGAGTCTCACACACGAGTATGTAAAAGATGGATATACATTTTTGTTGACATTGCAATATGAGGGTCCATCCAGAGATTATATAATCAAAGGCTATGGGATATTTAATATTATGCATTTATTTTTAAGAGCATACTAGGTAGAAAGAAGTTTTCAGAGTGACATTTCAATAAACACATTCGGATATTCCGTCCACACCCTAGATTATATAAGTGCTTTTAGGAATTTCGGGATCGACGGCCACAAGAAGGTCACCTTTAGGTCGGCGTGACCTGCCTCAACGATACCAATACGATTCTCGGAACAACCTATATCTAAATCGTAACAAATGGGTCACTTGAATGACACTATAAACCATAAACGAGTTGAAGTTTATAAGCAAATATCAATTTTTGTATGTACTATATATATTGTTATATATGTCGTATATATAGAAGTAGAAATAATATGACGTAGATATTAGAACACACACTGCGCTTAAGCTGCCTCACCGGACGCGCCGCGTTTGGAAACCGTTTGTTAGAGGTCATTTATAGTATTAATTTTTATATGAAAAAAGCTGTTAAGAGCGAATCGGACTCGTACACGAAGGGTTCCATACCACCGTACATAATAAGAAAAGAAAACACTTTTCTTGTGTGGGGATTGAGGACCCCCTTCAATTTTCAACTTCGTTTTATTTTTATTATTTGTACATACTTCGTGAAAATTTCAATTTTAAGCAATGATAGCAGGACCACCATTATAATAATAATAATACATGGGACTTCCCACACAGCGTCATCTAGTCCCAAAGTAAGCAAGTATTATGCTTGTGTTATGGGTTACTAGACAACTGATGTACATACTTAAATATCCTTTATAATATATACATATATAAATATTTTTGCGAAGACACCACACACATATAACAACCAAGACCCGGTACCAGTATCAATATTCATCATATTAATACTGACCCGACCTGGGATTCGAACCTGGGACCTCCAACTTCGTAGGCAGGGTCGCTACCCCCTAAGCTAAGCGGTCGTCCGTCATTCACCAAAAACGTCAAAAAAACATGCTTCTTGTATGGGGACTCCTTCTAATTTTCAACTTTATCTAATTTTTATTAAATTTGGCGGTCCATATCTATGCAGTATGCCAGTTAAGGGGAGCTAGTAAAGTTCCTCTTCTGTATGCCCATCATTTCCAATAACACTTGCATTAAAACTTTCCTGTGTTCGACTTCATTCATTCACTATTTGTTGTTATGGTTGGAATAGTTGTCAATGTGTTCATGTTATGATATGATGAAGAAAAAAAAAAACACTTTTGTAAATTTCTAGTGTCTCCCTATCACGGTTTAGAAGATACAGCCTGTGACAGACGAACGGACGTACAGCGGAGGCTTGGTAAGGGTTCCCGTTGGTACCTTTTGGGAAGCCCTAAAAATGATCGAACATTTTCTGGATAACTCTGACGCTACACTTTCCTTTCCGCACGTACCTACTGTCACTGTATGTGTTGACCTCTCCCACACTCCGCCGCATACCTTCCCCCACTTTTGAGACTTACAACGTTGTAATATTTCAGTTGAATCTGTTTAAATCTGTTTAAATCTTTAGGTGAGTCACTAATTTCATATGGGTTGAGTAGCTATGGACGCACCTTTAAAACACACTTGGATTTAATAAAAGACCTACAAATAAGAATACTTAAAACAATAGTCCCATATAAAATTAAAATAAAATTTAAAGAAAACTATGATGCACTTTTCTGGTACTGTAAATTGATGAATATACATAACAAAATTAAATACACCCTCTTGGTTGAACAGTTTTTCAATATAGATTTTCAAAAGGCTATAAGTCATCCGACATTGACTAGGAGTCAGACGGAAAAAAGACTTCAAATACCAACCTACAATAATTTATATGGCAAAAGATTGCTGGAATACTTATATGGTGCCTAACCTTATAAATGAACTGCCGTCTCAATTAAAACAGGAACTCGATCCGAAGAATATTAAAACGAAACTTAAATTTTATTTCCAAATGGAGCATCCTGTTTACTTGGTTGCTGGTTGAAGTGTGTTCGATTGCATACCTACCCTGTTTTGTTTTTGTCGTTTCTTTTTCTTTTTTTTTTTCTTTTGTAATTCGTTAACTTTGTGTACATGTAAAAGTTTTAGTCCAATGACTATAACATATCATTTTGCTTTGCTCATGTTTCTTTTTATTTTAATTTTATTTTAATTTTAGTTAATGTAAATGATGAGTGATCTGGTGTACAAACAATTCTGTTTAGAATTAAGATACACCTTTATATAAACTATGTATTATTATTATGTCAATAAAATAAATAAAAAAAAAAAAAGCGCTCGTTCTTGTCTTACTATTATATACTTCTAACTTTTCAACAGCAACCTATGTTTTATCAACAACAAAATTGATTCACGCACATAAACAATCGTGATAAGTTTTTAGTGAAAACCCTTGAATAAAATATTTTTATTATACAGATAGATTTTTTCATTAGGCACTTCTCAAATTGTACTAAACATTAGGTACTAAGACTTTTTTAAAATAAGAAAGTTGAATTTTCACATTAAAATATTTTCCCGAAAGAATCATCCATACAGCGTCGTTAAGACAAAAAATTACTACGCGCGAGAAAGTGGCGATGGTGAGTGAAGCGGGAAAAAGTAAGTTTCTGGCTGGATACTACATTTAACCATCGACCGACACAAATTGTCATCGTCACGGTAATAAGGTAATCTATTTAGATTCCTCAACGAACCTGTTTCAAATGTATAAGGCCATGTGGCCGTGGTTCAAATCCGGGCGTGTACCAATGAGTTTTTTCTGACTTAAGTACATTAACTGTCACTGACTCCGTACCCCGGAGAGCACGTTAAACAATCGGTCCCGGACGTTGTCAATATAAGGCGGTCGTTACAATCCGCCAATCCGCATTGGAGCAGCGTGGTAAAAGCTCCAAGCATCCTCATCTTGAGGGGAGGTCTAAACCCCTGCAGTGGGGTATAAAAAGAGCCGATAGAATGGAAAAAGTCTATTATAAATCTGACCTATTAAACCATTTTAACGTGTAAAATATATCTACTTTTTTCTGTGTAATTGTATCTACTGAACTGGCTACATGATGTCGTTGAACTTAATGCAATTATTATAATGAATCATTCGTGTTTTTCAGAAAAACAATATCATATGACGACCGCTTAGCCTAGTGGGCAGCGACCCTGCCTGCGAAGCTGGAGGTCCCGGGTTCGAATCCCAGGTCGGGTCAGTATTTATGTGATGAATATTAATACTGATACCGGGTTTGGTTGTTGTATGTACTCGTATGTGGTGTGTTCACTTGGTACCCAAAATACAAGCTAATGCTTAGTTTGGGACCTAGACGTTGTTGTGATTGTGTGTGTTATTATTATTATTATACAATTGTCTGCAATATAAGTTTCAGAATATAAATTGTGTCTTACGAGATGCGTACAATGTGACCCAAATACTAATGTATTTTATAGTTGAATAATTAGCCAAAACCGTTCACTCTCGGAATTTTCATTCTATGAATCACAAACAAACAAACATTTTATGTAGTAAAGATAACAAAGATTCACATATATAGACCACTGCTCTTTGCTATTCGATTGTCACTTTAAGATTCACATATATAGACCACTGCTCTTAAAGTGACAATCGAATAGCTAATTTAATATCTAAATTATTGTGGTATCAATAAAATATGATCTAAATCAATAATATGAACAAAAGACAACATTGTTACGTAGTTATTATGTTAATAGAACGTGTTTACAATCAAGCAATTACCAGTTATCTTGGTTCGGTGTAAAAAATAACAAAAACGAAATTCTCGTAATTATCATGACTTCTCTGTCCGTCTTGTTCGTCAGTCCATTTGTCACTAGATTATAATTTAAATTTGGTTACAAATTTTTTTAAATGTCTACAGGCCCTATGGATTTGGATAAAATTTTTTGTAACTTGATATATATATTAAAAATATTGACCAGTTTACATTTTCTTTTCAAAGTTAAAAGAAAATAAGTCTGCAATTTACATAATAATATTTTTTTTTAATATTTTTATTTCTGATTATCTGTCCAGATGACGTCACAGCGATTTGCTATGTCGAAGATTAAATAAAGTCATATTATTTTTATTAATTCGTCATTTAATATAGTGACCAACCTAATCATTTTATGTTTCCTTTTTGCTTTTGTTTCTTACTGTGGAAAGCAGCGGATTATAATCAATTGTCTACATGACGTCACATGGACGATGTCAACGTCACTAGAGCACACAGGCACATGCAACATGAGCACAGCGACAAAAAATTATCTTGTGCCATGACGAGATATATATGTCACTTAAAGAGACATCGCGTCATATAGAAATAAAAAAATTGTCAAGGTGTTCATGTTATGATATGATGAGTTCTGCCTAATTCTTGAAAAGAAAAAAAATAGAGGTTTTTAGTACTAGGAGGAGTTGTTCTAGATATTCCTATCAAATTTACTAACCAACCAACTTTTAAGTTTTTTGCAAGCACCTATTATATGTATCATCATCATCATCATCAGCCTTTTTTTACCCCACTGCAGGGGCTTAGGCCTCCCCCAGGGTGAGGAGGGGGGGGCTTGGAGCTTAAGTCCACCACGCTGCTCCACTGCGGGTTGGGAACTGTAACGACCGCCATCTATAGACAGCGTCCGGGACCGACTGCTTAACGTGCCCTCCGAAGCACGGTGTCAGTGATATTGTGTACTTAAGTCAGAAAAACTCATTGGTACACGCCCGGATTCGAACCATGGCCTTATGGGGCCTTATAAATTTGAGACAGGTTCGTTGCGCTCTGGGCTATCACGACACAGTATTTATATGATGAATATTAATACTGGCACCGGGTCTTGGTTGTTATATGCATGTGGTGTCTTCGTTTGGTACCCAAAATACAAGCTAATGCTTAGTTTGGGACCTAGACGTTGTCGTGATTGTGTGTGTTATTATTATTATTATACTGAGATAAAAAAATTGTCAAGGTGTTCATGTTATGTATGATGTGATGAGTTTTACCTAATTCGTGAAAAGAAAAAAATAGAGGGTTTTAGACGTTGTTCTAGATATTCCTATCAAATTTACTAACCAACCAACTTTTAAGTTTTTGCCAAGCACCTTATGTATATGAAAAGCAAATTATCAACGCATAAATCTGCAAAGTAGCCCGACGCATTGCAGCAAGTTGCGATGTACCTACACTTGCTAACTCATTTTAGTTTAGTTAAATCATTACCCCATAAAACGCTGCATCACCCTGATAATATGTACATGTATTAAATTTGTTAAATAAATTAAAAACTAAACTCTTTGACTAATGAGGTACTCATTAGCGATGTAATTTATACATATACACAAATAATTAAATCGTAGATTTTCCGTGTCTGTACAATACCGATTTTTTCAAAAAAATTGCTGGGCGACGCGAGAAGTAACAGAACGTAAGAAAAAAAACAATTTGGATTATTTGTCTATTTGTTTGTTTGTACGCGCATCACGTAAAAGTTACTCGTTGGATTCAAAACCTAATTACTGTAAAATATGCAGCTGTATTTTGTGTAATACTTAGTGCTTATATCAATAAAATCGATCCACAGAATCAAAAGACAATTTTGAAATTTAGTCAGAAACCGCATAGCACCAAACCGACACGCTGCATTGCAGGGCCCCGCTACCAAAAAATTTACAAGCCGACTACGTTCTACTGAACGAAACAGGCAGACAAACAAATCTCCTCCTACGTGAAGGGCTTATTATTAACTCTATTTCTTCAATTTAATTACCCTACTAACAATGTAAAAATATTTTTCATTCATGCATCCAGGGCCGCGTCACGCGTGCCCGGTGTTGCGGGGTGGCGTGTCGCAGGTCTAATATAAATGAGCCCTTTCAATTCGATTTCGAATATAATTTACAGAGAAGCGTTATTGCTTACGCAGGTCATTATCGAATCAAGTCTATAACATGCACAAATAACAAAAACCAAAACATTCGTGTAAATTGTTTAACCATACAAACTAACAGACAGATAGAGTCATGTTGCGTTTTATAACCGACTGAGATAGATCTATGTCGACGCAAACGAAGTCGCGTGCACAGCTAGTTTGTAATAAATTATAATAATATCTGATACAATGTACGGAACCATAGAAATAGCGAAATACGTTCGCCCCTCTCGCCACTACAACTACAGCACGTAATCGAACGGGCGATCGCTCAGACACCCCGCTTGTAGTGCATGTCTATGACCATTCGATTCCACCAGCCCATTACGTTCCACTGCAAAGGCTTAGGCCTCCCCCTAGGGTGAGAGGCTTGGAGCTTAATCAACCACGCTGCTCCAGTGCGGGTTGGTGGATACTCGGCAAATGCCCGTTTGCATGTAAATTTATATACGGGATGAGGTTTTAATGACCAGTCAAATTTTAACATAATGACCTTTGATAAAAATCCGTTGGCCGTCTTGTTCGTTTTTAGTATCATTCAATAGGAAAATATTCAGTTAAGGCTACGTGAACCTTTCCCAAAACTACCAATATTACTAGTCACCGTTCACGAGGGCGCCAGTGCACGTGCACACGCCCCGCCCACATGCCCCATGCCCGCCCTTTCGTATGTAAATAGAAGGTAGCCAAGTTTTGTTAAAAAATATTTAGGATATAAATATTGATTATGAATATTTGACCTATATTTTTATTTACGTAATGAGGTCTATTGGTGATACCTAACATATAGAAAAATTTTGCCCGATTACTAAAATCTCTGTATTTCACAACGAAACAGCCGAATTATGCATTAAAATTTTGTAAAAACTCGTCCAAAAACAACGTTAAGTGGTTTATAACTTTTCATGTGTAAGTTTGAAATTGTGTCGACATTTCCCCCCACAAACGCGTCACACACCCCCGCTAAGTGGAACGCTTTGTCTCGTACAGTAAATGTCTTACCGTGTCTCTATTAAGAAGGTGGCGGCGAGGAGTTTCGCGATATCTATGTACGGAACTTTTGGCTTTTGAACTCGCTCTTGGTCCTTTTTTGCCTGCGGTCAACGTTTGAAGATTGGCAATTAATGTCTCACAATTATGTCACATGGGGTGGAATCCCCAATGCAAGCTTTGGATTACATGGGAAATTGATCATGCAAAACATTAAGGAAACTGTAGTAAGGTTTCCTTTCTGAGAAAAGCGCAGGTAAAATATCCAACACTTATTAATTTGACGTAATACGAAGACCGCATTCATTATAGTTTTTTTAGCTTGCTTCGATTGATATTTTATTTGTTATTGTCGTGTCTGCCAGATGAGTGTTATAAATTTACAGTATGGTAATTAATTAAAATTGTTTTTAAAAATAGTTTGTATTTGAATTAAAGTTTACATCCTTTGATGATTATTTGTTCTAAAAGGTAGGAGCCGTAATTAATCCAAACGTTGCGTTATTATTAATAATAATAAGGTTCAATTTTGATCTAAACCTGCGCAACCTTAGTAAAGCGTTACAGCGTCAGTTCCACAGACAATTAATTACGCGCTAAATATCAGCAGGAAACGTAGACTATGGGACTCATGGGAAATGCGGATGCTTCATTCGTCGGGATCTGCTCTAACGCGACATTTTATCCCAAAACAAGCAATTTTCGTATATTCATCATCATCATCATCAGCCCATTTTTACCCCACTGCAGGGGCTTAGGCCTCCCCCAGGGTGAGAAGGGGGGCTTGGAGCTTAAGTCCACCACGCTGCTCCACTGCGGGTTGGGAACTGTAACGACCGCCATCTATTGACAGCGTCCGGGACCGACTGCTTAACGTGCCCTCCGAAGCACGGTGTCAGTGATATTGTGTACTTAAGTCAGAAAACTCATTGGTACACGCCCGGATTCGAACCATGGCCCTATGGGGCCTTATAAATTTGAGACAGGTTCGTTGCGCTATGGGCTATCACGACATATTCGTATATTCGTATATTCACACAGGTTTATTTGCTATACTAGCTTTGGCCCACGGTTCCGCCAGTGTGGTTGTTTGTATTATAGAGCTCTAACTATGTTTTTCACGATTATGTTTGTTTATCCAAACTGAAATATGTCTTTTCTTCTTTTACTTTATTTATCGAGTCGTACTCATTGATTTTGTATCACTTAGTAACAATATATTGTGATATAACGCTACAAAATTATCATATTAGGAATACGCAGGCGACTGACAATTGTGTCGACCGGCGGTCGCTGGTGGGATAACCCTCACCACTGATCCATTTGATCAACGCTGATCCTTTTAGATTTTCAATTCACACACAAAAAGAAAATATTGAATTTATTTTCAATACGCTATTTCATAACGCTTAATGCTACTAAAGGGTCACTGACCTGAAAGGTAAGGCATGATTATATTTATTTGGAAATCAACACGAAAAGTATTGGAAAATAATTTCGACTCAATAAGAAATATTTCTTACCAATTAGTTGAACGACATCTTTCTATCCCTATAATACTAATGACCCGCCCCGGCTTCGCACGGGTAGCAGAGCATTTAAGCCGTAGTGTTTTTACTGTCGTAGTGTCGTATCAGCTTGTTGCGTCGTAATACAAGCATAATAGTAGCGTATTTTGGGACTAGATAGCGCTGTGTAGGTTGTCCCACATATTATTATTAACTATATACTTTGCCGATGTGAAG
This sequence comes from Luffia ferchaultella, assembly GCA_949709985.1. Taxonomy (NCBI): domain Eukaryota; kingdom Metazoa; phylum Arthropoda; class Insecta; order Lepidoptera; family Psychidae; genus Luffia; species Luffia ferchaultella. The sequence goes on from OX453266.1 coordinate 9,086,089, forward strand.
TTCGTTGTAAAGTAAACTTTGATTTAGTTATACAATGCATTATGCGCGTGTGTTAAAATTACTCAGCAAATATATATCAAATTTGCATCATTTATTGGATCATATTATATAATTAATTTGATAGAAATCAGTCTTATGTGAAAGTTATTTAAAACTTCGTCTCAAAAACTTGTCGGTTCATACTTACCTAATTAACTCATCAAAATATACTGAAATCTTACTACAATCATAGTTCTAATTCTAACGTAACAAAGAGGAATTTACGTATATTAAAAAAAACCGTTTAGGATGCTGTTGTCGTTATATACATACTTTTTCACAATTTTACAAGAGTTGATAGCCGTATTTCTTTGTTTTGGCGATACTTCGCTTCATACCGAATCCATTGCATACTCTTTTTTGCCAATGACTTTTACTTTATGTTTCGAAAGATAGAAGAAAGAGCTTGCATTTAAACCAGATAAGTAATTAGGCATAGTATAAAAGCTCCCTTAGAAAGTTTCTAAGCGAGCTTTATTAATAATTTTTACACATATAATTAAATTGATAGTTTATAGACGAATATTTTAGTATGACTTATTAATTGATGGCTTTTCAATTATCAATGTAGTAGAATCAATTTTAAAAGCTTTTTTTGCAACACTCTGAAAACCTTTATCACAGAATATTTTAAATGAACGAGTTTATTACTCTTTTAAGCTATTTTTATTATGTTCAGACACAGTGTTATGGTTTGTTTGTACAAAACATCAATCGCTTAATTCCTGGCGGAGGTATTCCACGAAGGCTGACTCACTGGCGTCGCGACGTGGCCACGCCCATGTTCCCCTTTCCCCTCGTCTGGCGCCTTCACCTCCCTTCATGTCTGGACGGTATACACTAGCAGCCAAATTCTATCGACATCCTAACTAATATCATAAATGCAAGGGTGTCTATTAGTCTATACGAGTAGGTTAGGTATATTACGTATTAGGTATATATAGTACGACGATCGCTTAGCCTAGTGAGCAGCGACCCTGCTTACAAAGCAGGAGGTCCCGGGTTCGAATCCCAGGTCGGGTCAGTATTTATATGATGAATGGTAATACTGGCACCGGGTCTTGGTTGTTATATATTTGTGGTGTCTTCGCTTGGTACCCAAAATACAAGCAAATGCTTAGTTTGGGACCTAAACGTTGTTGTGATTGTATGTGTTATTATTATTATCTTATTAAATTTTCAAAAGTAAACAGTTAATCAATCGATCTTGCTGTCAGATAGTTGAAGAAACGAACAGTAACATGGACTACAGGTCAGCCCGGCGAAAGTTTCAAAATGAACGATGACTGTGGTGGCAAATTTCTTCTCCTCTTAAACGGCTTGATCGATTTTGATTTATTTTATTATATTTATAGGGTCACCTGGATGGTTCTTAGCTATAGTTGGACCCGGTACTTAAGTAGCGTTGTTGTTGTAATTAAGAATTTTTTTAAATTTCCAACCTAATTTTTTTTTATCTACATAAAAATAAATGATCCTAAACTTTAAGCTTCCAATCACCTCTCAGTATTTTTTGGTTCATTCTTTTTTATATAATAATGACTTATTAAGTAATAGTCCACGCGACTGAAGCTACGGGCTGAAAGCTTATTAATTTATAAAAACTTGAGTCCAACATGGCACACTCCGCCGACGTGCTTTTGACCTAGTAAACCAGCATTGTCCGTTCTCCTTATCTCATTCTGCATTCCCGTAGTGGAGCTTTTAAGGCTGACCAAAGGTTGCAAATTCCATTCCTGCCCGGGACCCTTTGTGTTCAAAGTAAGTCCCATATATGATATCCATACAAGATCCACCAACCCGCACTGGAGCAGCGTGATGGATTAAGCTCCGAGCGTCATTCCATGAATTCTGAGTTCTGGTCAAAGATTTAAATCATTACATAGGCCCTTGCATAAAAATACGATTGACTATTGCCCTTTTCTGCGTTTACCGTCTAACCACTCATACTCTACTCAGCTCGTGTTAGATGGCGAGTTTCAGTGCGCAAGGTCCCCGCGCGCCTGTCTTCACCCCCGCGAAATCCCCGCGCGTCAGTTTTCAACCCGCAAAATTGCGAAATGTCACTTCGATATTGTGAAGTAACATTTATGACTCTATTAAAACCATAGACATATATATACTAGCGTAGGAGACCAACTGACATCTAAACATCGCATGACCGAAACGGAAATGAGTATGTGTGCAAAATTCACATGTGGTTGAGCCAGTTTTAGTGATGTGCATAGGTGTTTTTTATGTTATCGATAGCACGTAGTACTTTCATGATAATGTGTCGTTGAAATTACCGCGTTATCATAAGTCGAAATCGGCAATCCTATTTATTATTTTGAATCTGCTATACTACATAATTTTTGTTTTGAGTTACTTTTCCTAACTTTTAGTTTTTTAAAATGACAAATCATCAATCAGTCAATTCAAATGCCATTTCCTTTACTCCAATAAATATTTTTTTTTTTGTTAACAGTTGATAATAAAAAATTTGCAGAAGTATAGAAAGCGTTAACATCATTATGGAAATTTTAATATTTAGTTGAATACAAGCCACGTAATAAATAAAACAATATAAATAAACGATTTTTATTTTTAATGACAATACGTCACGTTGCAACGCATAACAACAAAATTTTAACTCTTTGTAAACAAAAAAATGAGAAAGTACAAAACAAAAACATTTACAATGGAGAAGTTCATGACGTTCAAAATATACAATTTAACTCGATAGAATTGAAAGATAAACCAAAACTAATAAAACAGTGAAGGTTTTTTTTTAAATTCGTCAATAAATGACTGAGAAATAAATTATTGATATTTATTAATTTGACGACCGCTTAGCCTAGTGGGTAGCGACCCTGCCTACGAAGCTGGAGGTCCCGGGTTCGAATCCTAGGTCGGGTCAGTATTTATATGATGAATATCGATACTGGTACCGGGTCTTGGTTGTTATATGTATGTAGTGTCTTCGCTTGGTACCCAAAACACAAGCTAACGTTTAGTTTGGGACGTAGTCGTTGTTGTGATGTATACATTATTATTATTATTATTATTATGTATTTTCGTGCGGTTTGACTGGTGGCTTCTTACTGCCCATGACGTCACATTGTCTACTCGATTGAGTGTCGCGTCGTCTCACTACACCACAAATTATGCCTTGGATGCCTTGGACTAGTCTATAATATCTTTTGTTTCTTTATGTAATAGGTAATTAAGTTTTATTTGAATATAAAGGAACAAGTTTTTGTAAAAGACAAAGTGATAATTTGCCTAAAATTGATATTTTCACTGTGATAGACTTTTTTTCAAATTTATTTTATATTAGTGCTGAAATAAAGGTTTAGGCTCTAAAGTTGAAGGTCCTGGTGATATATCCCGGTAAACGTACGCTGACACTGATCGCTTGGTCTTCAGATTGACCTGTACAGAAATTACAGTTGGCATAAATGCTCTGACTTTAGATATTAAGTATTATTAGTATATTACTTAATATACTTAGTAAGCACATATGAAAAAAAAGAAACCCCTAACGGCACAAATTCAGTAGGTATAGATCCTTTCTTCAAAAGTCGTCGGTGATTTAGTTAGACAAAACAGTTATCCGTAAAATGTCTACTGCAAACCAAAGAATGTTTTCGAGGAGTCCCACCTGTTCTATTTAACATTTTTTCCATTGTTCTATGCTAACCGTGTTTACAGGAAACCTGGATATTATGAAAGAGTCATCATTATCAGGAAGAATTTTTTAACACCGCAGTTTCTTGGAGGAAAATGAGAAACTATTGTATACAGTAGTTTTGTCATTCAAAATTAAATTATTTACGACGTTCATAATCAGAGAACAGATAGAACGTCAGACTTTAAATCATAAATAAATAACGATTAAAATTAATTGTGTATATATCTTATATTTTCATTTGAAAAACTCTTGTATTTACATATATACCCTATATGTAGTATATATGTATAGATGTCATACTTTCTTTTACAATGTGCTGCCAGGCTAAATAAACCTCACAATATGTTTAAAAACAGTTAACGACATCATTCCAGTGGAACAGGTGCAATTAGGTAATATCAAATTTACAAAATATTTATATTTGAAAATATCGACATATCGATACATTTTGTGCAATCCCTATGCTTAATTGTTTGATTGTAATTTTACACAATATTTTTGTATCGTACACATAATTGTTTAAAATAACAAATTATTTACAAAATAAAGTATTTACCGTATACTACTCATGTATAACCAAGTAAATTTAGGATCGCTTTTTATAAAAATAAGCATTAAGATAACAATATGTTATTGGCAGTACTTACCGGTGAAATGTCTCTTTATTTGGATTATTAACATATGTTACAGTGCAATTTAAAACTGAACACTACACCATTTTTATCACAAGAATTAATTTTTGTAGAATTCAAAACGATTATAACACAAAATAGAAAACAAAGCTGGACCTTATTTTGACAAGTGAGTAAAGAAGACTAAATGTGTTCAAAGAGGTTTTACGTCAGATTTTCTTGCATTTCTTTCTCGCATGTAGGATTTCCGCAAAGAGCTGGATGTCATTCGCACACTGTGTTCCTCTCTTACGCTAGTATATATACCTTTATGATTAAAACTAAACGCTTCTGTCAAATTTGTTTACTCTTACATTTGGATAAGCACAACATCAACATTGTCATCTATTATAAAAAATTTCCAATTTTCGTGTGCGATATTTCAGCTATATTATATCCCTGGTTTGTGTTACCATTACCCATGGAAAATACAGACTTATTCTATATCAAAGAAATGAGTAAGTACAATATCAAAAATTAAAAACAAGAATCATCCAAGATAAAAAACTGACTCTAGTGTCCAACAATAACCACAGTGACACATCACGAAGCACAAATGAATCACGCGTTTGTTTGGCGATGTCAAACGAGACGTTGCGTAACGCCTACGTTATTATAAAAACCGAACTTGGTTCAATGTACCTAATACAACATTTTGTGTAACAATTAACCACTACCACAGACCATTACTGACGACCCCTTAGCCTAGTGGGTAGCGACCCTGCCTACGAAGCTGGACGTCCCGGGTTCGAATCCCAGGTCGGGTCAGTATTTATATGATGAATATTGATACTGGTACCGGGTCTTGGTTGTTATATGCATGTGGTGTCTTCAAAAAATATTTGTATATTTATATATTATAAAGAATATTTAAGTATGTATATCAGTTGTCTTGTAACCCATAACACAAGCATAATACTTGCTTACTTTGGGACTAGATGGCGCTGTGTGAGAAGTCCCATGCATTATTCTTATTATTATTATTATTATTATTATTACTACTGCGTTATATTAATAATAATGCCAATATAACCGACTATTTTTAAAATATGTCAAAATAGCCTAAAAATGTAATGTTGTCGTTTCTATACATATTGACATTTATGTATTTTCTGTGCCTACTGCGTGAGTTAATGACTTACGAGAGATAACTTTGTAATATGTCCGCTTAATACCTACATCAGCACATCACTATGGTTACATATACAGTGGTACCCTTTAACTCTAATAGACCCACCGCACTAGGGGTAGGTAGGGTCAGGGGTACATACAGTAAGTCTGAAGCGTGTTCGTCTAATAGTATTTTTACTGTCTGTATATATGTTATTTTTATATTGGGGACACTTGAAAATCTAAAGAAGTTTTGTGTTTATTGGTGGGATCTCGTTAACTCGGTTAAGTTATTTGTATGTTATGTTATTTGTAATTTCTAAGCCATTATTTAGCAATCTGATGGTGGAGTTTTTTTCAACCGACTTCACAAAAAAGAGGAGGTTTTCAATTCGATTGTATACGAGTATCCTACTTTGATATTGTAAATATAAAAGTTTGTACGTTTGGATGTTTGACAATCAATTATATACGCAGCAACGGACCAACGAGTTGACGTGATTTTTTTCAACTGATACAGTTTATGAGCTAGAGGGTGACATAGGTTATCTCATATCCCGGTGAAATGACGGTTCCTGTACGATAAGTAATCTTAATGCTAAAACGGCTGAACGGATTTTGATGAAATTTAGTACAAAGAGGTCCTATTTATATTATATATTATATTATTATAGAGGGACAAGCCCTTTGAGCACGATTGGACGCAGCAAGCGTGTACATAGGTTAAAGGTAATTTTCGAAATTTTATTACAAATAAATTTGCAAATAAAAATAAAATATAAAAATACTGTTTGGAAGATAACACCTCAAGTTTGAATTTTTATAGGTTTTCTTGTTATTTTCATAAAATTTTAACGCGTAGACATGCGATGATTTCGCGCACGACTTTTTTGCGTTTATCCAACATGGAACACCTTTTTTTATAGTACTAATTAAATAAATTTTAAGACAATTTGTCGTACACTTACTAATATACTATTTTTCGTTCTTAATTGGTATTCGCTACCAGTTCGCTAAAAAAACCCTGAAAAACCTGATGTTTCGGGGTTACCCAAAAACGTGTTTGAATTTATTTTTTACTTATTTATATTACGTTGTTATCTAAATGAAATTTTGTAGACTTATTAGATATATTTATCTATCATATATTAAATTATATTATACATTATACATTAAAAAAATATCGAATATCTTAAAGATTACTGAGAAATTTATTTATTTATTCTTTCATAAATAATTTGACCTGAAAAAATTGTGTTTTCGGGTTTTCAGATCGCTCGATCAGCCTTAAGGCTTGGAATAACACACAAAATATACTTTCACGGTCACTGTGGGATAGCATTCCATTTGAAATTTGATACAGAGATTCTTTAAGTATTTCACATTTAGAATTTTCTAGATAGCCTCACAATGTTCTGGACCGTCGCGTCCCTTTGACGGACCCGGTACAACACAGTAAGAAATGAAATATTCATCCAAGAAGCAAATGTCTCAGAGGCGAGTTCTTTAATCCAAAAATATATATTTTCTATCAAAGTAGTTTACTTCACACAAAATATTATTGTTTAATGATAAGAATTGAAAATGAAATTATCAAACCGTCCTATTTTATACAACATTTTTTTGTGACAATCTGATAAAGTCAATTTGAGAATGCTTTCGTTTTTTGAAACTAAACACGTACTCAACAGTGTTTATAAAAATACTGTACAATAATAATAATAACGCATACATCACAACAACGTCCAGGCCCCAAACTAAGCATTAGCTAGTGTTTTGTTTTTGTTTTAACCAAGACCCGGTACCAGTATCAATATTCATCCAGGGATTCGAACCAGGGACCTCATGCTATAACATGTATGCGAACTGACCAGAAGACAATGCGTAAAACACTTTTATCTGACGTTCTAAGAAAGTCGAAGTTATTACAAAAAAAATGTAAAATCCGGTGTATTCCCTTACACGCAAATACCGAAAAGTATGTGGGCACCCTTTACGACTTACATAATGTTCATAATAACGTGCATGTCTTGTGATTTAAATTTTTTTTTTAACTGGTAACTGAAACGTAACCTTTTTCAGCTTAACCGTTTCGTTACCGACTTAGTGGTATCTGTAACCATAAGGGCACGTTCACACGATCGATTGCAAGGTTAACGGCACGGAGGCCTCGGGATCATAGTGCACGGGTGACTATATTTAAGATGAGATCACATGACGCAGCTAGGGTTACTAACCATCCCTTTAATAGCAGTAATATACTTGACCTTTAATACTGTTTACTGTTCACTAAAAATAAAATGTCCAAAATACTGTTTTTGACAACACACTAAAAAATACCAGTGTTCAAAGCCAAAATCATCCAAATAATAGAGTAAGTTGCAATCCAATGCTGTCTTTGAGTTTCTGAACGTACCCAGAAAGCAGAACGAATCTTTCAACTTCAATTTGACAACACTATTGTCGTGAACTTGGTGTTGTTTTAACTTGCGGTGTGTATACTCTTAAAAATAACTTCTTTCTTTCTTCTACTGTTTATTTTTGCTCTAATAAAATCTCTTTTCTTCTAATTACTGTTTACTTGTTTTAGCTTAATTATACTATTTTTTTTAAAAAGGTGGCAGCCCAATGTTTAAGTCAAATCAATACGAGCATTAAGTACATAAAAGTACGACTTAACTAGAAGCCCTTTTCTGTGCTTACCGTCTGACCACTCTTACTCTAGCTAGCTCGTATAAGATGGCGAGTTTTTTTCCGAGTTTCAGTGCGCGAAGTTCTCGCGCTCCGGTCTTCAACCCCGCAAAATTGCGTAATGAAGAACTCGCACTGGAGCATCGTGGTGGAGTTCCAGACACCCTGAGTCGAGAGCCCCTGCAGTGAGGGCAGAATGGGCTAATGGGTATAAAAATATAAAAAATCGATTAATAATTGACATTAAATTGGTATTAAGAATATAATTCTTATTTACCAAAGTTACATGAATAGAACGCCATATTATAAACATTCGACGCTGATATTTTTGTTTGTCTGCAGAGGGTTGTGCAGTGAACTGCTTTGCCGCTCTTGAGTCGAGGGGAGTGATTCTTGTAACTTGTGCTTCTCGAAATTATGTTCCCTGAGTGTGATATTAAGTTTCGAGGTGAAAGTTTAGAAAAAGCCAATTAGTTTGTGTATTTGGGATCTAAGTTGACAAGGAATGAAAAATGTGAATGTGATATTGAAAGTGTATGCTGGTTATATGGTGAACGGTGAATAATACACCTTTATGAACAGTCAGAAAGTATCTAAAAAGGGTCGTCTGGATATTCATGGAGAGATGTTGGTTACGACATTGATGTATGGAAGCGACATTTAAGTGTGGCTCGATGAAAGAAAAAACACGAAAGTAAAATAAACGCAGTAGAAACGAGAGTATTGAAAAATGTGTTTGGCGTAAAACTTAATGATAAGTTGAGGAATAGTGTGATAAGAAAACAATGTGGCGTGAAAGAAGATGTAGTAAATATAATTTAAAAAATAATGTTGAGATGGTTTGGTCACATGGAGAGAATGTGTGAAGGAAAGATGACTAAATAATTTTATGAAACGAGAGTGAATAGAAATGTCGGAACGTTACACCATCACTATCAAATCGAAGACAATCTAAAAAGGTACTAGGTCAGGAATAGCCTAAACCGACAAGCATGCATGAAGGGATTAAAGAATATGAAGAAAGCGAAAGAATATTTTCTTTCGCTGAGAAATGAGAATGAGAATGAAATTTCAGGAGAACGAAAACTAGTCAAATACTCTACTCTGGGGAGTCATCATCATCAGCCCATTTTTACCCCACTGCAGGGGCTTAGGCCTCCCCCAGGGTGAGGAGGGGGCTTGGAGCTTAAGTCCACCACGCTGCTCCACTGCGGGTTGGGAACTGTAACGACTGCCATCAATTAATGAAATAGTGTAAATTTATATACTCAATAAACTTCATTAATCCAAAAACATGAATACTGGCTTTTGTCCGTGGTTCTATCCATGCGGACAGAGCAATATTTTCGTTACAGCTGATCGACATAGTTTCAAAATCTACCAAAAAATCACAATTGAAAGTAAGTTAAAAGTTCTCATGATAGAAATGATGTACTGATTCCAATGAATTTACAATTGCTACATTACTTTCCACTTTAAGAAAACCTTGCAACTCCCTGAATTATTTATGTATTCCAACTCTGTGATCGACATATAGAATCAGCCCATCAAAAATGCACAAATGTTAGGGTCTAGCTTGTCATATTAGAAATAACGTATTAAATATTTCCATTTAAATTGCTATTTTCACACAACTTCCGATGTTAAGGACGAGTTGCCATTTCTTGATTTATTTGTGTATACCAATTCTGTAATTGACGTAGAATCGGAATCACACCTCGCGAGGCTATCCTGACGATAAATAGATTTCAGCTGGCCATTACATGAATTTATACCTCAGCAGCTGCACACGCTATGGCATGTTGAAAAGTAACAGCATGGTATACGCTCCCATGTCCTATGTTGTGATAGCCCAGAGCGCAACGAACCTGTCTCAAATTTATAAGACCCCACGGGGCCATGGTTCGAATCCGGGCGTGTACCAATGAGTTTTTCTGACTTAAGTACACAATATCACTGACACCGTGCTTCGGAGGGCACGTTAAACAGTCGGTCCCGGACGCTGTCAATAGATGGCGGTCGTCACAGTTCCCCACCCGCAGTGGAGCAGCGTGGTGGATTAAGCTCCAAGCCCCCCCTCCTCACCCTGGGGGAGGCCTAAGCCCCTGCAGTAGAGTAAAAATGGGCGAATGATGATGATGATACGCTCCTGTACTGACGACTTGTTAGATTTCAACTGGCTGTTACATGAATCTCTGCATTCACAGCAGTTTACGCAATGGCCAGCTGAAATTCGACAGCACGGTAAACGGCTCGATTCACTGAATTTCAGCTTGTCATTAGACAAGTCGCTATAATTAAAAACAAGTAGTTACTCCATTGTCAATTTCTACAGATTTTTTCATAAGTATTTAGAGCGTCCGTTGTTCTTGAAGTATTGTTATCAACACGCATTTTATGTAACACATGACCGAGTGGCACACTTTTGCTTGGCGCGTATCTCTTGACCTACTTCAGAGCGTTATTGGGTTAGTTATTTTAAATACATACAATTTCTACATTGCGACTTGTTTGTGTGTTGTAACGTACCTCATGTTGATGGTTTTGAAAAGTGCATAATTTTGACTAAATCACAATACAATCCATAAAATAACCAAGACCCGGTACCGGTATCAATATTCATCATATGAATACTGACCCGACCTGGGATTCGAACCCGGGACCTCCAGCTTCGTAGGCAGGGTCGCTACCCACTTGGCTAAGAAAAGAAATAAGCATTTGTAGTTTTCAGAGTTATAATGGTGTGCCATTTTAAACCAAACTCTTTTTTTTTAAATAATATTTGTTGATTTGCTAAAAAAGAGCCGGTACAATAGTATCAAATGTTTAACAAAATGTATATACATAAATTCAACGAAAAATTACTACCTTATACATATACAACATGTTATGATAATCGATACACATAGGTATGGATCTAGCAGACTAAAGTCAAACTTAAATTCTTTATCAGCACTTAAAGGCCACAGTAAGGCACTTATTGATTAGACTTTCGGGGAATCGAACCGACTAAACCGACTAGACATTACGGGGATTAAACCTAACGGACCGAACCGTTTCAATTATGCAATTTTATTTCTGAACTAGCGACCGCCCGCAGCTTCGCTTGCGTAGACTACGAATTCCTGTTATAGGTACTATTAACGTTCGAGATGGTTTATACGTACTTTTTGCTGGAACCAATTTTAGTTACACCCATTCAAACTTTCAATCTTCATTCCCCTTCCACCCTTTAAAAAAACCGATACAATTTTTCATCTCCCGTTTCCCACCCTTAAAATGTGGAAATCTAAAAACCCTGAAACACGTCATTATTTGAGTCCCTCCATTCCCATCCTTAAGTTTGAAATTTCTAAAAAAGCCTTTCATAACTTAATGCTCACGTTATAAAATAAACCTATGTTCCAAATTTAAGCTTCCTAGACTTAGTAGTTTTGGCTGTAGTAGTTGATAGATCAGTGTGGACAAACGACAGACAGATAGACACACAAACAAACACAAAAAGTTGCTTATGACACTCTTGACAATCTTCTTTCACGTCTGCAGTTTCATTAAAATCTGTTCAGCCGTAGTGGAAATTAGCTCGAATAGATAAAATTGAATTGAATAGACACATAGACGTACAGACAAACAGACGGACAAAAAGTAGCTAATGTCAAATCTCTTGACAACCTTCTTTCCCGTCTGCGAAGTTTCCTTAAAATCTGTTTAGCCGTTTTGGAGATTAGCTCAAATAGACAGATACACGTACAGACAGACAGACGGACAAAAAGTAACATTTGTTAGTTTTGACGACCTTCTTTTCATACTTGTGATGTTTAATTAAAATTGGTTTAGACAGATGGACGTACAGACAGACATACAAAAAGTTCTGTATGTCACTTTTGACTACATCCTTTCCATATGTGTAAAGTTTCATCAAAATCGGTTAAGCTATTTTGGCCGGAACCTAATTGCTCGAATAGACACACAGTTCGTTTTAATATATATATAGCCTATAACCCTCCGCTAGATTCAGGCTATCAAAGGCAAAAAAAAATAATTTCAAATCCGACTGGTAGTTTCCGAGATTAGCGCATTCAAACAAACAAACAAACTCTTCAGCTTTATAATAAGTATTTCTATTATATAGATTAATAGATTATAAGATAATAAGAAAATAAGATAATACTGAAAACCGTATCAAAGTCTATTGCATGGTTTGGAAGTAAAAAGTTAACGAACCGAGGCAGACAGCGAATTTATTTTCTCCCGCTATAGTTTTCATATTTCGATAAAAACTGCTAAGATATTAATTTAAATTGTGTGGTGTAAAATGCAATTATAATATGCATGAAATGCTTAACACAACTAACGTATTTAATTTGATAAGGATTAATATCACGTTTAAAAAACATCTTCGCAAATAGTACATAATGTTAGAACATATTTGATTGTCATAAAAAAGGTTATAGTAAGTTAACCTTAAAAGATACACATATGCTGTCGCGGACTTTTGGTTAGAACTTTTAAAGAGGTACAATTCAGTAATACATGATTTTTGCCTAACATCAACCATTTACGCACCGCGCGCGACGGAAGCTCTCAAAAGGAATAATTTTTCCCGTTTTTGCAACATTTTTCATTGATGCTCCACTCCTATTGGTCGTAGCGCGATGTAGTATAGCCTAAAGCCTTCCTCGATAAATGGACTATCCAACACAACCATAATTTTTTAATTGGAACCAGTAGTTCCTGAGCTTTGCGAGTTCAAACAAACAAACAAACAAACAAACAAACAAACTCTTCAGCTTTATAATATTAGTATAGATAGGTGCTTTTATTTATTATTATTTTTATTGGCATTAAGAGCTAAAATATATTTGTCACACATGAATTACTATGTCCCTTCATATCTATATATTGTATTTAAAAACAAAATAAAAAAAAAACATTCTGAAACAGTAATATGTAAAAATTAATTATCTGTCATTTAACAATACTTCTTATGTCACTTAACAATATCTGAATCCCTATTTAAAACAAAAAATCCCGCCCCGCAATTATTTTATTCGCTCAGCAGTGCACATTTGATGTGTTAAATGAAATCGCCAGCAGAATTTGCTGCGTCAAAAAGAAGGCGTAACGCGAGTCTATGAATTTACTGACAAAGACCTTCGTCTCTGAACCCCAAAAACCTGCTATTTCGTATAAACTTAAAATATTTGTAATGTAAGTGTATACGAACTTAACGAAATCTTCTGTCTATAACTTATGTTTAAATGAAAGTTATTTTTATTAAAACAATAAAAAAAGTTTGGAAATTAAAGAAAAAACTTATTGAAAACGGGCTTTATTTATACAATAATCTGGGCGGCAAAATATGAAATCTAATTTTAATCACAGGTGCACATATGGCTATGCTACATCGAGACGCAAGGATGGATTAGTAGGTAACTCCATCTTGTTTCGTAGATCGCATTATCGAAAATGTAGGGAAACAAACACGCGAATAGACTTAAAAACGTGTTGCAATCCGGAATTGTTTGTATTGACAGCCCCAGTACTGGAGACATCTCAAGGTCCGTTGGAACAGATGGCTCTTTAACGTTACATTACGTAACTACACTATCGGACGCCGCAATCGCACTGGGATACGTGCCGGCTCGCTGTGACGATTTTAGTTACACGTACGATCAAAAAACGTGTAATGAGACGGTAATCCGAGAAAATTGTAAAATAAATGACGTCAAGCAATATAATCAAGATAATAAAAACCGACTCCAAAAACCAAAAACTAAGAAGCTGTTATATTATTTTTAATTAAATAAAAGAATATTAATGGGCTGCAAATATTTTATTTATAAGTCTATAATATAATAGTTTGCTGTTGATCTTCCAAGAAAAAATAAATAAATATTTTATGAAGTCAGTGCTAAATCACCACTTTACATTGTGTTCTATATTTGTTATAATAGTTGTAAATATATCATTGTTGTAATTATTATTATCCACCAACCCGCACTGGAGCAGCGTGGTGGGTTAAACTCCAAGCCCCTTCACCCTGAAGGGAGGCTCAAGTCCATGCAGTGGGGCATAATGGGCTGGTAGAATGTAATTATTATTACCCATTTACTCGTAAACTGTCTGAGTTGGCACCGCATTCATAACTAACAACATGTTTTAATTACATGTAATTAAATTGTTTTTAATTGTAATTGTAATTGTAATTGTAATTGTAATTGTAATTAATATTGTTTTTAATTTTTTAGTTTAGGTTTTTGAAGACGATTTTTATTGTATTGAATTTTACATACGAGTGTCGTGATAGCTCGAACGCAGCGAACCTGTTCCAAATCTGTAAAGCCATGTGGCCATGATTCGAATCCGAGCGTGTACCAATGAGTTTTTTCTGACTTAAGTACATTAATTATCACTGACTCCGTGCCTCGGAGAGCACGTTAAGCAGTCGGTCACGGCTGCTGTCAATAGATGGCGGTCGTTACAATTCGCCAACCCGCATTGGAGCAGCGTGGTGAATTTAAGCTCCAAGCCACCTCATCTTGAGTGGACGCCTAAGCCCCTGCAGTGGGGTACAAAAAGGATTGAAGGAATGGAATTTTACGTGATATTATTTATATTGCAGTTTTCTCGGATAACTGTCTCATCTAGTTGTAGAAATATTCGAATTTTCTATAACTAGTATTTCATTAGAAAATTCCAAATTTTGGCTCTATATAAACCTAGTTCTAACTTAAGTGAGACTATAATTTCAAACATACCAAAAATAAAATGCATATTAACACCGTAATCGTTTACGGGCATTTGTATGGGTGTTAACACACGCAGCGCCCTCTTAAGTCTTAAATACAAAAAAGTACTTTATTATTTTTCTCTCAAGCTTTTAGTTCTTTATGAATAATATATACATATCATCATCATCATCAGCCCATGTTATCCCACTTAAGGGGCTTAGGCCTCCCCTAGGGCAAGGAGGGGGTTTGGAGCTTAAATCCACCACGCTACTCTACTGCGGGTTGGGGATTGTAACGACCGCCATCTATTGACAGCGTCCGTATATATATATACATATAAATATATATACGTATATATACACATAATCATATTATATGTATGGTAGAACGAAATGACATTCATTTTTGACATACATGACTTTGGTAATTAAGTCTATGAAGCTCGATTTCCAGACCACTGTGCGACGCAACGATAACTGCCACGATGACCGAGGTCAACTCGATCGGTAGACCTCATTTCTGTATTACATTCTGTATGACAATGCTTAGAATGAAGTGAAACTACTTCATCAGTCATTTAGTACTGGGATTTCATATCCAGAGTATAAATCTAACATAAATTAACTAATCAATTTGCTTTTTGTAATGGCTGTGTCAACACTTTAAACATTGTCTCATTTAATACCTCCTGTGTAAATATTCGGTGAACTAATCTACGATTTAAATCAATTCGTCACATATAACCGGCCCACGGCCCACTTCGTAGATACATTACGCCACTCGACCGTCCCTTGCATAACCGTAACCTGACCTATTTCGATTACAGTTGCTCGATCTGCCTATTGTTCGAAGCAGCCGTGTATAAGGATGTTTCCAACAAACTTGATAATAATGGAGTTTGAATGTACAATAGTACTTACACTATATACTTATATAATAAAAAGACTATTGAAAAATACCGAAAGCTAGAAACGTGGTTGTCGAAAAAGACTTTTTTTTGTGTGCGAGGATAATGCTGTTTTAGATAATAATATTTCTATCATCATCATCATCAACCCATTTTTACCCCACTGCAGAGGCTTAGGCCTACCCCAGGGTGAGGAGGGGGGCTTGGAGCTTAAGTCCACCACGCTGCTCCACTGCGGGTTGGGAACTGTAACGACCGCCATCTATTGACAGCGTCCGGGACCGACTGCTTAACGTGCCCTCCGAAGCACGGTGGCAGTGATATTGTGTACTTAAGTCAGAAAAACTCATTGGTACACGCCCGGATTTGAACCATGGCCTTACAAATTTGAGGCAGGTTCGTTGCGCTCTGGGCTATCACGACATATTTCTATAAATTATTCTAATTATCTAATCTATTCTAATTATCTAATCTAAAGATTTAGTAAACCTAGGTTTACTCAGGTATACTTAGAATTATCCAAGATTTTTGGATTATGTCCGAATAATAATTGAAATAAATTTTGATTCGGGTTTTACCCATACTCACCTAGGTCTATACACAATGTTGGCTGGGTAATGTTAGGTTTTGCGTCAAGAATATTGCGTCAATACTTTGTTTTGTGTACTGTGTATTTATTTTCGTTTCTTTAATAATTTAGTTTTTAAAGTACCAACTTATGTTTTATAGTGAGGCTAACTACAAAAAATACTGATTGTATAATAAAAAACTTTTTATTGAGAAAATACATTTTTTTTATCCTTTTTTATTTCATTTGCTTCTTCATTTTCAGCCAAGGGGTTGCGGCTGTATTTAAATTTAGCCAGCTAAAGAAGTAATAAATTAGCATTTGCCTCTCCTCGAAAATAAACTTAAGAGCAAGCTAAACTGTAGCTTATTTTCACACCTATCAATAGTTTGACCGAAACCGCTGTACTACGCCTTAGGTATGTGCGCGGCGAGGAGAGAAAGCAGTTCCTAAACGTTGACGACGGACTGACAGAGTAGATGTGCCTCCCTCCGCGCCGCTTACATACCTAAAGCGCAGTACACCGGTTTCGGTCAAACTATAGCAAATGTTTTTATTGGGTTGTGATTTTTTACAGCTTTGGAGCTATTAAAAACCAAGCTTCTCCCTCCCTAAGCTTTCTTCCTCCGGGGAGCGTAGGTCTAAGTACTAGATATCATTTTCAAATTAATAACTTCACGCGTTTATGAGAAAAAAGATTTTGACAGACGAGAAACGGACAACAAAGTGATAGTATATAAGTGTTCCTTTACTGAACCCAAAAACAAATAATCTAATATATTAATGTAATTACATATTAATAACATAAACAATAATTATCGAAAATACTTATAAACATTATGTATGCCTACAGAAACGGCTCACATCGTATTCATTATACATAACATCTTACACTTAAAGCGATTCTATTTTTATTATTGATAAACACGTTTTTAAATTGTTGTTCGTGACTGCATAAGGACGTCCGGAAGTATGACGCAACTTAATATGTCGTACAGTTACCGCCGGAAGTAAGAATCAAGGTATTACAATATCATGGTCGTCGAGCCATAATTATATGGATTAGGAAATTGAATTTTCCCTATAAGGACACGGTTGTATAATTTATAATTACATTTATATGAAAATTTGTTGCAATATCGGCAAAGTTTATAATAATATTACCTGAGGTATCTCACACACGGCCATCTAGTTCCAAATTAGGCAGGGCCTGTATTATGGATACTTGACAACTGATATACATACATAGAGATTTTTAGGGTTCCATACCACAAAAGGAAAAAAGAACCCACATATGGTTACATCGTTGTCTGTCTGTCTGTCTGTTTCTCCGTCTGTAAAGAGCCTTTTTCTCAGGACCGTATGGAGATAAATAAATATTTAACACCCATGCACGGTAGAATACAAATATTTGTCCCGGGTGGGAATCGAACCCGCGACTTTAGGTTCTATAATTAGGGTCTCTAACTATTCGACTAATCAGTGAGCCTAAATTTTTTATTGATTAGTTAAAATTCAGCGTTAATTTAATAGTTTAATTTCGAATTGTTTGGTATATTTGTTATCTAAATGAAAAATAACCAATGATATTAACATATTTCTTACAACCTAAGTGTGAAAATCATATACTGTAATATATAGTATAAATAATGATATATAAAATATATAAATATGGATATATATTGCATTCCTTACAAGTCAGTTGCGTTGGATTGATGAAACCAATTTTCTAAGATTTTTCCGCTTTCACATTCCGATTTTCAGACTTGGAAATGGCAAAACTAAAGTTAGTTAGAATTTAATAAATATTAATAAGTATCATCTATAATTTGTTATGTTACCGTGGATTTTTATGCAAACATTACAAATAATATGGTTACAAACGGAATGGTTAACGGCCTCAATGTCGCCTCTCGGCGGGTGGGGCTCGGGATGAACTTGGACAAGACGAAAGTCATATTCAACGAACAAATTCTCCCGAGACCGGTAACCGTAGAAGGTGCAACTCTAGAAATTGTCCAAGACTATGTCTATCTAGGACAGACTGTCTAGTTAGGCGCAAACACACTTCAACAAAGAGGCCGACCGAAGAATTCAGCTGGGCTGGGCTGCTTTCGGGAAGCTTCGTCATCTGTTCTCGTCACATGTAAATGTAAACACAATATCAAGTCACGTGTTATGGTAAAAAACACAAGAACACTTGTTACACCAGCCGCGTCTAGTAAAAGCTCGTTGCGGATAAACTTTTATTCATTTCTATGAATGATAAAAATCGTCTGCTAATCCGGCTCTTGCACAAATAGTTGCATAAACCCGCACAAGAAAATCCTACCACCTATACTTATACTATAGCCGAGTGGTAAGCCCGCTTTTTGTTTAAAAAGCAGTGGTTTAAATCCTAGGGCATATACCAATGAATTTTTTCTTACTTATCAGACTCGGTGTCTCGGAGAGCATGTTAATCCGTCGCGTCGGTTCTGGTTGCCATCAAAGTATATGGCAGTCGCGCTGGAGCAGTGTGGTGGAATAAGTTCCAAGTACCCTCATCCCGAAGGGAGGCCTAAGCTCCTGCAGTGGGACATAAATGGGCTGATGGTATGGTTATATTCCATAGATAAACGTCACTACATGCAGATCCATTGTCACCATACTAGGTATGAGACCAACTTCATTCAAAGAAAAGCAAAGAAATAATAATAATAACATATACATCACAACAACGTCTAGGCCCCAAACTAAGCATTACCTTGTGTTTTGGGTACCAAGCGAAGACACCACATACATATAACAACCAAGACCCGGTGCCAGTATTAATATTCATCATATAAATACTGACCCGAACTGGGATTCGAACCCGGGACCTCCAGCTTCGCAGGCAGGGTCGCTGCCCACTAGGCTAAGCGGTCGTCATATTAGGTTATATTATATTATTATATATTATAGATTATATTAGGTTAGAGTTGGCATGTAAGCGGATACGCTGTCCCCTTAAAGTTTGCTGTATGTTGCATACTTGAGACCGATCTCATAACCTTAGCTCCATAATATGACATCAAATCACTCTAAAGATGTAAAAGGAAGAACGAATGTTTGATCGTTTTCTAAAATTATATGAATCTTAGACAAAATAACGTATGTGTAATATTTTTACTGTTATTCGTGTCTCCGAACAAAAACCGTTGCATCGCACCTCTATAACCTCCTAGATTCTCTCTACTTGGGACTATGTAAATATGTGACGATTCGACACAAAAATTAGCGGACCATGTACAACAATGTACATCAATGCTATATATACCTATAAACATAACAACTTATCACGAGTTTTTGTCTGTTCTCAGCAATAAAAACATAACTTTGTTGATTTTAAATACATTTTATTTAACTGACTTAAATACAATTAAATTTTATGCGTCTGAACATGTCTGTTGGTTCCGTGTCTGGGTGAAATATATCTATTTAAGTATGCATAATAAAAATATTTTAGTATATTTATCAGTTCTTTGGTACCCATAATACAAACTCTGCATAATTTGGGATAGCTGTATTAGATTTTATTACTACTTATTAGCCGCAGAAAAAATATATTTATAGAGAGACCATGATAGTAGCTATATCGGGGAAATTATAAATTTCCAATCTCAGTCTAAAGATCTCGTTAACAAAGAGTAAAATATCATCATCATCATCATCATCATCAGCCCGTGTCTCTCCACTGCAGGATATATGCCTCTCCCAAGGCTCGCCACCACACACGGTCCTCCGCCTTCCGCATCCAATTACCCCCGGTATGGTGCTTCAGGTCATCTGTCCACCTGGCCGGGGGGCGTCCAACGCTTCGCTTTCCTGTACGTGGCCTCCATTCGAGAACTCGTCTACCCCATCGGTTATCAGATCTACGGCAAATGTGACCGGCCCACTGCCACTTCAGCTTGCTGATCGCTTCGGCTATGTCGACAACTTTAGTTCTTTGACGGATTTCAGTGTTTCTGATTTTATCCATCAAAGAAACACCGAGCATATCCCGCTCCATAGCACGCTGAGTGAAATATACCTGTCTCTAATACCTCACATCAACCCAACCACCTCAAGACTACCTGTTGTGCGGCTACAAGTTTAATTTCACGGCTACGAAATTTTAAAAGCACGATCTTTATATCGATTACCGACATTTCTTCATCACTAGTTTAATGCCAGAAAGTTCAGGTAATAAAAAGATTAAGTACTAAATGAATTTTATTGAAGCTGTTTGAAAGCACTAGAATCACCGAACCCGCGTATAAAAAAGCGAAGCACTTGACAAGGTGTCAGATCGATGTAAGAATTATTCGTTGTGACTCTTGTAGCTGTAACATAAAATTGTCCTTTATCCACTTTACATAGACAAATAGACATATTTAAGACAATCCACAGAATCCTAACCCGATAATATTGTACATGCGAAAGTACTTTTGTTCGTGTATTCTTTTTTTGAGGTGTAACAGAGCAACGAGACAGCATGATTTCTTGCACGTAAATAGTTAAAGGGTCAAGGCGTAATATAAGTCACATTTTTTGTACAGACGAAAGCGTGGATTCATTTTAAATCCGCTGAACTGATTTAATTTGTGTCTCGTGTGTAGGCTATGATTGCAACTTAACTGTGATTGGATGCGACTTAAACGCGGTATCTTCGGTCGTGTAGTCACGCGCTCTAGGTACAGTTCAAATCAAACTTTATGGCGGATGTGAATATAGGCACAAGTGGCGTCGCAGTAACTAGTTTTAGGTGTAGCGGGACGCAGTGGAGCGAGGGGTATATGACTGTACCTGCGCAAGCACGCTAATAGCGTTGTATTCCGATCCGTCATAAAATTTGAGGCGAACTATATCAACGAGTGACGGACGCTTGGTAATGCTAAAACCACCGAACTTCGAATGTAGTAGACTAGAAGGCGCATGCTAGCTAAAACCAATTAGGTACTTATAACCTGAAGTCGACAAATTTTATCAACTATATTCCAATTTTTTTTATAGTTGTCTACCCTTCAATAAATAGTATGTAACTAGTCGTGAAGGGTAATACACAAGACCTAGACTAAAACACAAACATTTAGGTATATATCCAATCGCCTGGGCTATGCGTGCGTCCCTCCAGTCTCCCTTCCTCGTCCTATGGTTCAAATGTGATAATTTTGGTTCTCAAATTAAACAACCGGCATTACTCCTCTATTTAACTAATTCAAAGGTCGGTTATTAAAACCATAATAAATATTTAATAATAATAATAATATCTGGGACATCTTTTACAGCACCATCTTGTCCCAAAGTAAGCAAGTATTATGCTTGTATTATGGGGTACTAGTCAACTGATATCCGTCCGACTTAAACATTCTTTATTTTAATAATGCACATACATATATAGATACTTTTACACCCAAACACGGAAAAAATAGACATGTTCATGCACACAAATAGTTGTCCCGGGCGGGAAACGAACCCGCGACCCACGGCTCCACAGTTAGGGTCTCTAACGACTCGGCCAACTGGTCAGTCAGATTTGAAACTATAAACATCTACAATTTTGACGACCACTTAGCCTAGTGGGTAGCGACTTTGCCTACGAAGCTGGAGGTAAAGGGGTTCGAAT
Source organism: Luffia ferchaultella (assembly GCA_949709985.1). Lineage (NCBI taxonomy): Eukaryota > Metazoa > Arthropoda > Insecta > Lepidoptera > Psychidae > Luffia > Luffia ferchaultella. The sequence continues at coordinate 9,108,111 of OX453266.1, forward strand.
CCTAGGTCGGGTCAGTATTAATATGATGAATATTGATACTGGTACCGGGTCTTGGTTGTTATATGTATGTGGTGTCTTCGCAAAAATATTTATATATGTATATATTATAAAGAATATTTAAGTATGTATATCAGTTGTCTAGTAACCCATAACACAAGCATAATACTTGCTTACTTTGGGACTAGATGACGCTGTGTGGGAAGTCCCGTGTATTATTATTATATATTGTCTATTATGAATATAATTGCCAAAAATCCAATGTGTAGGATTTCGAGACATTCGGCACGCACCTGAAGTAAATATGAATTTGCACGTATCATCTAAATCTTTAAAGGACTTTATCGCGTGTTATCAGACGTCTGGCTGTTTGCGGTACATCCCCGATGTCTTGGATGATGTAACTGTTTTTTGTTTTGAAGTTCCTTATCTGACAATTACTACGTGTTCGTTGTGTCGTTTGATATGCGTCGAACGTATTACTAGGAATTCATACGACAGTGCGTACACCGTGTGTACAACATACGGTTAAGTTAAGGTGTGGACGTAGAAACTAACCTGTCAAACGTCCCTGGTACATGAGAATACCAGCGACTCACATTTATTTATTTTTTAAAATAAATTTATTATTAAAAAAAATAACAAATTTAATTAAAAAAAAATTTTATTTATTAGGAGAAAAAACAGTTACAGGTGTGGTTTAAAATATGCTACAGTACAGTATGAGAAATAAAAATGTTACAACTAATAAATTTCTCACTGGAAAATTAAATTTAGAATTAAAAACAATGAAACTAAAGTAAACGTGCACCACGCAAATAAAGCTGCAGAAATAACAATATAATAATAATATAATAATAATAAAGCCTTCGTTAAAAATTTCCTTTTTACAGCGTTTTGCTTTTACAATGTTTAAGTATATACTTATGTTTATTTACAACATGCAAAGTTATTATGTAATATATAAGTTATTACTTTTATTCCTAACATTATATATTTAAGAAATAGATCCCGCTTGGGTGAAGGCCTCCTCCAGCATCTTCCATTCGGTTCTATTTTTTCCTTTTTCTTGCCAGTCTATACCGCCTATTGCTATTATGTAATCGGTCCACCTGTTATATGGTCTTCCCACGCTCCTTTTCCCTTTCGGTCCTTTCCATGTTGTAGTCTGTATAGTCCATCTGTTGTCAATACAACGCGACACGTGTCCTGCCCATTGCCATTTCAGCTTTAATGCCTGCGCCAACACGTCTGCCAGCTTAGTTTTCCTTCTGATAATTTCACTATGAATTTTTTGTACTTTCTTTATTTTCAGCATGCTCCCTTCCATTCCTTTCTGGCAAGATCTGATATTACATCGTATTTTGTTTGTATACGTCCAAGTTTGGCAAGCGTATAACAAGCTAGGGTGAATACATGTTTCCATTACTGTTTTTTTTCATTTCAGTGTTATAATTCCCTTTTAGTATTTCTTTTTGTGACCAAAATTTCTTCCATGCTATATTTACTCTTCTATTTATTTCTTCTTCATTGTTATTTCTTAAAAGATACTAGCTTTCCAAAATACATGTATTCATTTACAAAGGCAGAAATTACAATATTTACACGCAAATTGACGGTATACTACTTAATGTAGGAATTTAAATACTTGCATCAAAAACGTACAATTTAGGCGATCGGCTCTATCTCATATATTTAAAATGTGATAAATTAAAAAACATAAATTAAAAGACGAATTCAAATTTTTATTTTTTATTTTTATTATTTCTCGTTAGGTCCTAGAAATAATAGAATACTAGGATAATCTATATTTTACTTGCGTACTGAATCATAGTTTCATCAATTTAAATGTGAAAATTTAAGTGATTAATACAGTTTAAACAACAAATACTCAAATAAATTTTAAAATTATCAAGGGCGAGTCGGACACGCGCACCGAGGGTTGTTTATATCCGTGTTCGGGTGAGCGTAGGCCAAACGTATTGAGCGTGTAGAGCTTACCAAACTAAACAAAAAGTTTTAAGTCACCAGACGGCGCAAACTAACGGTTACCGAGAAAAGCATGTTCAAAGTTTAATTTTTATTACTATTTTTTAACTTTTTTTCAGGTTGGTAAGTTCTACCTGCATGCTCTATAAGTTTAGACTGCGCTCAGCTGAACACGCCGTATACAAAATATACTTGTGTTATGTATTTACTAAAAAAAATGAAAGAAAGGCCATCGCAAAAAAAACATTTCAAGTAATATAACAACAAATTAACGCTTTTCGGATTTTTCCCTTTGTTTATGCTGTGGACCTTGCTTCTTGTCAAATTTCACGATTCTGGGTCAACGGGAAGTGCCTTATAAGTTTTCATCTATCTGCAAGTGTCAAAACATGTGGCATCATCATCATTTAAGCCATAGGAATTCCAATGCTGGACATAGGCCTCCCCCACTGATTTCCAATAGGACTCACTCCGTCTGCATCCAGCGTCCTCCCGCCACGTTTACAAGGTCATCTTCCACCTTGTGGCTGGGCGTCCTGCGCTAGGCTTCTCGTAACGTGGTCTCCACTCCAGAACTTTTCGGCATGTGGCATAAATGGCCGTATTTTTGATCATGTTGATTTATAAGCCTCTTTTTTTACAGCTCCAAAATATATAGACCTAAATATTCGATATTGATTTCAACTTACCTTTACGTGTTCCTGTGAAATAGAGTGTTGATGGACAGACAGACAAACGGACAGACAACAAAGTGTTACAAGGGATCCTAAAATATTAGTTCTGATTATTAATTAGTCAAATACAAAAAATTAATCTAAAGATAACTTCCTTGCACACATACCTATCACATTATAGTACACAAAATTATTTTCGTTTTCATGTGCAGCATGAGTAGTGATTTTTAATAATTATTTATTATTAATTATAATTTGAATTGTTAATATTTAATTATTATTTATTTGATAATTAATTATGATTTTAATTGTTAATATTTAATTATTATTTATTTGATAATCAATTATAATTTAATTATTAATAATTTAAGTTATAATATAATTATATAATTATTTTATTTCATTTTTTCTTTTTTTTTTCACGCATGCTAACACGTCGTAGTGATGTCATAAAAAAACACGATGAATAATAAAAATATTATTTAAAACGTCGACATTTAATTAGTTGATAATTTTCAATTAATTTCCTAGTGCATATTTAATAGAAGAAAATTAAGTTGTAAAATAATTATATATGCATACAATGATTAATCAATTGGCATAAACATCGAGTGATGTAACCACATGACGTCTGATTACCGCGACTGATAATTATACGACCTTGAATGACCTTTATGCTGTTAGGCTGATGTTGTAAGCGTTCTGCCGTATGCATTTCCTTATTTGATTACTAGATATTGACCGTGGATTTTCTCGTGTAAATATAACCTATATTTTACATATAATGGCGTAAATAAATAAAACGAATAGGTTTCACTACTAACGAATTTGTGAATTTTTTGAAAGACGTCCATATTTTTAGCAAATTAAAATCTTGAAAGTTATAGCAAGTATTAAGACGTATTAAGTGTGAAGTGGCAAATTTCCATACAAACGGCGTTTAAATGCACGGGTTTTTATTCAAAATTGTTTAATTTTTCACATTTTCAACATTAAACGAATTTTATTTTCACATATGGTGAAAAATTTAACGATTTCGAAAAAAACCAAATGTGTTTGTTTTTTTCTTATGATGTATCAAAATATTATAAAAAAAACCTGTAAATCTGAATACAATTAGGAACTAGAAATTAGAAAACCAAACAGGCGAGGTCACAATTTTTTTTTTAGTGAGGGCCGAATCTGCATACAGACCGACCTACCGCGCAGATGGTGCCGGATTGGGATTTCTATACAGAAGATGCAGCCTGACCGGCTAAACGACATCCTCAACCTATACTCCGGTAGAGTGTGTCACACAAACGACCGCACGCATTGAGGATGTTTTGATGTGTTAATTAATGCCTTTGGTGGGCGGTAACTTAAGGGCGCCATCTCGTAGGCGTATGATTGAGGGATGAGGGCCGACACGTGTCGACAAATGCTACAGTTTATTTATGTATCTTCTTTCCATAAATTCTGCGTCTTTCATTACCTACCTAACCTACTTACATACTTACCTAATTGCCTACCTAACATTTGACAGGTCTTTTTTTTAAAGTTCATGCATGCGCAGAATAAATCTAAACTAAGTAGGAAATGCAAGTCGTGATTCGCAACACCTTGGCTAACTTCGATTCCTGTTCACGATATATTTAGACATTATTTGAACATCTCGTTTCGTAGATAATTTTACATAGTACCTTGGAATTATTAAAAATTCTTTATAAGTTATTTTTTTGGTGTTGCACAAAAGTTAAATTAATTTCAATTATTTTTTTGTTTATAATAAAATTTGTATTTGTTTTTATAGAATATTTGTTTGCTTTCAACTTAGTAATTGAGAGATCGAATTATCGACAATGTAATGCACGAAAAAGAAAAATGTATAAAGAAATCCTATGCGTTGTCGTGAGGTATGCGCAAGTCTTTGATTACTTACTGAATGTCTGGACAGCGAGTCGGCGTCAAAAAACGTAGATAAAAATATCACCTAACTGTTCGGTTATAATTCATGCACACAGAAACGGTTTGAACGTGGTTAGTGTGGCGTAGCGAGAGTATGTGGTCTGTCGAGTAGCACAGACCAGTATATAAAAGTTGGTTTGTAATTTTTATTGACGTATTGGGTCCATCCATGCCTTATATTTTCGTATAAACACAGCCGTGGCTTTGGTACGGCTACTTTGGTAGCGTTGGTGTGTAGAATAAGATATGTAACCTCTGTCTCTGTGCCGTGCTAATTCTTTGAAAATCTGAATCAAAGGAAAATGGTATTCATAGAAAATTATTAAAAGCTGTATTTTACATGTATTGTTGGAAGTGAAAAACCGTTATAAATAAATATTTAAAACTGTACAAAGATCTATTGTGTTATATATAAATATATAGTTGTTGTTACTTGAAATAACAATTCTGTTATTAACCGGCGCCGGCAAAAACAAACGTTTTCGCGTATTTCAAAAAGACGTATGATCGTCTCCCAAGACACGTTAGAATAGATATCCATAGTGGCTGAAAACTAGAATAATACATCAAGAATCTAACTCAATTTTTTCAAAAACTAGGAAACAATCCAACTTTCGATAAATGTATGTATTGAAAGTATTGAAGCCTGTGAATCGATTTAGTTGTTTTTAAAAAATTAGAAATTTCAATCATCGATCCCTGATTTAGATAGGAACTCAAATCTTCATAGTGATTTCGACTGTAAGCCCTTAGACTATAGTTTTACAATTCGTGGAAATCATAGAGCAAATGAATTTGACAGCAGCGTTTGGTTTTAATAGTCATAAAAATGTCACTTCACAGTACCGAAAATTTCAAACGCAATTTCGCGAGTTTGAAGACCGGCGCGCGGGGACCTAGCGCGTTGAAACTCGTACTGAAACTCGCCATCTTACACTAGCTAGCTAGAGTATGAATGGTTAGAGAGTAAGCGCAAAAGAGGGCGTCTATTCAATTCGTAACTTTATAATAGAGATATATACGAAGCCAACAATACCTAAAAAAGTCGTTTAGATCATGAAACTTTCCTGACTGCGTTTTAATCAGCATCGTTTGTTTTCGTTAAAATTAATCTTTTATTTTTATCTAATCTAAACTTGTTTTCCGGTACACAAACATTTCTTGAATAAACACGTTCACTTCGAAATTGCGTCGTTTTTGCTAAAAGTTGCTAAAACTTTAATATATTTATTAGCCGTTTATATGCGCCGTTTTTCCTCCAGGTACTCGTAACTAACAAGTCTTTGAACGGACACTTTCATATCCATATCAAAGGACACATTGGTTCAATTTGTTGTATTTATACTATAGAAACAAGCGTTACTTTTATTATTGAAGGAGCGACCCGGTGTACGAAAACATTAAAAAAAAATAACCACCAACCCGGACCCCAACCCCAGACCACGGAACCAGAACCTGGACGTAGCATCGTGAACTAATTTATTGATGCACTCCTAGTAAGTTGGCTTGCTGTGTATGCACGCGTCATCTTATACACGTTGCGAAGTTCCACTCACACATACGCCGTGGCCGCCATTGCAGTTCTTCAGTAACTGGGAATCTGGAGTTTTTATTACGCCTGTAAAATTTTATAATAAAAAAATAGGCTGTTGTTTTTCTTCAAATAACGACTGTTTACAAATAATACTGTCTCCGCGTTCACGGCGAGAGGACGTCAGCACGGCGATAACTAGCACAACGAAATAGGTCAATGCGGCTGTTGATCTTGTTTGACATAGATAATGTGCCAATTACCGTAATGCCGGAATCCACTTGCCTTAGAAAAACAATATTAACCATATATAGTCGTTCTTACGAAGAAAAATCATATAATTATTATTTAGGTATACTTATTTATTAAGTATATAATATTTAATTTGTTAAAATGTTTAATATTTTTTTAAATATTTATTTGCTAATTAAATATAGCCGAACATGAAATACATTATGTGCATTATTGATGAGGAAATACTTTAATGAGACTTTTCTTGTTGCTTATGTATAGATGTGATTTTTTTTTCAGTAAACTATAATTTTAGAAACTAAGTGACCATAAACGTGTTCAACTTTTTCTTCATTCCATCGATCTACTACGAATTCGTTTTTTTATCTTTTATTTGTTAATCTTTTATTTATTTACAAAGACAATGATTTTTTTTTAATTAATAAAAAACATATATATATATATACAACATAAGTGATTGTTGCTGTAAGGTGATCTTCCTTTAAAATAAAAATATATATAAAAAATGTCATTTTGCAAAAAAATCAAAACAAATTACATTGAGACTTCCCCTTACTAGACAAAGCCTGACCTGTGATGGGTATATTAATTACGTTTGTCCACATGAAAAATATGAATACACAATAATAAAAACTAATGATAATAAAAAAAATAATGATAATAATAAAACAAATGAAAAATTATGAATAAAACATTTCATTGAGTAAAAATAAAATACAAAAATAGTGTGGCCTCTTGATTAAATTTACGGTGTGTAAGGGAGTGTGTGTATAGAAAAGATATGTCAACAAAATGAAATCAATGAAACTCGTTAACTGGTCACTGACTTTTGATATTTGACATTGACTAAAGACTTCTACTAAAACGATATATTATCATGAGTACAGAATTTTCCGATACGAAATGTCGTAGCGATCCCGCGTTGGCCAATTTGAAAGGAAGTTTTCACTGCGTTCCTTGACACACCGCTCCTTTCCAAAGCCGACATTTTGTAGTTTCGCAAACGTGCAGTATCCTTGGCGTGGCTTGCGTAAATCTTACCTCACTGCATTACAACGCCGCATGGGCAAAGATGGCGCTGCTTGCGTCTACTATAAATCATAACATAAAAGCGTAATGGATAAGTATTGCACATTTTTCAAAGTAGTTTACTCATAAAAAAGCATTACTACGCTTTGTAAATAATTAGTATGAAACAATAAAATAAATTTATATAATAATTATAACGTATACATGACAACAACGTCTAGGCCCCAAATTAAGCATTAGCTTGTGTTTTGGGTACCAAGCGAAGACACCACACACATACAACAACCAAGACCCGGTACCAGTATCGATATTCATCATATAGATACTGACCCGACCTGGGATTCGAACCCGGGACCTCCAGCTTCGTAGGCAGGGTCGCTACCCAATAGGCTAAGGGTCGTCGTATTATATTATTATAATTAATAATATTAATTATATTAACATATATTGTAATATATTGTAATATAATTATAATTTTTAAAGATACATACCACAAAACCATCCATAAAAATACGTTTTACTTGTCCTCTATATATAAATAACAAGACAAAAGGATTCAGTACCCTTTTCTCTTCTGTTTGTTAACCGATTTCTTTTCGCTACCTTCGACGTAAAGTCAAACAAAGCCTTCATTTACAAATCGCCATTTGTCGTAACTTCATACTACATTAAAAAAATTAGGTACATGCATAGAGTAAATAAATTTGACAGCAACGTTTGGTTTTAATAGAGTGAGAAATGTCACTTCATAGTATCGAAAATGTCAAACGCAATTTCGCGGGGACCTCGCGGACTGAAACTCGTCATCATGCACCAGCTAGCTAGAGTGTGAGTGATTAGACGGTAAACGTAGAAGAGGGCTTCTAGTCAATTCGTTCTTTTATGGGTATATGCAATGATTATAGGAGTAACTTCTTTAACAAAAGAACCTCAATATCATTCAAACTTAAATAAATATGAATTATCTACAGTCAAATTTCGACCACTCGGCGACCACTAGTTATATTAAATAGTTCAAATTATTTTACTAATATTGAATGATCATTTAAAAATTTAATTAATAAAGTAAGTGTTAAAAATTTAATTAAAAATAATGAAGAAAATAGGGGTGCATCGACGAAATTTTTGAATTTGATATAATTAATTGACGGCCCAATATTGAAATAAATTATTGCGACTTTCATGTGATTTCGTTGTTTTAACCATAGAGTAAATTAATTTGACATTGGTATTTGGTTTTAATAGAGCCATAGATGTCTATTCACAGTATCGAAGTGACAATACGCAATTTCGCGGGGTTGAAGACTGACGCACGGGGATTTCACGGGGTGCGGACTCGCGCACGGGGTCCTTACGCACTGAAACTCGGACTAAAACTCGTCATCTTGCACCAGCTGGCTAGAGTATGAGTGGTTAGACGGTAAACGCAAAAGAGGGCTTCTAGTCAATCCGTACTTTTATGGTTTTAACATATATTTTGACAGATATAGAACACAATAAAATTAAGTCTAGAAAACTATAAGAAACATTTTCCATAAAAAATGATAACCTACATTGACAGTTCATTGACTGGAGTTACTTTTGTAATTCTCAAATCTCTCATCTAAGGGATTTCAATTGTTTTTAAAAGTACTATTAATTTTTTTTTTTTTGTTAATGACCATAACAAAGAAATTTTCTATTGCAACAATCTATTTGTATAGTCGAATCAAGCAATCTTGCCTCCCATTGTCATTGGCGGAATAACGAAATATTCGATTGCTCTCAACTATTGCATAGTGCAGAGTGCAAGCGGTACACTGTTTTGTTTAGTAACAACAAATTACCGGACCAAAACTTATGCAAAATGGTGTAAAATTGTTATTTTGTTTTAAGGTCATTTCTACAATTCGTTGCAAAATTATTTTTACAACAAATTTTGAGTTTTCTCACGTGAAACGGTTAAAATGAAAAACATAATAACACTGAACTAAATACTAGTAGAATAGACAGCACGAACAAAATCTGTACGCGCGGCACTATCACCCTGTTTCTACCACATTGTTTTTCTACCAAGTATAATACACAGTATTATACATGTCTCATACATGTTATGCTAGGTTCGTTCCCAGTAGAATATACAGGGTTCGTAAGTATTATACAAGTATTTAGTAGGTATTATACATGATGTGACATTACTTGTAGTTAAAACAAGTATGGCGGCAACAGTTAATTTGTTTAAATTAGTTTTGGATGGTTTTAGTTTTGTATTGTTTAATTATCGACGATAAGTTATGCCACTATCTTTTTTCTTCGCAGTTGATTGATTTTACACACAACGACGGCATTTTTGAATTGTTCTTTAATCACGGTTTTGGCATGCAGTCGCAATGAGCATAGGCAAGTGACTGATTGAGTTGTTGTCGGTCGGCTACAACGCTTGGCGCAAACATTTGGTTCTCGGCATTGTTTCTACTAGTATATAGTTCAGTGAATAATAATATCTAGGTTTCCGAATTCGAATGTTCGAATTGAACAGTGTTCATTGCTTCACCCCTCCCCCCGAAAATTTTAAGACGTGGTACAAGTCTACTACTTGTTAGGAAATCATTTAATATCATGTTTTTTTAATCACAATGAACTATTAGGCGAGTATAATTTTTCTTGTAATATTACAATTTAACTATTATTACTAATTATTAAATTGAGACATATTAACACACATTTGGTCTCTGTAGGACTAATCTGTGAAATAGATATACGAAATCGAAAAGTACGTAATATAACGAATGATGTTTTCCATATTATAATGTCCATGCCGAAGTAGCCGAAGTAATTAGCAAGCTGAATTGGCAATGCGCCGGTCACATTTGCCGTAGAACCGACAACCGATGGGGTAGATGAGTTCTCGAGTGGAGGTCACGTACCGGGAAGCAAAGCGCTGGACACCCCGCGGCTAAGTGACTGATCACCTAAAGCACCATACCGGGGGTAATTGAATGCGAAAGGCGAAGGACTGTGTGTGGTGACGAGCCTTGGGAGAGGGCTATATTCTGCAGTGGAGAGACACGGGCTGATGATGATGATGATGATGAATGTCCATGAAACTGCCTATAGTATAACTAATTAAAAAAAACTCATATGTCCGTGAATAAAATTTTATTAAAGTAGTTAAACTGAAATATAGACTATTTAATGACGCATTATTTACCACAAGGAGATCAATGGTTTTTGATTACACAACAATATTACATCGCTGTTATTTAGAATGACGAATTATTACAACAATTACAGTTTAATAGTGAAATATCAGAATATATAGTTTGAATAAGTAACACTTCATATAAAAACAAGAAATACATTGCCTCCGAATACCAGAACGTTATAATATGTACAGCACGTTTTATACATGCTTTAATAATAATTGGTAAACTTGTATTCGCAGTTCGGTGTACTGGGCAAACATTTCGTCTGAGGTAAGCCATATGTCAAAGAAATCATGTCGCCGTCTAAAAGTGTTGAATACGACAAACGTTGAGGCACTAAAGAAGGTTCAGGAATTTCTGGAGCGCTAAAAATTTGGTTGTCTTGTGATGACTTCACAGGAGAAGTTATATATTCGATACGAGGTAACGCATTTGTTGCTTGTGATACATGGGGATTTAGTGATGTTGGTGGTCCACAGGGTGGTATTGTGTTTAACGATGATCCATAACCAGAGCATTGAGAAGGATTATTTACCGGCGTCTCGCTTGATGATGATGGTGTAGATGAGACAGTGCAAACACATTGCGGCCCAATGTTTGGTAGTATTGGATTCATTTCGCATGGATTGTAAAACTTTACATTTTGCAGTGGTTGAAATCCAGCTTGTAAAGTAATCTGTTGAGATGGTATTTCGTAGGAACAGGGTCCAGGTATCGCTGCAGCCGATACAATGATCGGAGATTCATTGCATTGTTTTGGGAACGATACTTTTGCCATGGCATTATGACATGGTAGCCCAAAAGTTTCAACCTGAAACATTAATGTGATGGTAATTTATAATTAAAACTAACTTTCGTCCCCGGGACCGTCCATTTACATAAACTTCTTGTAACTACGAATACGTCTTCCCGTTATAGGTTTCATAGCCATATTGGTTTTTTCTACTTTACTATCGAGTTCTAGTTCCAATTAGTTTTACGTTTCGAATAGCTCGAGAGCTAGTAACGCTATTTTAAGTGCGTATCTGAAGCAGCTTAAAATTTGTGTAAAACTCGCTTAGCAATGTCTGAACATAAAATTGTTAACTTGGCTGTAAGGTGGTAGGGCATCGTCAACAGTTGATTTTTATTTTATATTTAATTGAAGTCCAACTCTAATCAATTTTCTTTTTAAATACATATTTTTATGTTTATAAATGTTATTTTATCCAAGTCTTAGTTTGTCTCAAATATATTTTGAATAGAACGAAATTTTGATTTGAAACCGCTTGCCGAAATTTTAGACCCGGTGAAATTACGTGGCTTATTGTATTTATTATTTTATTAAATACAACATTAAAATAAATTAATATTACAAAATACTTCAGGAACAATTTAAAAAATAATGTATTTTTAAAAATTCAAGTTTAGAAAATCAGTGCCCTACCATTTTTCAGCCATGTTTTCAATGTTATGTTTAAACATTGCTAAAAAAGTTTTACATAAAGTTTAATGCTGTCTTTGATCTACGTAAAAATGCGTAGCAGCTTTAATACTAAAAGCTCTGCTTTTTATCTTTTAGAATATTGGTTTCTTTTAGATTAATTCGGTTTCGCATGGGAATTCGCATTCGACCATATCAGTTAACTTACAAGTATGTTAGTTCCTTTAACTAATTCCGCAAAAAAAAAAACGTATTTAAAGAAATAACCAAAAAAATCATACCATCAGCACATTAATTAAATTTAAAAAAAAAAATACTTTTGCATTTATAATATTATAATAATTAGTCTGAAAAAATTTTTAATCATTCAACAATTATTAACTAGTTGTTAAATTACTGAAAATAAATTATTTCTAATTGTTGAAGAAACACTTTAAAAATACTTACAAAACTGATGGCCACAAAATAAAAATATATATTTTTCGTAATTTCCATTTTCATTGTAGTATTGACTTTGATTTACAGTGCTCACTTAAAAGCTATTCAGAAAATCTCGGGTTTATATCCCAAAAATTATCAAATTTTGGAAATTTTACACGTGCGTTTTTACAAAATTTTGCATTACTTCAACACGCATCCGATAAGGTTCGATAACAATTTTCGTCGAAAGTAACGCTTTCGCTATCGAAATATGATAAGGACATTTATATTCCGAACCACGTACTGCGTAATCTCAACGTGCAATGACCTGACTGTAAAATGATAAGATTTACGAGAAAATTCAATTTCCTGACCTTGGGCGTTACGTACACTATTGAGTTGTGAATTTGAAAATTAAAATTTGAGATTGAGACGCATACGTGTAAATACTTTCAGTATTTAGCACCACCGTCTACGTGAGATTTTCAAGAATTACTTATTATTAATTAAGTCAGTTATTCGAAATTCAATTTGAGAAAAAACAGGCATTTTTTCAGGCCCGAACCCGGACCGGATTACGGACAGAGCTTTTATTGCTGGAAACACGTCATATTTGTTTGTATTTTTAACTTTTGGTTTTCAGTGATAAAACCTGAATTTTTATGAGCAATCACGATATTCAATCACAGTCCTTTACAAGTTTTCTGTCTTTACAGTGTTTTATTGTACAATATTAATAGTTTTTATTTAAACAAAATGTGGTACCACTCGGCGAACTAAGAATTAATGCTAATAATCAGTTCTTCAGAGAATCGGTACAATACCTATCTATTTATATATATGAATGACGACCGATTGCCGAGTAGTTAAAAACCCTAACTGAAGAGCCAAGGGTAGCGTGTTCGTTTCCCGCCCGGAAGAAATATTTGTGTGCATGAACGTATTTATTTCGTTCCGGGTCTGGGTGTAAAATATTTACATATGTATTGTCTAGTAGCCCATAACACAAGCATAATACTTGCTTACTTTGGGACTAGATGGCGCTGTGTAAGATGTCCCATGTATTATTATTATTCCATGTACTTATTACATATAAACTTCCATGGTCTATTTTTTTATTTCAAGAGAAGGTAGTGAATTGGTCTATATTTTCAGATTAAAAATTAGAATTGTATGTCATCGGTTCAAGCCCAGTATTAAAACAAACAATTTTTATTTATGGAAAAAATATTGGCGTATGCGCGAATGTTAAATTTTATTTTGTGTGAATGTTCTTTAGAAAAACCATTTTCTTTTCGATCTAATTTTTAGATAAATATGATACATCAAAAGAAGAAACACTTTACATTTTACGGAAATAACACATTTTTGTGGTCACTCTAAATGGATTATTTTATTTGTAATCATCAACTGTAAACTGAAGATTCACCCTTCTTGAATTAAACAATAAACAAATATAAGAAATATATTATGTCAAGTCAAGTGAAGTATGTCGTGATAGTCCAGAGCGCAACGAACCTGTCTCAAATTTATAAGGCCCCATAGGGCCATGGTTCGAATCCGGGCGTGTACCAATGAGTTTTTCTGACTTAAGTACACAATATCACTGACACCGTGCTCCGGAGGGCACGTTATGCAATCGGTCCCGGACGCTGTCAATAGATGACGGTCGTTACAGTTCCCAACCCGCAGTCCAAGCGTGGTGGACTTAAGCTCCAAGCCCCCTCCTCACCCTGGGGGAGGCCTAAGCCATTGCAGTGGGGTAAAAATGGGCTAATGACAATGATGATGATGATGTCAAGTACAATTAAGTAACGAACAAGTTCTTTATGTCAAATAAGATTGGTAACCATATGTAACACCGCTAAAAAAAAACTTTCGAACCTTAGTAACGGTTTCTTAAATTTTTTCATTGTATGTAATTTCAACCAAGCACGTCCTTACCTTTGATTATATAATGTCTGAATAGCGCGTCAGCATCCAAAGACGTAGATAAAAATATCACCTAACCGTTCGGTTATAATTCACGCACACACAGACAATGTACGTGGTTAGTATGGCGTAGCGATATGTGGTAGGTATGTTGAGTCACACAAACAAGTAGGTATGTAAAAGATGGCCTGTCATTTTTCGTGACAATGTATAGCGAGGGTCCATCCAGATATTTTATTCATATGGTCAAAGGTCTTCACATATCCGTACCAAGGTCACGTGGTTAGCAATGCATGGCAAGATCGTTTGCCCTAAATTTCGATTTCGAACGCCATCCCGCCACACGTCCCCTCTAGATCTCCACAACAGACTGTGAGCCACTTACAATGACATTTTACATCATTCCACCTATGAGGCCGTTCCATGTTCTGGCCCGGATCCGGTTTGTTGTTGCCACTCGAGAACCTTCATTACCTAGAAATCATTTATCGCTTCTGGGAGCGATGTGGCGTACCCATTGCCACTTTAACTACAACGAAATCTATTTATTTATTTCTTGAAGAAAAAACAGCATTAGATTTGATTATTTATTTCTTGAAGAAAAAACAGCATTAGATTTGATTATACATTTAGTGCTTTAGTGCTTTACAGTGACGACCGCTTAGCCTAGTGGGCAGCGACCCTGCCTGAGAAGCTGGAGGTCCCGGGTTCGAATCCCAGGTCGGGTCAGTATTTATATGATGAATATTAATAGTGGCACCGGGTCTTGGTTGTTATATGTATGTGGTGTCTTCGCTTGGTACCCAAAATACAAGCTAATGCTTAGTTTGGGACCTAGACGTTGTCGTGATTGTGTGTGTTATTAGATATTAGTGGTAGGTACATAAAATCTAACATCTTAGCTATGAACATAGTACGGGAACATAGTTAAAGTCTAATTGTATTCCATGTAGGTACATTTTTGTAAAATCCGCATCACATTTTTTACACATATAACGTTTTTTTCATTACACTTACCCTACACTCTGTTGTAATCCCTCGACTAACTCAAACAAATCTCAAATATGTCTGCCTAAAAATTTACTTGCCAAACGCTTGTTTCAAATTCGAAAGTTTTAATATTTGGTGTCCTCCAGTAACGTAACAAATTTTAGAGTGTAGTTTTTGAAACAAAACTAGTGATGGAAGAGCGTCGATAATCTGTGTTGAGGATGTGCACATAATAATATTATAAAATGAAACATAATATATATATATATGTACCTGTGTGTTTATACACTACTATAATATATTATGCACCCTACTAACGACGTCAGAAAATAAAAGATTGGTTTACATTATATTAATTAATAATTTTGATAATTATTTTATTAGTACTAATAATTATTATTAATAATAATTAAAGAAAAAACTAAATTTTCTACAAAAAAAATTAAATTAGTTCACAGAGTTAATTATGCTAGTTTCTGATCAAAAAAGTCTGAACCCCTTTAAGTATAGATTTATGTATACCTACCTTGTCTTCGGCTGAACGTAGTCCAAGTTCATAGATCGTGTAGAGCTTACTGAACTAAACAAAATGTTCAATAAAAAGAACTATAAACATGTTTTTCTCGGTGACCGTTCGTTTGCGTCATCTGCTCACTTAAAACTTTTTAAGCTTTGTAAGCTCTACACGTTCTATAAGTTTGGACTACGTTCAGCCTAACACCCGGTATTTTTAGCAGCTCAAATATGCCATGGCAAATAATAAATTTATCTATAAGAATATGTACGTGTGTGTTTGTAGGACTGTGTTGGTACAGATTAGAATCAGATAGAGGGGGATCTAATAAAGAAAATATTTTGGTGTCAATATATATTTTTTTTATAGCACTCACATCACAACAACGTCTAGGCCCCAAAAACTAAGCATTAGCTTGTGTTTTGGGTCCCAAGCTAAGACACCACATACATATAACAACCAAGACCCGATACCAGTATCAATATTCATCAAATAAATACTGATCCGACTTGAAATCCGAACCCGGCACCCCCAGCTTCGTAGGCAGGGTCACTGCCCACTAGGCCAAAATTTTCTTATTTGCACTGTTTTCCCATAGTTTAATCAGAGTACAAAATCGCAAATCGAGTTACGTAATTTCATCATTAATTATCCGTGACCGTGTTACGGGCGTCATTTTTTGTGTAAAATGAAAAAAAAAATGTTATCACTGGGTTTTTATCGTGAGACGGGTCTTGTATTTAGATTACTGGCACATTGCGAGCGACAAGTATAATAAGCATATTATGGATATTCTCGTACGTGTAGGTGCTGCAATTTGTTTTCGAATATATCGGTTATAAAAACACAAAAATATCTTATTCGTGACACATAAGTATTTTTTTATATAGGGTAATTTTTTTTAGTACGTTTATTCAGTTAGTTTTTTTTTTTAATATGGTCTAATTTTCTAAGTAAATACTATTTATTATTATTTGTTATTGTACTTCGATAATGTATATGTATAATAATTTTTGATAAATAAACGTTATTATTATTATTATTATGTAAATCCAATTAAAACATTTTCAATGCGTTCACCTCTATTCGCCATATCCAAAAGATATATCTAATATATTATCTTTGTAGTAGGTAAACTTTAATTTGTCAGGGTCAGTTTTTTTATTTTTTTACGTTATTAATATATAAAAAGTATAACTAAAAATATGAATACTTTTAAAAAAAAATATGTTTTAAATCATCATTATGTATTTGGCTGCTGTTTGTCTGTGAAAATAATAAATAAATAAATAATATATACAACGTGCTCCGGAGGTATCTGAGGGATTTTAACAGAGCCTTCCAATCCATGTTAGGAACAAATAATTTTTATAATTTTTTTTCTGTGTGTTGCTCATTTTTTGTCAGAATGTATACTTTTCGGCGTGCAGCGAAGCCGAATAATAAGCAATGTTGTTTAATCCATTTATTTAGATAAATTATAAATAAATTGATTAAACAATTAAATACGATTGGAACAAAAAGAAATTTAATAAAAAAAATTATGTAAGATTGAATAAAAAGTTATTTACATTTTTTCTTATCTTAATCTCTGGAACCGCAAAATCCCTCGGGTACCTCTGGAGCATGTTGTATTTATATCTGGTAAAAAAATCCCAACTCATGGGTATGTCCTTATTATTAAACGGCATACAGTAGTCCCGTTAGCAGCACGCTAGCATCCGTCGAGCGCATCCACTGACATCCTAGGGTTGTCCAAAATATTATTAATGTAAATAAACGCAAAGCTCTAGCACAGCCATATGGATCCAATAAATGAGCACTCTGCCTGTAACGCATTCACCCCTCGTACATGTGTATGTAGTACAATGATCTGCAATACAAGAGATCATAGTTTGGGAAAGAACACTGATCTGCCTGTACTGTAGTCTGGTCAGAGCATTGATGATAATAAATTGGTAATAATAATCATGCATGAAATATAACCCTACAGCTATGTGTGCAACTTTAACAAAAATTACCGTTAAAATTGGATCGTGTTGTGCCAAAATATACCAATCCACAACTTAACCAAATTTCATGTTATATATACCATCCAACCTAAAATCACCTTTATTATATAATTATTTATTTGTTATTTAATATTATTATTAAACTAAAAGAATACTTTTATGCCCTGACAATAATGTAGATTTTTCACACAAAATTAAATAAAAAATATGTCAAACTTAAATATCCTAGAACTAGATTTGTGTGGACTGGTAGTTTTTGGCACAACACAATCCAATTACCAATTAATTTTTATCTATTAATTCCAAAATATATTTCATCGAAATCACTGTGATCGTTGTTACATTGTGACTTTTAATGTTGCCGCTTCTATTTGAGCGTGCGCAATCAAATATATTAGGTATCAAGATAATGTTGTAATCTTATAACACCATATCATGCTATAAAAATATTCGTTATTACGCAATGGAAAACCTTTCCAATGATACGATATTTTCATCATATGCAACCTAATATTTCTTATTGTTGTTTTTTAAACAAGTGGGTTTGATTTATCTGTGTAATGATGATAAACTCGATTTTTTTTTTGTTGTTGATTTAGGCTAGACGTCAGTAAAATAGTATTGTGTAGTTATATTTTTAAAGTAGTTAAAATTTGAAAACTTTTTAACGTACACGTAGTTAAGTAAATACTTTTATTGTTCTTTAGCATTTCTGGAAATTGCAGTGAGACAGACAACTGTTTAAACAACATAAATTATTCGTACTCCAATTGGAAATATTGCGTATATTATGTATTTTGTGTTGCACCTTTGTAAATAGATAATCGAAAGGTTGATCAAAGTCTACATTTTTTGGCTGTTTGTAGAGAATTCATATATTACATTAGCCACATGTTTCATATGTGCATAGAACCTATGCACATAATTATAAGATAGTTCTATGAGCTTATGCCCGTAGAATTATATTTTGATTATATTTCGCAAATAAAAAACTAAAGAAATATCTTTAAAAAAGCAATTTTTTATTATTCTTAGAAAGTAATTTTGCGACTTAGATTTAATTTAAGTACATTTTGTAGAACTTTTGCCTTCAAATAAAGCGAATGTACTGTTGTATGTATGTGAATTCGTTCGTTATCCTAATCTATAAGATAAGCGTGTGGAGTATTTTTGCGCTTGAACAAAAGTGGATTCGTTACTTTTCATTGACATCGAAATGCAATATTTTTTTATATTATTTATTATTATATTAATTTGTATTTTGTAAATTTATTTTTATATTTTTTGACTTATTTTTCACGTATGCCCCCCCCCCCCCCCAAATGATTTAATTACATTTCTGATCATATATTCTGTGTTGGGTTAACATTTTAAACAAAATATCATTATTTCATAACTTATTTAATTTACGACTTAGAGTCTTTTGACATACGGACAAATGGACGGACTGAAAGACAGACAGAAATTAAATTAACAGCATTAGAGCTTTTTTCTCTTTGGTCATGAAATTTTATAAATGACCGCTTAAATACATATGAGTAATTCAGTCAGCGATTCGAAAATATATTTTGCAAATGTATTACAAATTGTATAACTACGTTCATAAATTTGGATATGTGGATATATAAAACATCACGTTTATCACTGAAAACTAAAATGCACCAGCCCTAGATCGCATCCGGCTCGTTACTGGGTAAGCAGATTATGTCACTGGCGTGAAGTAGCGTGTACCGTGTGCCAGCGAAAAGGCGGCAACTAGGGACACTTTGAAAGAAGAAAAGTCGTATGTAGGGTTAGTTATAGATTTTAAAATTATCGTATAGATATCGTGTACCCACTTGCACAAATTATCATATTTTCCATTTGTAAAGGAAAACTGAATAGATATTAATATTATAAATGAAACTGTTTATTTTGATCGAAGATCCTCCTGAATTACAACTAAACGAAAATTAAAAATTGTGAGATGCAATAGAATTCAAGAAGCCAAATGGAAGAAATGATACGGCTCTGAGAACGGTATAATCTGGAAAATATAGATATCTAGGAACATTATTTATTGTATTTTGACGCGGACTGAGCCGCTAAAATCATACATACATACGTACAAACATACGTACAGTCGTACATACATACGTACATACATACGAACATACATACGTACATACATACGTGCATGCATACGTACATACATACGTACATTCATGCGTTTATTCATACGTACATAGCCCTATATCTCAGTAGGTACCTACGAAATCTAAAAAGTTAGACTAGTGAAATTATTAGAAAATTTATACTTTCCTAGTTACCAGTTTAAAGTTGTAGGCTTAAATTGACCGTTTTCGCAATAATTCGAAAAGTTTGAGAAAAATTACGGTTTGAAGCCTCTACTCAAGGTTTCACATACTATATTTGTTAGGAAACTTGGGTGTAGCAGTGGCGGCTTTGGAAGGTATTTTGTAGTGAAGCAACATTGAGCAGTGATAAACGTACTGTAACTTTTTACATTTTATGATTGCATTTCAATGTACAAAATGAAATATTATTTAAATGTCAAAATGTTCAATATCTATCTCACTACTTAATAAATATAGGTAATAGGTAAACAATAGTAGATTGTTACGCGCCAATAGTTCGAGTGCCTAAATAGGTCTTTCACCCGAAGTAAACAAACTACTTTTCATAACATATGTGAGAAAAGTAAAAAAAAAGCGTTAAATCCATATCTGAATCTGATGAACTCATTTTATAGAAATACCTGTCTATATAACTAATCAGCACTTGACAAAACAATTGAAGATCGAATTGCGGCTTTCTCGCCTTTTTAATGTTTTTTTTTGTGGCATTCTACCCAGCCAGTATTTTTTATCAGTGATGATGGTAAATATTTACGTCAAATCTATATAAATTAAATGTTAATTCAGTTAAAAGTAAATTATAAGTAAAAAGTCATACTACAAAATTGTTGATAATATTTTTAATTACAATTTTACCCCGTGATTTCACAGAAGTGTACAAAAAATTGGGACATGTCTTGCATAGTTTTTTTTTTTTAGTTATTGACAGCAGGGAAAATCGTTTCCCAGGGACGAAAAGTACTACTTCACCCCTCCGATTAGGTTACTTCAAGCGTACTTTCCGAGTATGAGTAATGAAAAGTAATAGAAAACGCGTCCCTTAGTCGAAAGAAAGCATCACAGATGAAAACAGCAGCCCTTCTACTCATGAGGCCGGTGACTCATTGGCCGCAAGCCGTGATGTAACGCGGCCTTACCAAATGTGAGCGTAGTTCATTGCTGCATGATCATAAACACTGGCTCTCTCCGTATAAACTACGCAATGTAGACAACGCCAAAAATACTAAGCCTCGGTCGGCCACGTTACCGATAGCCTCAGGTGGACTCAGCTAGCTTTATCGCGTCGCGCGCGCACTGGTTCGGAGACGGAGCGTTTATTATACATATAATTACCATCACATGCATACTTGTCGCAAAATCTTGTCGTAGAATTAGTTTCTATGGATAAAATTGTAAGTAATTATTGTAAAACGTAAGCTCTCGAATAAAATTAAAAAACATTTATGATCAGCAGTTTGTTGTGGATAATCAGTAGATTTATGTGAGGCTCGGCCTCACTTGCTTCACCCGCAAAGCCACCACTGGGGTGTAGCACTACTGTATAACCACAAACAACATCCTAAAGTTTCGTTAAATTTTGGATTATTTTTAAGGTAACCTACCGATTCTAATCTATGACGAAGGGCGTTCAACGATGCGTAAATAAATCCAAAATATTCGAATATAGGGATTCTCTGGCAGTAAGGAAACCAAAGCGGAGTGAGTGAAATATTGACTAAAGAAAATACATATTTTTTTCATTTTTCTAACTCACGTAAGGTCATAGTCTGTTGGTTAGATGAAGGTAGGTCAAAATTTTATCACAAAATTCACCTCATCAAACAAGGTGCATTTTGGTAACAAATTCGAACTACCATACCATAGTGCTATTTGATATTCAAATGCACCTTATATGTTGAGGCAAGTTTTGTGATAATATGTTTTGACCTAATTCCATCTAACCACCAGACTTTACTATGTTAACATATTTTAGAACATTTTCCACGCATTGTATGTTTATCGTGAGACATTTGTTGACATATATATTACAAATTTATTTCCCAAAAACACTTTATCTCTGTAGTAATATTTGTAATACAAACATTTCGTCACACATACAATTTAGTCAAATAATCTAATAACATACCGTATCTAAGTCATACTCTACTCGCTCGGTTTGTGTAACCTAATTTGTAAACCTTCAAACAATCAATCGAAAATAGATCTTATTCTATGCACGTTACGATCCAAAATAACCTATATTCATATTAAACTTGTTACGTAACACCTTAAGGTCGTATTGCATAACTCAGAACAGCGAAGCACGTGCCCGAGAACCGTAGGCGTATAAATACAGTTCAATATGAATTAACTAATGGTGTTGTAATGAAATTAGAGTGTATGACTCAACTTTATTGGCCTGGGTTCAATTATAAAGGGTCGGATGAAACTTCTAGGTAACTAAATGCTAAAATATTAAGTTATTTCACTTGTCATTGGTGCGTAATTATTGTAGAATTCAAGTCACGTACGTATAGGCAAATAAATTGTTGATATTTTAACAAAATATCGGCCAATTTATGAAACTTAAAGCGGCCTGATTATTTATTTCTTATGAGCGTTTTATAGTTTTTAACCCCCGACGAAAAAAGAGGGGTGTTATAAGTTTGACGTGTGTGTGTATCTGTGTATCTGTGTATCTGTGTATCTGTGTATCTGTGTATCTGTGTATCTGTGTATCTGTGTATCTGTGTATCTGTGTATCTGTGTATCTGTGTATCTGTGTATCTGTGTATCTGTGTATCTGTGTATCTGTGTATCTGTGTATCTGTGTATCTGTGTATCTGTGTATCTGTGTATCTATGTATCTGCCCGTGGCATCGTAGCTTCCAAACGGATAAACCGATTTGGTTGCGAATTTTTTTATATGAAAGGTGAATTAGTCGGGAGTGTTCTTAGCTAGGTTTAATGAAAATCAGTTTAAGATGGCCGCCGCCACAAAATGGCTGACGTCATATTTTGTCACTAGTCCATCAATATGGGAATCAAATGAAAGGGCTTGACTAGTAGAATACTATACACTATGACAAATTTCAAATCCAAGATGGCCGCCACCACGAAATGGCGAATTACATATTTTTTTACAAATCCCTTAATATGGGTAGCAAATGAAGGGCTTGACTAGTAAAATACTATACACTATGACAAATTTCAAGTCCAAGATGGCCGCCAGCACAAAATGGCAAATTACATATTTTTTTTGTTTGATCATGTATGAATTAGCTAGTTTAATTTAATCGATTACTTTTATTGTCCACGAATTAAGTTAAGTACCTACAACAAAGTATAGTGGATACTAGACAGACGTTTTAATGACATATATTAATGAGTGTCACAAACTTTTATGTTTTATTACTTTTTTTTAAAGATCAAAATTTATGTCATACATAGGCTTACTTATCGCATGGTTGTCGCAAGTAAAATAGTTTTCATTAAAATAGGTTTCATTAAAAAATAATAAGCATATGTATGTAAAGATGCGCCGCAGGCACCAGAGCGATTTTAACAGAAGCTTTTAATAAATTCTATGCAACAAGTAATTAAAAATATTTTTTTATGTTTGTAGGTCATTGTTTAAGATATGAAAGAAGAAGTAAATATTACAATTTCTACTTTTCATACTGCAAAGGACAAAAAAAAATGCTCTGGGCGGTTAGCGAGCAACGAAATGTTTACACGGTATTGTACAATAAGTACAACACGTAATTTAGTACACTGAACACTACGAAAAACTGACCAATATTTTTTTGAGTTATTGAAAAAAATGCTAGATTATATAAAAAGTTATTTACAATTTTTTCTTGTTTTAATGTCAGAAATCGCCGGGCATAATCTCTCGGTTACCTACGGGGTACCTTGTATAAATAAAATTATATTATTACAAAATTTTAATGTACCTTTTCACTCCACCTACTGGGGAAATTTTTCCCCACTACACAGAGAATCCTAGTGTTGGGCCTGGGTCAATTCTGTTATTTTTTTTAAATAATGAAATAATTAAATAGAACACTACTAATTCCCCAAATAATTTGAATAATAATTTGAATTGAATTGAATTTGAATAAAATATTTTTTATTACTAATTACTTGTATTCACTTATTTCCATTTTATGTAAATTACGATTCGATGACTGAATAAAACATACCTAAAAAATTAACTATTTTTATTAAAAATAACTTCACTTTTATATTATAATCAGGTATTGTATTGTACTTATTATGTAGTTTTAAGTTCATTTACATTCGGACCGCTCCAAATAATAAACACACGGTGCTGGAATCAATACTTTTGCCTGGTAGATCGTCTGTTGCGTAGTGCTGGAGTACAGAATATCGAAAGTATCGAATTCTGTAATATTGAAAAATATGGCTCTCTGTGATTTACTGGAAGACCAAAATACCTTTATGAACAACAAATTTAATTTGTTTGACAGACCGGTGGCCGACTGGTTAGAGACTGTAACTGCGGAGCAGAGGGTCGCGGGTGTTATTCTCGCCCGGGACAAATATTTGTGAGCATGAACATATTTATTTATTCCGTGTCTGAATATAAAAGTATCTATATAAGCATATATTATAAAAAAAGAATATTTAAGTATGTATACCTATCAGTCGTCTAGTACCCCATAATACAAGCACGATACTTGCTTACTTTGCGACTAGATGACGCTATGTGGGATGTCCTAAATATTATTATTATTGTTAATTTGTGGCGGTGGCGACTTATGCGCGCAGAATAAAAAATATCTTTGGTTTATACGAAATTTAACCTTTATACCACCTCTAGTAGGTACATGTAAGGTCGATTGTTTTGGTAGAAATACACAACTCTGGGATTGTTGTTCTTGAATCATACGTATATACCTAATTAAGTTGTAAAAAATTATCATTTTATATAGGTGCCTTAAAGTCAGGTTTCAATTACGTAAAAATGTGTACTTAGTGTGAACATTAAAAATAATGCTATATAATTACCTGTAATTACCAAATCGCTCGACCATCGGCTTAGTTACAGAATTGTGACATCGGTTACATAACACAGACCAGTTACCGCTCTTCACCTTGGAGTGATGTAACGCCGCGTGTCAAGGTCCGCCGTTCGATGCTCGGTTCGGATATATTTTTTCTTTCGTAACTATAGTATGTTGCGACTGTGTGCTAGATTTGGATTATTATGCAAATAAATGCTTCGATTACTTGCGATTGCACTATGCATGATGCATTTTGAAACATAATGCATATAATATCGTAAATCATATGTGATAGATATTACACTAGTTTTAGTAGATTAAGCTAAAATACAGCATACATTTATGGCGGTCGGCTTCCCATACAAAAAAAGGGTCCAGCCCGTATTTGTTCCTAGCTCGATTCTAGGTTGTCTCGATTTGACTGATTTCTACAGAATAAATATATATAATAGAAGAAACCCTGTTATAATATAGGGCTGTGTATTTTTGTTTTTTCGATGTCTCGTTTTGTTATTTTTTTATCAATTTTTACAAAAAAAAAAATATCTTCCAATTTTTCGTTCTGAAAAGAATTTTTCGTAAATTCTACACTCGTATTAGTACCATTTTCAAAGAAAGGAAAACACGCATCTCTCGTGACGGCGTTTCTTAATAACCCTGCAAATTTTGGTTTTAGAACATATAACTAATTTCAGGAGTGGAAACAGAGCCCGGAAGCTGTTTTGATGAGCATTTTATAGGTATTTTTGGGAATTTGCTCTTGTCATCTCTGTCAGAGTCTCAAATAGACATGTTCTTGCACACACATATTTCTCCCGGGCTGGAATCGAACTCGGTACACTCGGCTAAGCAGTTAGGGTCTCTAACCACTCGGCCAACAGGTCAGCCATATGCAATCACGGACTTTTCTTTAGTACTATAAAAAATATTGAATTCATCCATACATTATTTTGTTATATCTCAAAGGGATTAATTAGGCAGCATTTTCGATTAAAGCTTCCAGCCGGCTTGATTTTTGCTGACTTCTTCGACAATAATCGTGTTATATGAACTGATTTGCACAAAACATTAATAAATTATACACGTAAATTTTCCTCTTGAATCACTCTGTCCATTGGTGTCAACCATATGCCAATCCGTTCGGTAGTTTTTGAGTTTATGGCGTTCGGACAGACAGACAGACGTCTGTCTTATTTTATTTTATAATATGTAGTGACTAGTGAAAAATTCTGTAAAATGTCTCGTGTTTAAAAAAATGCACAAAATATCGACAATAATTTAATAAATCTTTGCGTTTTTGACACGCAACTATAGTTTATTTATGCAACTATGTTTGCATTATAATACTAATCCGTGATAAAACATACATATTTTACATCAATATTAATATTTATAGTATTTTGATAGAATTTTTTTTTTTGGAAATTATTCATTTTCATTTGGTTACGACCATACACCTGCAATATTTTCAACACTATAAGAAAATATTTCCGTTCCGTATTCCGTTCCGATCCGATTTTAATATTTATAACACAAAGAAATATCTATTGAGAAAATTTTGCGTTTTTTGGAACAAGGTCAACGAGAAAATTGTTAAGACATATTTTATATACATACTTGATTATGACGTACAGCGTAAATTTTGTAACTTGTGTTAAATTTATTATAATCACAAACCCGCGTAATGCTGACTTTGAAAACAATGTGACGCATCTGGACGCATCATTGAACAAACTTATCTCATATTAAATACCAGATTGAATCCCAGTTGATAAAACACCGGAATAGGTTCCTAATTGCATGGTTATGTAAATAAAGCCCTGCCAGTAGCGTCGTCGTGTAGCGGAACCATGTGTTACACAGAAATTAACCAATAGCGAAATTTAAAAAAAAAACATTCAGATATTTTCAAGTAGGGTACTCTGCTATTACTTTTGAACGTCATCACTACATATTATAAAATAAAGTCCCCCGCCGAGTCTGTCTGTCTGTCTGAAAACCCAAAAACTACAAAACGGATTGACATATTGTTGACATCAATGGACAAAGTGATTCAAGAGGAAGATTTACGTGTATTATTTATTAATTGTGGAAATTTGTTGAAATATGACGATTATTGTTGACGAAGCCCCAAAAAAATCAAGCCGGTTGGGAGCTTTCATCGAAAATGCTGCCTAATCCTTTTGAGATATAACAAAATAATGTACGGAGGAACTGTGTATCTTTTATAGGACTAAGAAAAGTCTACGATGGCATATCTCTATCTTTTATGGATAGCTTACTGTATCTATTTTTATATAAAAAAAAAATGGTGTCATATGATGAGGTAATTGGAAAGCAGTTTATACGGATACAGTATTAATCCTTATCAAATTAATTACGATATTTACCTTCAGCATTTCATGCATATTATGATTGCCCTTTACACTATACAATTTAAATTAATATTTTAGGAGCTGTCGCGAAATATAAATATCTCGCGCCAGCCAGGGGGCCGCACCGCGCCGGCCGGCCATACGGGAAGATGCGACACGCGTAGGTAGGTTAGGTTATATGTATTTATTTTTTACTTTTTAAATCCAATCCACATGTTCGACGCAACAAGCTGATATGACACTACGACAGAAAAAAAACATTATGGATTATATGCTCTGCTACCCGTGCTAAGCCGGAGCGTGTCGCTAGTACTTATATATTTAAGTTCATGCAGGTCCGTATGCGATGCGCTATAAATAATTTAACCGACCGTTAAAAACTAAAAGATATATAATTTAACTCTAAGAACTTTCATCATTTATATATTCTTTTAAATTGTAGTAGGTACGCTTTAGAGAAAAGTCGTCTTCTCAAATAATTCTTGAATTAATTATTGACAAGTGTATAATTTTCAAGCAATTTCATTTGAAATTTTAATTGACAATCTTAGACAATTACTTTTTTTTTCTGACCACACCCACAATATATGAGTATAAAATACTCCCTTATGGACTATTCTCGACGCCATCTTTAAACAAAGGGCGGGTGGTCAAACGATCACGCTAGTTGAAATGGTTGGTATGAAGTGGAAGGAGTGAGAAAATTACACCTATAGAAAATTCTTGAACCTATTTGTTTACTAAAAGTAAATTGTAGCCATGTTATTGATGTTACAGATCGTGTCATCCTAACAGATTTGTACATGTCGCAGGATAATTTAATAATTCGAATTTTCGTGAAAACCCTTGGCATTTTTCAAAAACACGGATAATTATACAAAGGTGAAAACATTTCTCATTTTTACTGGAAAAAGTTAAGGTTTTTGCAAAAACACTAGTCGCTATAGTAATACTGCGAAACGAAACGTTAACTATTATGAAATAAGAACGCTGATTGGCCGGTCGGAGCGTCCAAATCGAGACCTCCTCTGATTGGTTGACGTTATAAATGTCAATCATTCACGCACATTGTTTTGTTTATGTTTTTGAGAGCAACTCAGAAGTCTTTTGTTTTAAATGTGGTTAAAAGTGTGCGAAAGTTTCTATAAATCGATATTGTTATTTCTATCCCTTCATAACTCAATGATGTAATACTTCTAAGCTCACATGTTAAGACTGGGAACCAATCAGAATGAGATTTGGTCAGTAAGCAAAAATCTAGCCAATCAGAGTTAAGCATATTCAATGTTACTAGAGCGACTCGCGTTTTTGCAAAAACCCTATCTTTTTCCAGCAAGATTTGCAAATGTTTTCGCCACTGTCTAAATATCCGTGTATTCGCAGTATATCTATGGTTTTTGCAAAAATTCGAATTATCAAATCATCCTCCGACATATACACAGATACAATCCTACAGGGTCAATCATGTACCCCTGCTCCACTGCGTCCCGCCGATACCTAAACTGGTTATTGCGACGCGACTTGTGCCTACTTTCGGATCCTCCATAAAGTTTTATTGTAACTGTATTGTAATAAATGAAAATCTTACGTTCCACGTTTCGCATTTCTTTAATTTCGATCTTTCGACCCCGACGATAGTGCTGGCGTAACATGATTGTGAAATATTGATTCCTTTATCTATGATAAAAGTGTTGATAGTAAAAATTTGCCGGATTCACGATGATGAATTAATTTCGTAATATTTTATTAAAAATATTATTATCGATGGTGATGTAATGAAAATGGTATTTTGTTTGTCGATCTTTTCCAGAATATTGTTTATAAACAGTATTGACTTATTTTATTAATAACTATAATATAGATTATTTATCGTTTTTATTTAATTACTACATACATTATATATGATATTAGGTTAATAATGATTTAGTTTTTAAAGCAATCTACAAATATAAAGTATATATATACAATCTTAAAAGCTAAAAATAACTAGTCCCTGGCGAACCCGATGCAAAGGTACCCATAACGCTCGCGGCATTACCGCGCTGGATCGCTTTGGCGAGCCTCTGCATCAGAAACGACCCCGAGCGGGGGTCACACCCCTTCTCGTTAAGTCGGCGACCGATGCTCCTAATCAAATTTCTGGCCTCGAGGCTCCAACAGCCCGTGGTCTCCACAGCAAAAGGAACGAAGATATAGGATTTTTCCAAGTTTATGTATTTATTGTGTATCAGACGGGCCGCGGACTCAGCGGCAGCCCTTGTCACACGTATTGTTGAGTTGAGTTGGGAGAGAGCGAAAGTGCTGACGCAAGTTGCGTCCCATAATAAGCACCTCTCTTTTTCCCAAGGCACCAGGGTCAAACCATCAGGCCTCTTTCCGTCTGTGCGACTAAGACCCCGTGGTTCGGTAACACAGGGCACATTGGCCGAAATGAGGGCGCGACGAATGATATCATTAAGTGTGTGGTGACATAGAAACCTGCCCGAGCATCTGTTACAGCTCAGGGCGTGGTGACCGTTGCCTTCCACCATGGCACCACACGAGCACTGGTGAGGTTCACACACCTAATTAGGTTGATTTAAAAGTAATTTTAAATTAAGGGATGAAAATTCTCCTTCGTAACTCACTGTTTTTTTTTAACCATCTCAAAGTCATTAATATGATTTAACCGCAAATATTTAACTCATTTCGTGAAATCCTAACGAAACAACGATTCTGAAGAAGGTAGAAATAGAAATAGATGTCATTAATATGTCAGGCAGGTAAACAAAGTAGTTTCCCAACTCTATATTAGGCGCAGCCTGTATTACACGACGGTGAAGAACTTACCAGTACAGTACCCGGCCGTAAGTTATACACACGAGTTCTAGAAAGCGGCTAAATAAAAAGAAGTTTAAAAATAAAACTATAGGTATTCTTATCGTTTTTTTTTATTTAATTACAAAACTACATTGTTTGACGTTATTATTATTAAATAAAAAATTACAAGGTTACTTATAATTTTATTTTTGAACTTATTTTTACTTAGCCGCTTTTTAGAACTCGTGTTCATAACTTACGGCCGGGTACTGTTAATGGTTGTTTTGAAAAGTTTATTAATATATAAAAATATTTTTCGTGAATATTTCATCAAATTCAAAACAGTTTTTACTTAGCCTAGTGGGTAGCGACCCTGCCTGCGAAGCTGGAGGTCCCGGGTTTGAATCCCAGGTCGGGTCAGTATTTATATGATGAATATCGATACTTGTGCCGGGTCATGGTTGTTATATATATGTCTTCGTTTGGTACCCAAAACACAAGCTAATGCTTAGTTTGGGGCCTAGACGTTGTTGTCATGTATACGTTATTATTATTAAAAGTTAAACAGGAAAAATTAATAATATTGTATTTTTTGTATAATGCAGAATAATTCATTGTGGCAGTTTTCCGCCCGTCGTCCGCCCGTCCGTCCGTTTGTGTCCTAAGGTTATTTTGCATTTTTTTTTCTAATTTGTCACATCTATACCCTTTGCTGTCTAGTTTTGTAAGTATCATTTTAGACCTTACTATAAAAAATCAGCAGCACCACATTCTTACGTTTAAGTTGTTTACCAACAGTTCAACACATATACAGTCGAATAAACTTGATTACTTCATACGAATAATTTTGAATAAGTTTTCAGTGTTAGCAATACAACGCCGACATTCGACAGAATCATGAAATGATTTGCGAAACCTAATTACGACAGTACAAATCCACAGATCATTTTTACCACACACTGTAGTGATGTAACCGACCGGTCTGTCTGTCTGCGTGTCAAGGTCTGGGGCCCGATTTCGGTTTTTTTTTTAATATTACAGACATTAAAGTGTCGCGTGTTGTGTGTCGGGAAACTGTGTTACGACATGCAGTTACGATATTGCTTGATTCTTATTAGTTGTCTACTGTTAAGGGCCAAACATCAGAAATTAAACAAGATTATATAAGAATACCATCTTTGTAATAATGTGCCTAGAAAAAGTCAAACTACGCAACGGATAGTCCGTATTCCGATATGCAGGATTATTGGTAATATTAGGTAATCCCGTTAAGAGTGTTTTGTAGAGCTAATATGCAACCAATTTTGCCATATAATGTTGTACGTAAATAAACAAGATGTTATAAATTTTTTTTTAATATCATCATTTCAAAAATTTATAAATAAAAAGCCTTAAGTGTAGTAATTGTTTTAAGTTAGTTTTGTTTAGTTAACATTTCGGTACGTAATGTAGAACAATAAATTGTGTAACAAACTAATATTTTTACGTAATCCTTTAAAACACTAGGATTTTTAAAATATATTATTATGTATATATAGTGCGGAGGCTGACGTACAAAATGGGAAACCAGCCGCGTTAGGCTAGACGATACACACCTATTGGGATGATCTAGCTGTTCTAATGTTGTAAGAACAACCTAAACATTAGAATAGAACATGACTCTATTATTGACAGATGGTCTACCGTTTAAATTGTCGGGGCCGGCTTCCCTTTCTATAGGTCACTCTTCGCCACTGTAACATAAATCAAGAACCACTAAACCAATTTTAATGAAAATTTTAGTAGTAGTATATGTGTACTATAAAGCTACTAATTCTAGAAGTAGAGTAGCAAGAAAAAGTAATGCAGAGTGGAATTTTGCAGCAAAAAAAAAATCGTTTGTAGAAAAAAGAGTTTACTTTAACAATAAAAAATCTGGTTATATAAATCAAAACATATTCAAAATTAATAATTCGGATAGTAAAAATAAAAAATCGCAAAAAATATCTGAATTGTTGTCAAAAGCTGTCATCGGTTTATGAATATTCTTACATTTATAGAACATTTATTAGCATTTGATTTTATTGAAGAAAAGCATTTTAAAGTCTTCATAAAATCAATATTTTTAAAGACAAAAATTTATCTGCGACTAATAATTTATTTTATGTCACCATTATAATATTATATCAAGTTAAATAGTTAAAAAAAATACCCTTGATTTTTGACATTTTTCAGACCATCATCGCTTAGTTTTTCGGTGAAAGTACGCAGTGACAATTCTTCCTAAAATATTGAGACTATGGGGGCTATAAAGTGTCAAAATGCGTGGTATTAAAAGGGCTACAGGACTGTGTACAATTTTTTTTAAAATATTTCATGACGATGTCGAAAATCGATAAAAAAACTGAACTTTATATTGCAGTCTGAAACGCTTATAGACAATAGTGAGTCTAATCAAATCGATTCATAAATATAGGAAATATGGTGCAGGCTCAAGAAAAGTCGCTCTTTTTTGAAGAAACTGCGACATTTTGAAACTATGACGATATATTAAGCATCAAAATGCGTAGAATTAGGACTATTATAGGACAGTCTAAAGATGATTGACGACCGCTTAGCCTAGTGGGCAGCGACCCTGCCTGTGAAGCTGGAGGTCCCGGGTTCGAATCCCAGGTCGGGTCAGTATTTATATGATGAATATTAATACTGGCACTGGGTCTTGGTTGTTATATGTATATGGTGTCTTCGCTTGGTACCCAAATGCAAGCTAATGCTTAGTTTGGGACCTAGACGTTGTTGTGATTGTGTGTGTTATAAAAAAAAAAATTAGATAAAGTCAGAAATAAAAATTTTAAAACTGATAATAATGAGTGGTGGTTTGTGATGCTTTCACAAAAAAGTAAATCCTTTTTGGTTAAAAAAAATCATAACTTTTCAGTAAACATTATTCTACAGTACTGTTTTTTTTTAGAATTAAGAGGATAGGTTCTTAAATACAGGAGATACGCAGCCTCGAATTTGGATCTGCGTGCCAAGGTGTAGACCGCGCTGATGCAGTGTGAGCAGGATTTATAGTATCACCACAATCGATTCTGGTGTTTTTTTTAGTATTGTAGTAATTGTTTTCTACGATAGTGTTTATTACTATTTTTATTTTTCTATAGTCATTTTCGATGGCTCTTTGATAGTCGCGTAGACCTTGAGGTCTCTGAAATTTTCTAAATTTTTCATTCACTATTTCTTCTCAAGGCTCTGTAAGTCTCTGTAACTCATAAATGTCACTTCACAGTATCGAAATGACATTACGCAATTTTGAGGGTTTGAAGACCAGCGCGCGGGGACCTTGCGCACTGAAACTCAGACTAAAATTCGCCATCTTACACGAGCTAGCTACAGTATGAATGGTTAGACGGTAAACGCAGAATAGGCCTTCTAGTCAATTCGTCCTTTTATGCTGGAACTACTTAGTATGACTAAAAACTTAGAATAGTACCCCTAAGTATTACATAACAATATTGTTTCCACGCTAGCCGTTGCGTAACTTTGTGATCTGACTGTTGGCAGAACAATGGCGTCTAGTGGCGTAAGTGTTGCACGGATTTGTGATATGTCAAGGGCTCCGTTACTTAACATTTTAGAGGATTATGTTTCTATGTACTGCCTTCGAATATTTTACAGCAAACTAGATGCTGCTTGCGCCTGCGCATGCGTCTAAACTTGAGCTATGTCGATGTTCTCAAAATTAATAAAATATTTCCAACGAAATGACAAACATATACAAGTATGCTCGAGTATACTTATTTTATTTTATTTGTCGTTGGTTCGATTCTCGCTCGGGACGAATATTTGTGCGCATGAACATGTGTATTTGTTTCGTATCTGGGTGTGAAGTATCTATATATGTATATATTATAAAGAATATTTAAGTATGTATATCAGCGGTGTGGTACCCATAATACAAGCTTTGCTTCGTTGGAAACTAAATGGCGCTGTGTGCGATGTGCGAAGTATTATTATTTTTATTATTATTATTATTACTATTATTATTATTTTTATTATTATTATTATTACTATTATTATTATTTTTATTATTATTATTATTGTTGTTATTGCACATTGTTAATTATATAATATATCTGTACACTGGTGGTACAACCTGCAAATTCCTTGTTTTAAATGCCATAGTAATTAATACACACTCCATTAAAAATTTTAGTCCATGCAATGATCTCAAAATAACCAAAAACGCTAAAAAAACTAATTCCTTACGTGGGACCCTCTTTATTTTTAAATTTATTTTATTTTTTGTTGCATGTAGCCGCCATTTCAAGTGTCTACGGTTCAACCTATTACGGTTCAGACGATACAGCCCTGTGACACACGGACGGATAGACAGCGGAGTTTTAGTAATAAAGTTCCCGTTGGTACCCTTTGTATAAGGAACCTTTGCGAGTAGGAGTATAAGGAAAATTTCTTTGCAGAATACAATTGAAAATTGTTTAAAATTATAAGTCAAGCGAAAAGAACACTAACTGAGTAATTTATTACTATGAAATATATTTATCAAAAAAAATGTAAAAATAGACTTTATACGATAACAAAATTTGTAAACATAATTATATTCGGTTGTAGAATACGGAAATTACAAGCTATTAAATTTTTATCTCTGTCTCTTTCTTGCAAAACGATGTTTAACATTATTTATATGGTCTGACGTCCCACATAGGTACGTCGTGCGGTATTCTAACAGGACATTTTAAATATTCATTACTTTGTTATTAATGATTTTTTTTTTTAAATTCTTCCACTGTAATGATATACAGGCTTGGCCGTCTTTTTCCTTTTTAGTATCGTTCAATAGGAAAATATTCAATTAAGACTACGTAAACCTTTCCCAAAACTATCAATATACTAGCCACCATACGCGAGGTCGCCAGTGCACGTGCACGCGTAACGCCCACATGCCCCATGCCCCGCCTTTTCGTATGTAAGTAAAAGGTAGCCACATTTTGTTAAAAAATATTTAGGATATAATTATTGATTATGAATATTTGACCTATATTTTTATTTAAGTAATGAGGTGATACCTGATGAGGTGATATTGGTGATACCTAACATCTAGAAATCTCTTGGCTGGTTACTAAAATCTCATCCTGTATTTAGAAAACTCTTTCAAATATTTTTTTTATTGTCATCTAGACTACTAAAGATGTGTCAGCGACCTCAATATATTAAAATTTTATATATGAAGAAGTAGTTAATTTTATGCAGCAGCAACTTCTATGGCCTTGTAGGCGGCAATAGAGCAAATTTTAATTTATTTAACTGTCTTTCCTGTTGACCACGAATGACATTTGCGAACCGTTTTATTTAGTTCTAATTATATCTTAGACACACAATAGCTACGTTGCACAACAATAAAGAGACGTTACTCAAAGCTCACTGTTGATAACTGATTACGAACAATAGTAATTAATAAACGACAACATTAGGTAATCTGAGTTTATAGCGCGAGAACCAGCAGCGTGTATTTGGTTTGTCATTTGTGGAAGAAACATGTCCAAGTTTGTGATCGTTATTAATACTTATTAGATACTAGCTGTACAAATCAGAAACGTTTGTATAGACCTAATTAAATTAAAGTATGCTTTGTCCTCTTCTAAACTAAAGTCATCATCATCATCATCAGCCCATTTTTACCCCACTGCAGGGGCTTAGACCTCCCCCAGGGTGAGGAGGGGGCTTGGAGCTTAAGTCCACCACGCTGCTCCACTGCGGGTTGGGAACTGTAACGACCGCCATCTATTGACGTCATGACGTCAACGTCACGTAATGGGCGTCAGGGACTGACTGCTTAACGTGCCCTCCGAAGCACGGTGTCAGTGATATTGTGTACTTAAGTCAGAAAAACTCACACATACACGCTCATACACGCCCGGATTCGAACCACGGCCCTGTGGGGCCTTATAAATTTAAGACAGGTTCGTTGTGCTCTGGGCTATCACGACACTAAACTAAAGTACCGTAATGAAATATAAGGACAAAACATATATAAACCATACTAGGTCCAAATAAATGTTTTTGAATTGGACAGAAAAAGTTTATGAAAATAGCCAAATAAAACCGAGTGTTGGTTAAATTATTATATTCTCATAGTTATACGTCATAATTTATTTAGAAAACTAGCCGACTCACATGAAATTTGTAATAAGTCTAGAAAATATAAATTAAAATTAATAAATATCTTAAAATACATAATTTGCTTTCCTTATCGCTAAATGATTAGTTTAGATGTCGTTAAATGAATGTATATATTTTACAGTGCTTTAATCTGTATAAAAGTTCACATTTGAATAATTGTAATAATTGTGAATTAATTGAATTCCGTAGGACTTCTAATTCAAGAATCGGTACAAGTTCCAATGTAATAAATTCGCAAAGGTCTCGGGCATAGACTACAGTAAACTACAAGCATAGACGTAACATAAATACTTGACCATAAAGTGTAGTCGTCTCGTAAGCTATTAAAGTACTTTCATACAATAATTAAGCTTAACACGTTCACAGTCAGCTTCAAAAAATAAAACTTGGCATGTTTATAGTTACTTTGGCTTGACAATTAAAAATAATAATTTAAAATTATTATTTTTAATTGTTAATACTTCTATAATTGTACAATATTTAATGAGTTTTGATGAATATATTTTTTTACTTTTCACCGATACATTCATACAGTGTTCAGTAGTCAATATCCGAGCTGTCATTCTATGAATTAAAATGGATGTTTTTTTTCCTTTTTAGATTTATTAAATTAATATCACAAATCAGTAAATACCTATATTCTACGCCTAAATTCATATTAAGAAGTAAAATCTAAAAACTCATTCTTTCTATTCCTTTTTAGGGTTCCGTACCCAAATAGCAAATGTCTGTCCGTCTGTCTGTCTGTGGTTTTTCTCCTAAACTCTTGGCAATATATAGATGAAATTTGGAAGGTAGGTGTAATCTGTGAACAGCTACACAACGACGTAGTAAAATTAAGAAAGACATTTTTTTGGGATAGGTCGCCATACATGTAACTGAAGTAAGAAAAAAATAATTTCATCGTATATTAACGCGAGAAGTACCAAACAATAGGTCTGAAAGAATGATATCAAGGTTTTGAACAATTTTTCTTATTTAAGTCAACAGTTGTTAATATATGTACTCATAAAGTCCTAAATTTTGTTAGAGTCTTGTATCCCCCTCCCCTTCTACCAGCTAAACCGTTGTTTTTGGATATGTGGAACAATGTATGATAGGATAATATATAACGTAGTTAAAAAGAAAACTATCACAGCTAATTGGACTGTATTATTTAACGAGTAATAGATTAACTTATAAAATGTACTTTTAAAAGTAAAAATTTTGTAAAATATACATACAAAATGACAGGTTTAGCCAATGAGCGAAACCTAGATGCATTTTATCTTTGTGATGTTATTGTAAAAGATAATTTAAAAAAAAAACATTTTATGATGAAAACAACATTGTAATACTAGGTACTATAAATTTACGCTTTCCTTTGCAGAGCTTATTCTCTTCACAATCGATACTAAAAGTCAAAGTTTCACTGTAATAAAATAAGTAATAAAAATTGTCTCTACCTATCAGTGTACTCATAGATGCATACATATTAGTACTTTTCGGATTATTTTATATTGTATGGTATGGTACGGAACCCTTCGTGTGCGAGTCCGATTCACACTTGGCCGGTTTTTTTCATTTTAAATTTATTAGTTTCACAAGCTTGTCTACATGTAGACTGTAAAAACTGGTAAAGATAAATTACCAAAATACTAGATACAAGTAAAAAAAAATAATTTTTGTGATTTAAATTTCGAACGCCAAAACAGTAATAATTTGCATACTATAATACAGTTATCTTTTCAATATCAATTAAATTTTTACAATTCGCAACTGTGTTGGAAAAGTAGTAGGTGTTACATTAGCGATAACGAGAAAAAAATCGATACTAAAGCTACTCTCACATCGAAACAATCTATTGCATCGATTACTAAACATTTCGAATTCATTACGACCCTTGCTGTCCTTGACGGTATTGGGTGCACTCACTTTCGACATCTCGATTCGGCTACGAATAACGAAATCTCTATCGAATCGTAAATCTGAAAAGAGTTGCTAACTATAAAATCGCTTTGATGCTTTTTGTACAAACAAGATAGTTTTGTAATTTTGTTTCTAACGAGCCTTTTAATAAATTGGCGACCTTCGTGATCCCATGACTTAAATATAAAGAAAGGAATAGCCTTATGAGTGTATACAAATGTCGTAGGATGATTTGATAATTCGAATTTTTGCGAAAACTCTTGCGAAAATATTTGCAAATATTACCGGAAAAAATAGGATTTTTGCTGAAATGCGAGTCGCTCGAGTAATATTGAATATCCTAAACTCTCATTGGCTAGATTTTTGCTTACTGACCAAATCTTATTCTGATTGGTTCCTAGTTTTACTCTGTGAACTTTGAAGTATTAGATCATTGAGTTATGAAGGGTTAGAAATGACAATATCGATTTATAGAAACTTTCGCACACTTTTAACCACATTGAAAACAAAAAACTGCTGTGTTGCTCTCAAAAACAAACAAAACAACGTGCGTGAATGATTGACATTTAAAGCGTCAACCAATCAGAAGAGGTCTAGATCTCCGATCGGCCATTCAGCATTCTTATTTCATAATAGATATCGTTTCGTTTCGCAATATTACTATAGCGACTAGTGTTTTTGTAAACACCCTAACTTTTTCCAGTAAGATTGAGAAATGTTTTCATCATTGTCTAATTATCCGTGTTTTCGCAAAATCCCTAGGGTTTTCGCGAAAATTCGAATTATGAAATTATCCTGCGACACACAGAACCA
Source organism: Luffia ferchaultella (assembly GCA_949709985.1). Classification (NCBI taxonomy): domain Eukaryota; kingdom Metazoa; phylum Arthropoda; class Insecta; order Lepidoptera; family Psychidae; genus Luffia; species Luffia ferchaultella. Next base: position 9,147,228 of record OX453266.1, read on the forward strand.
CTGAATTTTTCTTTTACCCTTAAAGGGGCTTTTCAAACAAAAAAGGAGGGTTCGGCCCGTGTCTAATCCTAACTGTATTTCTTTATCAATATTTACATTAAAAATATATGTAATAGGAGTCACAGGGCGGTATTTTTTTTTTAATATTTTGTTTAGTTGTTTAAGAATAAATTCCTGAAAAACAGTATTTCCGTCGGTTCTTTGTTTTTGAAAAAAATGAGCCCTAAATGTGATATTAATGCAAATTAAAAAAAAAACGTACCGCTCTAGGGTGTGGTTCCAATCTATACTAATATTATAAAGCTGAAGAGTTTGTTTGTTTGTTTGAACGCGCAAAGCTCAGAAACTACTGGTTCAAATTGAAAAATTATAGTTGTGTTGGATAGTCCATTTATCGAGGAAGGCTATAGGCTATACTACATCACGCTACAACTAATAGGAGTGGAGCATCAATGAAAAATGTTGCAAAAACGGGAAAAATTATTCCTTTTGAGAGCTTCCGTCGCGCGCGGTGCGTAAACGGTTGATATTAAGCAAAAATTATGTATTACGGAATTGTTCCCCTTTAAAAGTTCTAACCAAAAGTCCGCAACAGCATATGTGTATCTTTTAAGGTTAACTTACTATAACCTTTTTTATAACAATCAAATTTGTTCTAACATAATGTACTATTAGCGAAGATGTTTTTTAAACGTGATATTAATCCTTATCAAATTAAATACGTTAGTTGTCTTAAGCATGTCATGCATATTATATTTGCCCTTTACACCATACAATTTAAATTGATATCTTAGCAGTTTTTATGGAAATATGAAAACTATAGCGGAAGAAAATAAATTCGCTGTCTGGCTCTGTTCGTTCACTTTTTATTTCCAAACCACGCAATAGACTTTGATATGGTTTTCAGTAATATCTTATTTTTTTATTATCTTATAATCTATTAATCTATATAATAGAAATACTTATTATAAACCTGAAGAGTTTGTTTGTTTGAATGCGCTAATCTCTGAAACTACCAGTCAGATTCGAAAAATTCTTTTTGCCTTTGATAGCTTGAATCTAGCGGAGGGTTATAGGCTATATATATGAAAATGAACTGTCTGTCTATTCGAGCAAATCGGCTTCGGCCACAACGGCTTAACCGATTTTGATGAAACTTTACACATATGGAACGGATGTAGTCAAAAGTGACATACAGAACTTTTTGTATGTCTGTCTGCACGTCCATCTGTCTAAACCGATTTTAATGAAACATCACAAGTATGAAAATAAGGTCGTCAAAACTAACAAATGTTACTTTTTGTCCATCCGTCTGTCTGTCTGTACGTGTATTTGTCTGTTTGACTGTAGCTAATCTTTCGAACGGCTAAACAAATTATAAGGAAACTTTGCAGACGGGAAAGAAGGTTGTCAAGAGTGTCATAAGCAACTTTTTGTGTTTGTTTGTCGGTCTATCTGTCTGTCGTTAGTCCACATTGATCTATCAACATACAGCCGAAACTACTAAGTCTGGGAAGCTTAAATTTGGATCATAGGTTTATTTTATAACGTGAGCATTAAGTTAAGAATGGCTTTTTTAGAAATTTCAAACTTAAGGGTGGTAATGGAGAGACTTAAATAATGACGTGTTTCAGGGTTTTTAGATTTCCACATTTTAAAGGTGGGAAACGGGAGATGAAAAATTGTATCGGTTTTTTTAAAGGGTGGAAGGAAAATGAAGATTGAAAGTTTGGATGAGTGTAACCAAAATTCCAGCAAAAAGTACGAATAAACCATCTCGAACGTTAATAGTACTTATAATAGGAATTTGTAGTCTACGCAAGCGAAGCTGCGGGAGGTCGCTATATTATATAATTATGTACGTCGCGAAAGTGTAATTTGCTTAATTAATTTTAATTAGCGGGAAGGGGAAGAACGGGAATGAGTTACGACTGACAGAAAAAGAGACGATAAAGCATTTGTATCGCGGGAACGAAAACGGGAAAGGGAAGAACGGGAATGAGTTAAGACTGAGATGAAAAAGTTATTCTCGATGAGAATAGAAACGAAAACAAAACGACACCAAGGCCAAGAACGCAAACAATAAAGTATTTTAGTGATGGGAACGAAAACGGAAAAGAAGATCGGGAATGAAATAAGACTCAGATAAAAAAAGTGATTCTCATGAGAAACTAATACTATATACATACCCGTGCGAAGCCGGGACGGGCCGCTAGTTCATACATATTTCAGGGGTGGAAACAGTCACGGCTCGCATGCTGTTTCGAGGGGTATTTTATGTTATTTTTGGGAATTTGTTCTTGTCATCTCTATCACTCAGGAATGGTTCGGGGAAGAGGGATTGAAATGGATATAGCGATGCCAATTCGAAGCCGCGGATTGAAAGACTATCCCCTTAAATGACTATTTCATTGTTTTAATCATTATTTTTTATTTATTAAAAGAGTATTGGCACAACAATCGCATAGTCCCAAATATTACTTAAATATTGGAAAAAACATGATCGCCATCTTGTAAAGTTTAAATGATAATTAAAACGTTAAAGAATAAAAGGTCAACATCGTGTTTGACTTTTTTAAGCATGGCAAAAGCATAAATTTTTCAGCATACTATGTGAGGTCATCACCAGTAAAATTTTACATCAATATCAAAAATTAACTTCAGTTTATAAAACAGAAACTAGTATTAAAATTAATTGTTTCAATACTCTAATTTCTAAACCAAAAATATATAACGCAAGCACAATACTTGCTTTCTTTGGGACTAGATGGCGCTGTGTGAGATGTTCATGTATTATTATTATTACCTTGAAAAAATTTCACTTAGGTACCGAATTAGAATTTTGTACAAGGTGTGATTTTTCCCTTCTGTTACATCAATCCATATATGTTAGAATTTGAGTAGGAAGATTAATGTTTGATGGCATTTTAAACTAAGGCAGGTGAAGCTTTTATTGATTTTATTAGATGTCCACATCTTCAATTTCGTCATATGAACCAGCGTCATAGTGACGCTACGCAATACCTAAGCGCCCACACAAGGTTACTTATCGAAACGAAACTTATCCGGCAATACAGAAGTATTACTGGCGGTAGAAATGGGGTGATTTCATAACAAAAAATCCACAGATCTTGCCGTCCCCGCAACCATCGGTTTCATTGAAAATGAACCTACTCAAATCCGATTTTCACAGATTAATTTATTTTATTGCCAAGAAATCGTAGCATTGCCATGTTTTAAACTGCAGCCTCTGATATCCTGAAATGTTTTGAACTCGATAATGAGGCATTCGAACGAATACAGGCCGAAAGGCGATGACCGTAATGTTAACAAGTTCCCGAACGTCCATAAAATCTAAAATGTGATGTCAAATTTCTTGTTCGATTTCCAACTGATTTCCAAAATTTTGGTCTCAAACTGTAGCTACTGACGCCTTCTAACCTTTGGTCTAACACTTTGAAGCGATTCGATGAATACCGTCTGAAATATAGTAACTTATATCCACAAACACAAGCGATCGACCAAAAAATCTCATCTTTCGGAAATAATTTCTCTTACAATTACCAACCGATTTCCAAAAACTTGGTCTCAAATTGTAGCTACGTTAAAAGCCGAGATACTTTTTTTTATTTTTGATATCGGTCCCCATTCTTGAAATATTTTGAATTTAGTAAAAAAAAATTCCGAAAAAATCCCGATTTTTTTACATTTTCCAATTTTTTTCAAAAACTACTTAACCGATTTTCAAAATTTTGATGTCATACAATGCACAACTAAATTCTTAATCTTCTAATACCTTAAAATCTTGGCTAGACCCCATACCCTTGGAGTTATGGCCAAAAATGCTTCTCCCGTGAAATGGATATGATAGTCATTTTCAATGACAAGACAAAATGCTATAAAATTTTGTATGATATATATCAGGTAATATTATTTATTTACATTAGCTTTAAGGTTACGAAGCTCGTTATTAATGAATTATGGACCCTAGTCTAAAATGAATAATAATAATACCTGGGATATTCCATACAGCGCCATCTAGTCCCAAACTAAACAAAGCTGGTATTAAAGGCTCCAGACAATTGATATACTTACTTGAATATTCCTTATAATATATGCATATATAGATATAGTACACCCATTACATATATTTATATTTTTTAACTTTCGGGAAGCTTCTTCATCTGTTCTCGTCGCCACTACCACAATGTCTGAAGACCAAGATCTTCAACCAATGCGTCCTACCTACAATGACGTACGGTGCCGAAACGTGGACTCTCACGGCAGGACTGATCCATAAATTCAAAGTCGCTCAGCGTGCTATGGAGCGGGCTATGCTCGGTGTTTCTTTGATGGATAAAATCAGGAACACTGAAATCCGTCAAAGAACTAAAGTCGTCCACATAGCCGAAGCGATCAGCAGGCTGAAGTGGCAATGGGCCGGTCATATTTGCCGTAGAACGGATAACCGATGGGGTAGACGAGTTCCGAATGGAGGCCACGTACCGGAAAGCGAAGCGTTGGACGCCCCCCGGCCAGGTGGACAGATGACCTGAAGCACCATACCGGGGGTAGTTGGATGCGAAAGGCGGAGGACTGTGTGTGGTGGTGAGCCTTGGGAGTGGCCTATATCCTGCAGTGGAGAGACACGGGCTGATGATGATGATGATGATGATATTTTTTAAATTTTTATTTTATTTATATTATAATATTTAAATACTGTTTTTTATTTAAGTTTAGGATTCGACACTTAGTAACCTAGTAGAAAAAACTAGCTGAAGGAACCACACCTTCTATAGTTTTCGATTTAGCAGGGGTTGGGTAATTTGGACCCATAACCTAATAACGTAGTTTTTCAGCAAGCTGAAGTGGCAGTGCGCTGACCACATCTGCGTAAGAACTGACTGCCGAAGAAGAATCTGACCGAAAGTAGTTGGAGGCAGGGAAGCCTATGTACAGCAGTAGATAGAGAGTTTCATAATGATTTTTTTATATATAATAACAGCTATATATGTAGGTATGTATCGTATTATACAAATGTTTAAGTGTGTACGATTATCAGTTATAGTAGTACCCGTAGCACAAGCCAGGATTCACCTAGTTTGAGACTAGGTTATTGTGTGTAACGTATCCCAGATATTATTATTGTTAACATTTATTTTACATAAGTTTTAAATCCCACAAATCATGTGATATCCTTCTCCGTTGCAACCAATAGGTACCTCGCGCTATGCTGCTGTAAACGTTTTATGTAATTTTGTATATAAAAAAATAAATATATAAATAAATTATAAAATAAATACGCATATAAACTAAGTAATTATAAATTATTTCTTAGTAAAGAGCAAAGTGGCCAGTTCGGTGTCGCAACTTATCGTGTTCATAGCATTACAGACACACAGCCAACAACTCTTGAGCAATGTAGAAACCTTATAGCATATTGCATGATAAATTCTAACAACACATTAAAAACCTTGATTGTACTTACTAAAAAATAAAATTTTATAATTTTTTTTTGTAATATAATAGGTACATCACATAATTATACGAGTTTTGTTTTTTTATTTAAACGACTAATTTTTATGTATTTTTTATCTTTTTTTATTGTTTATTTACAACCAGTCGTATAATCAGGATCAGGTAGTCGCAGTTATGAATTTAGCTCACAATGGAATCACTTAATGTTGTAACAGTAATAACTAGAGTCAGCAACCTTGCAAATGGTTGCGCCACTTAGTTGCGGCATCTATTAACCTGCTCTGTCGTGACAAGCTTCGTTGTTGCTAATTCACGACTGAATATTTATTTTTATTGATCGATTGAATTGAAAGGTGGGGATTTATAGCAAAGAAATCAATTCTTGACTTTTCATACTCTAAACATTTTTTTATTTGTCTTTTCTCTGTGGTCGTTTTAGTACGTGCACAAGTGAAAACTTCTTTAGCATCGTTGTGATTTGAAAGTCGATGAAACGAAAAAGCGACAGTAAAAAGAGACAGACACATAAATTCATAAGATCTAACGTGGGAGAAAATGAGATAGAAAGCATTATACAGTGTTTCTTACGTTCGTGGTTCTCTTTGTGCTCTGCTGCGTACCCCTTCGTGTTTACCAAGGGATAAAGGTAGTTTGCTTGGTTTTCAACGTTGTATGTACGTGTGTCAGTACGTGTTTGTGCGCACATGCGTAGTACAAAGCTTGAGAAAAGGCATCACAACAACCGTGGTGTTTTGTATACCTGTACGTATTATTTATAATAAAATTCTTCAAATATGCCGAAAACGAATGCAGAATATCGTCGCGATTATCGAAAAAAAAAAGGGAAAACAAGATTAAAAAGACAGCGAAAAGTTCAACGGAACGTGTTCGTGAACTTCGTGCACGCCGAAAAGCATTGTTGAATATAAAAATTGATAGATAAATTTTACTGTTCCAAATAGAGAAACTTCCCGAAATTTTACATTCGTCTCATTTTCTGAATATATTATATATATATGAATGAAACCAAAATTTTTGAAGGTTTCACCTCTGCCACATGTGAATTGCACACATGTTTTTTTTTTGGATGTTTGCCAATACCACTAAATATTATTTCACTATTGCAAAGTTATAAAATGTGATAAGCGTAATATTTTTTTTTTTTTAATTCTCTGCATATTTTCAATTTCATTTCAATTCAATGATTTTAATAATTTTATCGACATTGTATGCCTTGGTGGTAGAGAGATGATGAAAATGTCCAAGAACCATCTGGAAATTGCATTCAAGGAAACAACCGATCACCGGAAGTCATACGACATGCATAAAGTAGAGTTCTGTAGCTATGCAACAAACACTTATGAAAACAGTGAGTATGTGCAGGGTTGACGCAAGATCGTGAGTTAGTTGACAAACGCGTGAGTTAGTTGACCATATATTATAGCCATGAAATTTTCTAAGTTCGTATTATATGCTAGAATTATAAAATTATTCAGATATTTCATAAAACTGAACTAGTTTAGTTTAGTTTAGTTAGGACTTAAGTTGAGGCGGGGCACTTTAGAACCGAATATTTCATAAACGGGATCTAATTTTGAAAAACAATTTAAAAACCTCAAAATGTATGTAGCAGGTATGTAATTCGAGCATATATGTAACCGCGCTGCGAAGACGTGTGGCTTCTTTGTGGGAGCGGGTGCGGGGCAGCGCCGGCACTCTTCTGAGGGTGGTTGCAGATAGGGTGGACAGCCATATCCTATGCTAGATGTCTATGGATGTAAGATCCAATGAGTATTTTAAATTCTACTAACATACCTATTGAGTCTTTTACTAAGAAATATTGTCATAAAATGTAGGTAATGTAAATGTAATAATAGATTGTTACACAAGGAATGAAAAGGAACTACTGAAGCACGAGCGTAGTGAGGGCGACAATAGTTCGAGTGCCTAAATAGGTCTTTCACCCGAAGTAAACAATCTGTTTTTCATTACGAGTATGAGGAAAGTAAAAAAGGCGTCAAATCCATATATGAATCTGATGAACTCATTTTATACAAATAACTATATACGTAAAAAATAAGCACTCGACAACACAACTAAAGATTGAATTGCCACTTTCTCGCATTTTTATGTTTCTTTTACTGTAGCAGTACTCTATACCCAAAACGCTAAACTTGTAGCTTCATAATTGCGGTTCACTTAATTTTTAATTAGTATGAGTTAATTATCATTTTGGCATTAAGTTAGAATTGTCGGCGTACCAATAGGGAGGTCAAGGCTTCCCGTGTTCTCATCTTCTTTTAGTAGGATGTTCATGATAGAGTATGTGACTAATATTGAAAATATTAAATTTACCAAGTAAATATAAAAATGGTCTTTATCCGATAACTTCACTTCACTTCATCAGTCCATTTTTACCCCACTGCAGGGGCTTAGGCCTCCCCCAGGGAGAGGAGGGGGGCTTGGAGCTTAAATCCACTACGCTGCTGCACTGCGGGTTGGGGACTGTAACGACCGCCATCTACTGACAGCGTCCGGGACCGACTGCTTAACGTGCTCTCCGACGCACGGAGTCAGTGATAGTTATGTACTTAAGTCAGTCTATCCGATAACAAAATCCATAAACAAAATTATATTCGGTTGAAGAATATAGAACTTATAAGCTATTAATATTTTATCTCTGTCTCTTTCTTGCAAAACGAAATATAACATTATTTTAAATGGCCTGACGTCACAGGTAAGTACGCCGTTCGGTATTGCCCTCCCTGTCTAACAGGACATTTAAAACGTTCATGGCTTTATTATTAATTATTTGTTTTTTAATTTATTTCACTTTTATGACACATTTAGAAAACTCTTTCATATAAAATAACAAAAAAAAGTAAATCTACTCCATTGTACATACGAACCCTAATGTAGAAATAGCCTCTATTATGTCTAACACACTGCGATGTTTACACACAGTGGAGTGAGTATGTCGCAAAAGCATGCATAATCAACTCGAATGCAATACTGCAAATGTTAACTTACAAATGCATTAACCGACTGAATAACCTTGGTTGTTTTTGTTATGTAATCAGGTATTAAGAAATATAATGGCACAATAACGATTCATATACTTATTTTAAAAAAACGCAGTCTGGTAGTGATTGATGGGGATGTCATAAAAATTATTAATTTTTAAAGTTTTTTTTGTTGGCTGCGTCTTTTAAACTTTTTAAAATTGCGATGAGTTTAAAAAGAAAAGCCGTTAAATTAAACGAAAAATGTATTTAAGGGAGAAAAGATTTAAAAGTACATCCCTTGTAAGGCCCGTACTACAGTTCCGCCTAGGGGTATACTAATCCTAAACAAATTTTGTCAATCGAATATATAAGGGTAAGAAACACAGACAAGTCAACCTTATAGACCACGCTTTGACAGGGAGTAGCATTCGCCAAGGCTATGTAGTGACACTACATAACTACGTCACTAGTGAGCCGTCAGTTGGAAGCACGTCGGAAGCCATTAAATTGTCAATTTTGAACGAGCTAATGAAAACTAGCCGACCTCTCCCCGCACCCCGCCACTTTTTGGCGATTTCGTTTTCGTACTGACGTTTATTAAAGCGTGGTCTATAGGTTGACTGGTCTGTGGTAAGAAAGGAGGATTTGGACTTCCTAGGAAAGTTGACATCTGTCTGACTCTGTTACGTGCAGAAAGAAGAGAAGGTTGTTGTGTTCTCAGCCGCGCCTCGCCGACCAGTAGACGTTCTAGTAAAACAAAAATGAATTTACTAATAAAACAAATTTAATGAACTTAATTACAAAACTATTCACAATATTATAGAACACAAGTCTGTACGAGGACTTGTGTATCTGAGTGCGGTGGTCTTTCTACTGGTAACAATTCATGTTGTTGCTAGGTATTTTAATTTAGGTAAAAGAATAAATTAATTCTAGGTAAAAAATTTTAAAATAATGATTTCATCATCATCATCAACATCATCAGCCCATTTTTACCCCACTGCAGGGGCTTAGGCCTCCCCCAGGGTGGGGAGGGGGCTTGGAGCTTAAGTCCACCACGCTGCTCCACTGCGGGTTGGGAACTGTAACAACCGCCATCTATTGACAGCGTCCGGGACCGACTGCTTAACGTGCCCTCCGAAGCACGGTGTCAGTGATATTGTGTACTTAAGTCAGAAAAATTCATTGGTACACGCCCGGATTCGAACCATGGCCCTATGGGGCCTTATAAATTTGAAACAGGTTCGTTGCGCTCTGGGCTATGACGACTCTATAATAATAATAGCCTTTATTTAACAATCTTACATAACACTTAACTTAATAATATAATGTTTTTGTTTAATTATTTGACACCGGCACGTGAAGACTGTGTTGCTTTCCAGTATAGGCCTCTCTTTTTAAAATAATTTGACATACTTAACAAAACAGTCAACTGATTGGAAGACAAGAAAAGTTAAATAATATATTTATTTAAAAATAAAATGTAAAATTTTGTGTTTACGAAAGATGTTACGATTTGTGCAACCTCTGAGAACACATTATGTAAACAACCAGAACAGAAAAAGGATTTTCGAATCGAGTTTTTGGAACAAAATTGTCTCAAAATGGCACCCCACGCCCAGGTAGATGCAAACGCTATTTAAGAATTTCCAAAATGGCGGCGATGATGGCGGCCATTCTAAATTTTACCAACGGATACCAGTTTTTGTGATAAAACGTATAAATACTTAGGTACGAATAGATTTATAGATTCTCAAAATTACAGAAATTTACGGCGCCTTGTGCGATCCAATAATAATCCAATAATGTCTTCAGGATGATGTTGGCACTTTTAGTGCCTCAGGAATTTTACTGTCTCAGGGATGATCGCAGAGGCTCGCACTGATGATTTCCATTCGGTCTACAATGTAGTAACAACAGCATCCTGAAGATGATCGCTTCCAGAACAGACTGTTCCTTCAAAAGATACTGGGTGAGGGACAGCTATTGCACTGATTAAATAATATTAAGCAATTTCGTTTTATTTTACGTTTAATAATAATAACTTTTATTTGCTTAACTTTGTAATATCCGATAATTTTATTTAATGATGTATTTACATTAGCTTTAAAATTATTGTTAACTAGCGACCCGCCCCGGCTTCGCACGGGTAGTAGAGCATATAAGCCGTAATATTTTTTTTCTGTCATAGTGTCGTATCAGGTTGGTGCGTCGAATATGTGGATTGGATTTAATTACATTTAAATGTAACATAAGTTCATCCTACTTGGACCTACTTGGAGTATTTTTTAAGTATTATATTACCAATTCTATAAATAATTGAAAAAGTAAAAAATAAATACATAAAAACAAAGTACAGTATTACAATATTTATATACAACAATGATAACTTCGGCCATGTCTTCTGCCTAATTTTACAAAACGCGTGTCGCGTCGTCAGGCATGGGCGGCCGGCGCGGCGCGCGGCGGGCGCTGTGGCGCCCGCTGCTTGTCGCGCGATATTTTTATTTTATGTTTATTGAAACGCCAGTGTAAGATCCTGTACTACATACATGGTCAAACAATTTTTGACTCGCAGCTTTTCTACAGAAGTTACTTTTCAAAATTGGTTACTAAAGCGCGAATGTACCTCAAACAAAATTCTACTCAATACCATTAAAGTACCACGGTTACAGAGGAGTTCGTCGTTTTGTAAGACGTTGCTTTACCGAAGAAAAAGATTTGCAAGTGGAACTAAAGAATTTAACGCGGGCTTGCATAGTGTTTGATCGACGAGCGCATCTAAATAATAAAAAATCTTGTCGACAAGCAAATGGGTTGAACTAAACGGCGCAATTTGGTAACAGATTTATCGCGAATTATATTAGGTACTAATTAAATCTGAGAAGGTTCTTCCTCCTCACAAAGAATCGACTAGGTTAGAAGTGCTATGTGAGGGTATTTGTTCAGAGACACGCGTCCCAAAAATAATTGCACACACAAGGTATACAAGTAAAAATATTACGCATATACCAATACTTTTGTCTCAGATTTATATAATTTTTTTTTTATAACGTATACATGACAACAACGTCTAGGCCCCAAACTAAGCATTAGCTTTTTATTAGCATTAGATTTTAGAAAGCGGTTAAATAATTCATCCTTTTTACTTGCATCTTTGGTATGATTTGATGCCGTATTTTAAAAATAATGAGCCTTAAATTCGATATTAATGCGAATTTAAAAAAAAAAAACGTATCGCTCTAGAAACATCCTTTCGTAATGACCTTGCAAATTTTGGTTCAAATTCGTACACATTCAGGGGTGTGACAGTAAAGGCACGCAAGTTGTTTCGACGGGTATTGTACACTGAGAGAAAAAAACGACCTTCGACTGTGGATAATTACCGTCGAGTTCAAAGGGAAAATCCTGTCCGTAGATCTCTGCGCTAGGAGCGCTGAATAGAATTCGGCGGTTGGAACTGTCGGAGGAAATTCATTTTATTCATTCTAATTATTTAATCTAATCTAATCGAGATTTTGATCGAAAATCTACCGGTTCGGTGATGCGATCCCCTGCAATGGTCACACCAAAGACAATCTAATCTAAAACCTGTCAAAATTTGCATCAGCAAGGTTTGCGAGGGATAGCATATAGCCATAGAATAGTCATCACTCTGCACATTTACCGCCGGACTCGTCGGTGACTTTCTGCAGTGGTATTGCTGCCGAATAATATAAACGTATAGAACACCACGGTTCTAGTCCCCCGAATTATACGGTTAATTTACATTGAACCGGGCCATAGAGTGTCGTGATAGCCTAGAGCGCAACGAACCTGTCTCAAATTTATAAGGCCCCATAGGGCCATGGTTCGAATCCGGGCGTGTACCAATGAGTTTTTCTGACTTAAGTACACAATATCACTGACACCGTGCTTCGGAGGGCACGTTAAGCAGTAGGTCCCGGACGCTGTCAATAGATGGCGGTCGTTACAGTTCCCAACCCGCAGTGGAGCAGCGTGGTGGACTTAAGCTCCAAGCCCCCCTCCTCACCCTGGAGGAGGCCTAAGCCCCTGCAGTGGGGTAAAATGGGTTGATTATGATGATGATGATGATAGAGTTATTCAGAGGTTGTTCCGTAGAGTTCTATGACTAATATGCATAGAATTATTCGGTTTGACCGCCTGAAAACCGTTCTATGGTAATTATTTTTTTATTTGGCGGTATTTTTTTTTCTAAGTGTACAGGTATTTTTGTGAATTCGCTCATGTCAGTCGACAAGAGTCACTCAAGAGGGATTGAAACGGAGATAGCGATGCCAATTCGAAGCCGCGGAGACAAAGTATCCCCTTAAGCATAATATCTGTCAGTAAATTTTCTATAAAACGTTTAAGAAAAAAATTTATGGTATAATTAATGTTTTGGTCCCTCTTTCACGTCAATGAAAATATAATTTTTAATATAAATGACTTATGAAATGACATTAAATCTTGGTAGCTATATAGCAGATATTTTGTATAGATATTAATCTGTCAGACTAATTTAATTAAACGATGGATAAAAAACATAAATTGTCTCAATAATTTTTCTCCCCAGATTTCCTAAGAAAATTTATTGTCAGAAAAATTATTCTAAGGGTGGTTCGCCAGAGACATAAAACAGGGATGAGGGTGCTAAACCTAATTATTTATGTTCCATAATAAAGCGTTGCAATATATTAAGGAGAAATATTTGTAAACGTATATATATATATTTTTTTATTTATTTTTAATTTTTTATTTTAGATTTAGATTTTTTTATTTATATTACAATTTCTTAAAGTTGTGAACTATCAGATCAAAGGTTCTTTATTTGATTAACGTTCAACTGTTTAAAAAATTTGTTTTTTGTTTTAAGCACCATGTTCTGGAAGCCGTCCCCGCCCATATTCTATCAGGTTTAAGTATGCCACAAATCAAGACTTCGATTTAGTTAGAATACCACTCTAGCAAATAATAAGTCAGTCTATTCTCAAACAAGGTGTACCTATTTAGTGGCTATGTTGAACGATATTAGACGAAACCAAACAAAGTGGCCTCCCACATCATCATCATCATCATTATCAGCCCATTTTTACCCCACTGCAGGGGCTTAGGCCTCCCCCAGGGTGAGGAGGGGGGCTTGGAGCTTAATTCCACCACGCTGCTCCACTGCGGGTTGGGAACTGTAACGACCGCCATCTATTGACAGCGTCCGGGACCGACTGCTTAACGTGCCCTCCGAAGCACGGTGTCAGTGATATTGTGTACTTAAGTCAGAAAAACTCATTGGTACACGCCCGGATTCGAACCATGGCCCTGTGGGGCCTTATAATTTTAAGACAGGTTCGTTGTGCTCTGGGCTATTACGACACTCCTACGCCAACAATTAATTGACTATCCAAAGCAATATTTTACAAATTTTAAGTTATTTCGTCCCATATTCATTTAATGCGAGGCTATGATAAACCGACCTGACAACACAAGAGTTTGACTAAATCTGAAGGTTTTGTAATTTTACTCTAATTTTAAATGATCGAAAGATTTACTGAACTAACTGTAAAATATTCCTTGATTGGTATTTTGTTTGGGTTTAATTTAATTGCTTTTAAGAACTGGTTATGTAATGTATATTTTGGAGAGACCTTGCCTTTAAATCCGACCAAGTGCGAGTTCAATTCGCATAAAGAGGGTTCCCTACACTTCTTCTTGCGACTTTTAACTTATTAGGTGCATACAAAAATAAGCCAGTCGTAATTACTAATGGTGAAATTTAAAAAAAATTAAAAAACAAATTCAAAAAATTGTGTGAAATACGAATATATCAAAATTCAATACAGCAATACGTTGCTATCAGTCTAAGACAAAACGTTGCCTTTGAAATTTTACTAAATAAGCTTGTCAAACGAAAATTAATGTTTTTTGAGTTTTCCCTTTACTTGTCATTTGAGACTTTCAATTGTGCCAAACTTTACAATTATAGATCAACCGGAAATACCTTCTAGCTAATAATAAGGTCAATCTCTCGACTATACACTGTCACATCCGGTATTTATTGTAATAAAACCGGATATAACAATGCATAGTCGAGGGATGTTACAAATCGCAATTCAAACTCGATGCACTGAGTTACAAACTTGTACTTCTAGGTGAATTCGTTGAACGTACTTGTACTAAAGATAAAGTATAAAACACCCGAAAAAAAGGAGAAACGGGAAGCTCAGAAGTTGGTGGTAAGATTAAGATGTGGGATTCTGAAAAAGTAAAACAAATATTGGATGGCATATGAGGATATGAAATGCAATATATGAGAGGAAGAGGGAGGTTCAGAACACATGATAGAACATGTAGGATGGGAAGAAGAAAGTGAAACATTGAAGTAAAATAGGAGAAGAGGAACAGGGCAATGAGTGCGGAGAATCAAAAAGTTAATAGAAGAAAAAGTAGGTAAAAGAGATAAACATGAATAGGAAATAAGAAAATGAGCTTTATTTATGGAACAAACAACGAGAATTAGGCCAATGTTTTGAAAATAAGTAATAATAATAATAAATAAATAAAGTCGAGACCTGGATCAACACTTTTATGTTTATTTGTTTACAATAAAATCATCGAATTCACAAAAAAGGGTATTGTCGATAGTAGCCATCTTCACCCCACCCTGATACTTGGGGCACACAGAAATGATCGGAAATAAAAAACAATGTCCAGGATATAACAAAATCATTTTCTCTGTTATAATGAAGTTGATGTTGCCAAAATGTTGTTTGTTTTATTTTTGTTCAAAAAAAAAGGTTTTATTCTCAGTTCAAAATAATCAATTCTCGTTCATTGTTGGGTGCCTCTGCGTACCTAGTATTTGATTTTAATCGCAACTTCATACTTACCTCAAGCCTCAAAAAATGGTTTCAACCGAAGTCATCGATAAAGATTCCGTTTTTCAATCAATAACATTAATACCTGGGACACTTCACACAGCGCCATCTAGTATCAAACTAAGCAAAGCTTGTGTTATGGGTACCAGACAACTGATATACATATAATAATAATATCTGGGATATCCCATACAGGGTCATCCAGTCCCAAAGTAACCGAGTATTATGCTTGTATCATGGGATACTTGACAACTGATATACATACTTAAATATTAGTATTTTTTAAATATAATATATAGATATTTTTACACCTTTACATACTTGAATATTGTTTATAATATATATATATATATATATATATATGTATTTTCTACCCAGACACGGAACAATTAGACGTGTTCATGCACTCAAATATTTGTCCCGGGTGAGAATCGAACCTGCGACCTTTGACTCCACAGTTAGGGTCTAGCCACTCGGCCAATCGGTCAGTCAATAAGAAGTTAGAACCCTGAAAATAAGCAAACTCTAGCGCAAGATATAAACACTTGAACATACAATTACGTATTAAAATATTACACGATATTTGACTACACTGACGTACCAGAGCTTTGTTTTAAACATATCACGTGTCATTTTGTCCGTCCGTTCGTGAAGTCACGTTCAAAATATCTGATTATGGTAATAAATTTTACACGTAACCGCATACTGAATCCGATGTGTTCCTTTGTTATTCTGTTTTTTTATTAGTACGATCGTCATACGTAATATATGTCATTTTAAAGTCACTAATCTGTCCTCCAGTTGAAAATTTGTAATTTTTCACATATGGAGCATATTTTTCAATAACTTAAAAATATTTGACGACCACTTAGCCTAGTGGGCAGCGACCTTACCTGCGAAGCTGGAGGTCCCGGGTTCGAATCCCAGGTCAGGTCAGTGTTTATATGACGAATATTGATACTGGTACTGGGTCTTGGTTGTTATATGTATGTCGTGTCTTCGCTTGGTACCCAAAACACATGCCTTAGTTTGGGGCCTAGACGTTGTTGTGATTGTGTGTGTTATTATATTATATATTATATTTAACGTAAAATTTCAATAAGTTATAAGCAATGTCAAATTAACTGCCAAATGTTTAAAAAAAATTATTTATTTAAGTAAATTTTTTACAGAAATAAATTTTCTTGCTTATGTATGAATAGACGCATGTGATCGCATTTTAGCCCTACGCATGACACGCCTATAATAATCGTACCCTTTTCTGATTCTATGATATCATATATTGGAATTGTTTAGTTATAGTATAGCTATCACATAGTTTTCAAGGCTCCGTACCTAAAAAGCAAAAAAGACCCTTTTAGGATCATTTTGCTGTCTGGCCTTCCGTCTGTCCGTCTGCTAAAACCAGGAATTCAAGCGTAGGTGAAGTTATATAAAATTGTAAGTAATATCACTAAAGTTTATAGTTCCTAGAAGGTTTAAAAATTCAGCCTTCAAAGTCAACACAATCAAAAGAAACGGCCGTTTAAGTCACATATTTAAATACACGTAAACTCACTCATCCAAACCTAAATATATTAGGTTAGACCACAGACAAGTCAACCTTATAGACCACGCTTTGACAGAGAGTAGCATTCGCCAAGGCTATGTAGTGACACTACATAACTACGTCACTAGTGAGCCGTCAGTTGGAAGCACGTCGGAAGCCATTAAATTGTCAATTTTGAACGAGCCAATGAAAACTAGCCGACATCTCCCCGCACCCCGCCACTTTTTGGCGATTTCGTTTTCGTACTGACGTTTATTAAAGCGTGGTCTATAGGTTGACTGGTCTGTGGGTTTGACCTAAAATCACGAAGTTTGGCAAAAAGCAATGTTTCATAGCATGAGTAAAGCGAAAAATTCGAATCTATATAATTTGTAGTTAAGAAAAACTTTTTTCCGATTAAAAACAATTTTTTTTTTGGTAAATACATATTCGTAGCACAAATATATTATGTGATGGTACCTTCAGTGTGCGAATCTGCTTCGCACTTTACCGGTAATTTTTTTGTGTAATATTTGTGTAAAAAAATCTAAGTAGGTATTTTCAAAAAAATTGTAAATATTTTGAAACCGTTCGATTCGGGAACACTTAATTTAATTTACTTAAAATATATATTATGTTTTTTCTTCAAACAAAAGCGTAAGAATGAAAAACAAGTAGAAAACATATTTTAAAGTTCTAATTAAACGTTTTTGAATTGATAACAGAAATAGCAATAATAAGAACAAGTCATTTTGAACTCACGATGTGTTAGATGAGCTCGTGTTTGACGTTTTTAATAATACCATACCATCAGCCCATTAATGCCCCACTGGCTTAGGCCACCCCTCGGGATGAGGGGGCTTGGAGCTTTAATAATAAATAATTAAAAAAACGAACTCAATATAAAATTTCAAAAGGAGTAAATTATATTAAACTATCGACCCGCCCCGGCTTCGCACGGGTAAAAGAACATATAAACGGTAGTGTTTTTTTTTTCTGTTGTGTCCTATTAGCTTGTAGCGTCGAACATGAGAAATTGATTTAATTATATTTAAGTTAATCCTTTTTGGAATATTTTCAATGTATTATATTTCCAATTCTATAAATATTTGAAAAAAAAGATTAAATACATATGAACAAACTAAAATACTTCTTTTAAACAACATTGACGACTTCTGCGTAACTTTATATCATGCGAATCGCGTCGGCGGAGGGGGGCCCCGGCCAACTGGCCCGGCCGCTTGTCGCACTTTAATTTTTATTTCGCGATAAGTCCGAAGATATTAATTTAAATAAGGCGGCTATATTTATTCCGACGTCTTCAGTAATAATCGTCATATTCCAACTAACTTGCACAAAACATTGATGTATTATACACATAAACCTTCCTCTTGAATCACTCTGTGTCCATTGGTGTCAACCATATGCCAATCCCTTTGATAGTTTTTGAGTTTATCGCGTTCATACAGACAGACAGACAATGCTTATTTTATATGCTTCTGTAAACAGTTTTACAAAAAACTGCTTGACGTACAAACTGTTTGTCGTCATGAAAATTCAAAAATAATTTTTGATTATTTTTTTTTTTTTTTGGGAAATAAGGATTCCATTTTCATTAGCAACAATAGAGATGAATAATAAAAGAAAATAGGTCACGTGTCTCGTACACGTGATCACGCCGCCGCGACTCCGCCCCCACGGGGCGGGGTGGCAAAGGTCGCCTGAGGGGGTGGCAAAAGATGGCCCAGTGCGAGTCGAAGACTAATAAATACCACGTAATATTTAAGTAATTCATACGGATTCTACTTGTTAAATTCTATAAATAAAATCTGTGGTAATACATAAAATCAATTTAAGGCAAGGCAACACACCAAAAAAGAAGATGAAAGTGTTAGAATAATAATTTCATGTATGATACTGTACAGCCAAACATTAAACCTACACAGTTAATTAATAGTTGTGGACAACATACCTACATTATTTGATGATATGCAGCACAGTGGATTAAGCTCCAAGCACCCTCTTCCATAATGCATAATGTGCTGATATGATTGTATTGTAATGTAGCATAATTTGTATTTTGAAGTATTAATACTGAATTTTTTTAATACTGAATAATAACGTATACGTCACAACATCGTATAGGCCCCAAACTAAGCATTACCTTGTGTTTTGGGTACCAAGCGAAGACACCACATACATATAACAACCAAGACCCGGTGCCAGTATCAATATTCATCATATAAATACTGAGCCGACCTGGGATTCGAACCCGGGACCTCCAGCTTCGTAGGCAGGATCGCTACCCACTAGGCTAAGCGGTCGTTACATATGTATAAACAAAATCCTCTCAAACTATTGTTGTTTCAGACGATGTAGGCTTCACCAGGCGGATAACATGGTAACCCATGTTAACATGGGTTAACATGGGTTAGCCACAGCGGACTATTAAGGCCACGTGTATATGAAGAGAGTCTTGAATTCCAGTTCAGTTATGCCCATGCTGCGTTCTCGTTTATATGCCATATTCAAAATTTTCTCTGTTTCATGGTCAACCTTCATGAAGTACCAATGCAAGTGGATAAGCCATTCTTAGGGTTTTATTGCTCATAAAGAAAAACGTAAACATTTTCATTTAAACTAGACACAGGCAACTACGGTCTATGTCCAGTTTATTACCTACATAATTTAATTAAACGTAGGTATAGAGTAAATAAATTTGACAGCAGCGTTTGGCTTTTAATAGAGTCATAAATGTCACTTCACAGTATGGAAAATGTCACACGTGATTTCACGGGATCGAAAACCGGTGCGCGGGGATTTCTCGAGGGTGAAAACCGGCGCGCGGGGACCTCGCGGTTCGAAACTCGCCATTTGGCACTAGTTAGCTAGAGTTAGACGGTAAACGCAGAAGAGGGCTTCTAGTTAATTTGTACTTTTATGGCCGTAGATCTAAATACAGATATACTGTTTTTATTTACATTCATAATATTTTTAATTTAGTTTTAACTATGGTTTTTACTGTGGAAAGCGCAATAAGCTCAAGCGCCCAGATGACATCACAGGGACAATTTCAACGTCAGACGAATTTTTATAAATATTTGGCAAATTATATAAAATATTTTAAAAAAATTTAGAGATTAGTCTAGAATATTTTTTTCTTTAGAGTAAAAAAAATTTACAGTAAATTTTTGTTTTAATATGGTTTTCATAGAGTCATAAATGCTACTTCACAGTATTGAAAATGTCAACCTCAAATTTTGAGACTTTGTGAGACCAAAACCCGGAGATTTTGTGGGTGTGAAGACCGATGTGCGGGGATCTCGCAGACTTAAACTCGGACTGAAACTCTCCATCTTACACGAGCTAGCTAGAGTAGAAGTGGTTAGACTGTAAACACAGAAGAGGGCTTATAGTAAATTTGTATTTTTGTGATTATTCCTTTTAACCTTTAGGACGCGTATAGTACAGCATCTGTACCAGTGGAGTTTTTACGCGAATATGACCCAGGCGTGTACCGTACATACGTTGTACCAGCGCTTCCACTTGGTGTGGTTATACTTCGGATAATTTCTTTATGAAAAATATTATTTAAAACATAGTTAACCGCTAAGTGTCTACGAAAATATCATCATTTTAATATAATATTCAAAAAAACTTAGGATGGGCGTGCTTTAGACTTTGACAAGCTCTAACGCAACGGGGCAATTTTTATTTATAATCAATACTACAATTAGGCGTCTGACAGGTTAATTTTAATGACCATCAGCGCAAATTCAAAATTTTGGTCCAAACCCATTTACGGAACCATCAGCGCACGAGTCGAGCTCACACTTTAAAAACTAATTAAAATGTATGTTATACAAAGAATTATTACTTCGAGTTTATAGCTATTAAATTCTAAGGTTTTTATTTTGTATGTATAGGATCGATAACAATTATCTAGACTTTTCTTTGAGTTTTCAATAACTCATTTAATTTAGTAAAACACAAACGATAGCAAACGGACAGACTTATTACACACAAGTGAGATAAGTTATTTACATTTAAAAAATAGTTCCTTGAGCTAATCTTTAATTTTTCAAACTTTCAGACTGACTCTTTGACAGAGTGGTTAGAGACCCTAACTGCGGAGTCGAGGGTCGCGGGTTCGATTCCCGCCCAGAACAAATATTGGGTGCATGAATTTGTCTATTTGTTCCGTGTCTGGATGTAAAAAGTATCTATATGTGTATATTTTATTTAAAAAAATATTTAAGTATGTATACCAGTTGTCTTGTACTCCATAATACAAGCATAATACTTGCTTACTTTGAGACTAGATGACGCTGTGTGGGATGTCCCAGATTTTATTATTATGATTACTTATTCTGTTTTCGAAAACTGATCTATTTCCGACAGTCAACATATTAGATCGTGATAGCCCGAGCGCGACGAACCTGTTTCAAATCTATAAGGCTATGTGGCCATGGTTCGAATCCAGGCGTGTACCAATGAGTTTTTCTTACTTAAGTACATTAACTATCACTGACTCTGTACCTCGGAGAGCACGTTTAGCAGTCAGCCCCGGTTGCTGCCTATAGATGACGGTCGTTACAATCCGCCGACCAGCATTGGAGCAGCGTGGTGGATTTAAGCTCCAAGCAACCTCTTCTTGAGGGGAGGCCTAGGCCCCTTCAGTGGGGTATAAAAGGGCGGATGGAATTGGAACATATTAGGTAATATAAAGTGTTTTCGAATTTTGTATACAAATTCAAAATCAATTATTTGAAAATTTAATATATTACTTTATAATAAATAAGAGACAAGCCGTTTTAAATGTGCCCACTTTCCTAAGCTTTCGGGCTTACGTACGTCAGTTCATATCGCAATTCACTAAGTAGCCACACGTAATAGGTCAGCCCACTAATACGTGGAAACTTCACAGCTAGTGCCAAACGACTGGGAACCATTTTGTAATAGCCCAATTGATCGAAGTTCTTTATTGTGGTTCGATGGAACACGGAAATATTTGTCCTTAGGAATATTATTACTTCATAGAAATATCACAGGTTAGAATAATAGTGTAACATCTTCATAATCTGGTGCGTCACGAACAAGTTCCTAGAACAGTGTCTGGGTTTCACTCCTGCCAGCGTTCGAAGTGCATATTATTGAACAAATACTTGCCTCGCATGTGGAGTTTCCCCTTAAGAGGACGCCTTATTACATCAACGATCAGTAGTAATATTGCTACAAAATAGAAGACGTTCTGGCGTACAAATCCATCGTGCTAATACTTTTACAACACAACATAGCGTTTGAGTTCTGTTAAAGTGCAAATAATCGAGCTTAAAAAAGCTTTTTTTTTTTAAATCACTGACCGACAGTTCAATTTTGTTTATAATATATAATAGATGAATATTTTAAGAAGCCCTGGTTACTTTGCAAAATGTCTTCTATTTGTCAGTGAGATTTCTATCAAAATCGGTCCAGCCATTTCAGAGATTAGCCTTGGCCTTGACAAATAGAAGAAAAAAACCAAAATTTAAAAAAACCCGTGTATGCGTAAGCTTTCGTAAGGTGCACATCAACATATGAGCAATAGAACGCTCTCGACTTCGTTAGCATGGTTTTTCAAATTTACTGGAGACCTAAATATTTGCCTATAATATTCTCGAGAAAGTTTTCTTCTTGCCAGTGAGTTTTGTATAAATTAGTTCAGCTGTATCGGAAATCATCTCGGACAGACGGACAGACAAACAGACATACAGATAAAAATTTTAAAAACACATATTTGAGTTTTGATAACGTGTAAATAAAAATACCCGTTTGAGCATTAAAAAATCTTTATTTTTGAAATCACGGACAGACAGTTGTATTTTATTTACATATATGTACAGATTAATTAATTATTCAAGTCAAATATGAATTCCTTTTCCTGTCAAAACACCTTGTAATTGTAATCATTACAACTTGTCACATATTCACGCCGACAATGTCGTGTGTCCTGATCACGTAACTTCCGTTGGGTCGCACGGAGCGCCTTGTTAAGGGTCGCACGCTGTTTATCGATATAGGCCAGGGAACGTTAACAGATTTAGAATATCTGATAATGTTGCAGTTTTTTGATTTAATATGTTTTCTTGAAATTATAGTTGTTTATTTTAAATTTTTTAATGTATTTATTTTGTTTATCTTTTGCGAATTGTGTTTGTTTTCAAATTTGCATGCAATCCCAATGTTGGTTAATATTTTTTAATATTGTCCAAGAAAAAGTTATTTTAATTTTTTATTATTAACGTTTTTATTTTATTCAAATGGCTTAAAACTTCAATTTAACCTATTTTCCACCAGTCCATGAACCATATTTGGTCAGATTGAAAGCCACGACCCATTTAATTAGCAGAGACAATTGATTGATAATGATTGACGACGAGTTAAAAGGTTCATATTTTTTCCGTTTAAAGTGAATTTAATCATAAAAATAAGAATATACCTCTTAAAACGTACTGAGTTTATTTACTTATATTTTTCAAGTTTTGAAATCAAATTTTGTTTTCGTACCAAACCACCTCGACAGTATGAATTCACTTATACATTTGATTGTTGCTTTATTTACACTGACTGTTTAAAAGTTTTTTAATGATATACAAAGAAACGTTTTCTAATCATTTTAGTAGATGTCTTATCTACTAATAACGAACTATGACATTAACAACTGAAAAATCAGATGTCAGCCCCTGGTCTACATGGTGCTCGATTGTGAGGCCATAGCACTTCCGCGGACGAATACCGGCTTGCATAATGCATTACACACCTTCGATTTCATTACTTTTATTGTTATAGAATTCATGACCTTTGAAAATAATTAGATAGGTAACTCATTTTGATTATATACATCTCTCGATGGAGATTTGTCAAAGAAACGTAGATGAAAATAACACCTAATTTACATGGTTAGTGTGGAGTAGCGGAAATAGTGGTCTGATGAGTCACACACACAAGTATGTAAAAGTTGGCTATTTTTTTGTTGTCACTGCATCGCGTGGCATCACTCTATTTAAAGATATAAATAAACTCGTAATAAACTCTATGTCACTTCTGTTTTTTAGATTTCCGTTTCACTTGTACTATTTCTTTAACATGGCGAATTAGATTCACACCAGGATTAGTTGGTCCCATAGAGTTTTATTTTTTCTAAAAAACTGGATGGATTGGCGCCTTAAAAAGAAAACAAGTTTTGCATAATTTTCTTGCCGGCTGTAGCATTATTTCAAAACAGGTCGATGCAGATGGATATCTTTAAAAGTTTTCTAACTTTTAAAGTAGAAGCTTAAAAACTCCACCTAAAGTTCCTACATTAGGTGGAGTTTTTAAGCTTCTAGGTGAAATAAATACAAGTATAAAATATATGCTTGACAAACGCTTTGTAGTAAATAAAATAAGTCGAACCGATAGCCCGGACTGAAGTTTATTTTTATTTTATTTACTCGTATTTACACAACGTTAGCATACAGTATTCACAATACCATGTTAAATTTGATCCCTACACTAGGCCCAGCCTGTTCGTAGGAGATCGACCTTGTTTACAATTATCTTGGTTTACTGCGTTTCAGTCATTCTAGTCTAGTCGAAAAAAACACAATCAAAAAACAATGATTCAAAACGGACTTAGATTTGTTGAGATATAAGGAAAATAGTGTAGGGTGTGTGAACTCAAACTCAAAACCTTCATTGAAAGTAGGTATACATCAGTTATACACTTTTTCACGTAAATATTCAAAACACATTAATAATAATGAACAATGAATAGCCAAATCACACCAAAATCACACATGTCGAATTGAATTATAAACATTATAATCAAAATAATAAAGCACTCGAAAGTAACAGCTTTAAGTCGTTCATGTTTCCGTGTGTGATCAACCTATTTACAATAAAATATTCTGGATTCCGCGTTTCAACATCATCTCTAGGTAGGATTGTGTGTAGGCATTATGAGTTTTAACAGATTTCTCTTATGAATTGTTCCAGTGAGGGAACATAACAATGTGGAAGTCAACTTCAGAATAGTAATCAACGAATCGTTAGTGCCAAAGTGACGTGCGGATTTAATAAAAAAGGCCGTCGAGAGATGAGCGTGATTTGTTTCGCTGTAAAATGTAGGCTAGCGAAATAAACGAAGAAAGAACTTACCGTACGTTTTACTGAACATCTAACAAAAACCGGTGCCACCGTAGGAAGAATTAGTTTGTATTTTATTATTTTATATTCATTTAAATTTTCATAATAGATTAAAAAAATATACAAGATTATCACTATTGGTATTATTTTTTCTAACGTATGACAGAATTCGAAGTTCCTAAATGACATTATCAGACCTCTGAGTCAAAATATTAAGTTAATCGCAAACGATTCGTTTGTTCAACATTGGCAAAATATTATTGCATTAATATAAATATTACATCAACTTTGAATGTTAACAATATTATTCATGTGTTATTACAATATAGTACTTTGTACCTTGTTTACAAATTATGTCAAGTACCTACACATAATCGCTATAAATATAGTTTGATCGTGCCAACTAATCGAGTTATGTCACAGGCCGTATGCCAAGTTCAAGACCAAACGGTCGCACTATAAACTTGAGAGTGCGTGGCAATGAGTGGACTTCCATTTACCATTAAAACGAGCTAGAAGTTTGTTTATTTTATAATTTATATATAATCTTAAACTAACTGAATGTCTCCATAAAGATATAGTATGACAATTGATTTTTGACATGACAAAAAAATATTTTTAATTCAAATTGTTGTCAATGATTAGTTAGTGTTACGAATCAGGCTCTAGTCTTCACTCTAGGATTCTCTGCTCGAGGGGACTTCATTGTGACTAGACAACAAAAACAAAAAGCAACCATCAATTGTCACCAACGAAGTTGTTGTATGACAAAAGAAGTAAAATTAGCTAATAACATATCTAGATTACTAAAAGATTTTTCGAAGAAGCCTATTTCGCACAGCAACTGAGCATCGCTGTGCAGCGTGAAAACAGTGCAAGCGAAATGGGATCGATTTGGGATCGATGCCACATGGGACCGACCTGGATGATATTTTTATATTATAAACATCGTTATTATTTTTATAAAGAAGTATTATTAAATTAACATGAAAGTAATTAAAAAGTTGGTCAACTCCAAAGGCACAGTGTCACTAACACATAAAGATTATTCAAGCGCACGATCGCTGACTACAAAATTGTCACAATTAAATAACTAATTAACACATTTTGTAAATAAACATTTGTTTTATTGGTATACATATATTTGTAAATTCAAGAAAAATTCACTAGCTACCAATAAATATATTTTTTAATTCAAATTATTTTTAGTTCTAACGAGGTCAAACTAAATCGTTGTTGATCCAGATTCTTGTGCCAGTTGCCAACGGCCAGCGATAGCATGCCGTGTATATATTTATTTCGAAAAAAATAATGCCGATTTTCACAACTCTTTAGTATTCTTTTAATCAGTTTAGTTTCATTTTTCTTTACATACGGGATGAGATTTTCGTAACCAGGCAAAATTTTTCTAGATGTTAGGTATCACCAATAGACCTCATTACGTAAAGAAAAATAAAGGTCAAATATTCATAATCAATAATTGTATCCTAAATATTTTTTACCAAAATTCGGCTACCTTCTACTTACATACGAATGGGCGGGACATGGGGCATGTGGGCGTGTGCACGTGTACTGGCGCCCTCATGAATGGTGACTAGTATATTGGTAGTTTTTGGAAAAGTTTACGTATAGTCTTAACTGAATATTTTTCTATTGAACGATACTAAAAACGAACAAGACGGCCAACGGATTTTTATCAAAGGTCATTATATTAAAACTTGGCTGGTCATTAAAATTTCAACCTATATAACTTTTTTTTAGTGAATTCGTTTGTTTTTCTGTCTATGCAAATTCAAACGATGCGTCAAAATAACAGGTGCGACCCATAGAGTAAATTAATTTGACAGCAACGTTTGGTTTTCATTTTTAATAGAATAGAAGAAATGTCAATTCACAGTATCGAAGTGATATAATGCAATTTCGCGGGGTTGGCGGAGATTTCTCGGGGGTGAATTCTGAACTTGATTACGAAATTTGTTATAATAAATTTCATTTGCTTCCTTTGTGCTTGCTTAGAACGATTGCGGACACATGGTTTTTCATTGATCCACAGCAATTTAAAACTTCAAATACCGTCTAGCAACCTAAGACACAAAAAGTTGCTTCATGTCGCTTTCGGCCATACTAACTATAGAAAAAAACAGTTTCATGCCTAGAGCACTGAAAGTAATCAATGGATTGCACCGTGATGATCGTTTTGATCCATTTTGCAGTAGCAGTCAGAGTGTTAAACCCATTATCGCAAAAAGCCTTCGCTTATTAAGAGTATTATGTAACATTTATAACTGACTTCTGTCTAGTATATTTAAATTATTTTTCGCATATCTGTGGTAGCTTATAATTGGCATATCTTTACCTAGAATGTAATAATATTTTATAAATTAGGCTGTTAACTTCCCAAACACAATAAAATAAATAAATAAAATGAAGAGCAGCGCGCGGGGACCTTGCGCACTGAAACTCGGACAAAAACTCCCCATCTTACACCATCTAGCTATAGTATAGTGGTTAGACGGTAAACGCAGAAGAGAGCTTCTAGTCAATTCGTAGTTTTATGGATATTGGTTAATACCACCGAAACTGCATATGTGCATTTAACTGCCTCGTGTAATTAATTTACACGTGATTAAAAACGTGATTCCTACACGCGCAGCTCACACGCACTCAACTATTTACAGCTAAATCTGTGCCATCATCGTGTGCTGCAATTGTGCATGTTGTTATTGCGTCTTATGGAACGTGACCGTTTCGAGTTGAGGGCAGTGGGTTATTGCCACCGAGCGTACCTATATTACATAAAAGAATTGAATACAACAAACATACATTGATGGAGTTATTACTTTTGGGTGGTAGGCAAAGGCGCAGGCAGCTACAACCTGCGCCGGCCGACACATACCGGGACACCTCATAGACCGTCGGACGAAGTTTTTTTTTTTAATTTCGCGTCTTATGTCACCAGATGTAGCCGTTCTTCTCTCCGTTTAAGAAGATTTGGGAAGTAAAACTAGAATACAACTTAATCAGTGGTGGATTAAGACATTTGCTGTTAGTGTGGTATTCAAATTTTGCCGCCCGTAATGACCTCTACAATACCCTAGATCTTAACTTTATCATTTATTCACCATCCATCATGTTTATTAGACCACCTTTTCCCCGTAATTAGTATGATTGTGACCTAAGAGATAGATGTGTCAGCTCTTAGATCATTTCGTTCCTGCGCCGCATCTAACCAAACGCGACTAATGCAAATTGTAGAAAAAAACATCTAAATGGTGTAACATAATAATAGGCTAGTTGACTATTTTTTTAAATTATTTCATATAAAAGAGTTTTGTACTTATCACAACAGTAAAAGAATTTAAAAAAATAAATCACTGTTAACAAAGTTATGAATGTTTAAAATGTTCTGTTAGACAGAGAGGGCAATACCGCACGGCGTACCTATGTGCACAGAAAAAACCGAATTCTGACATCAAAAAAATACAGTCTTCAATTATATACAAATACCGCATATTCTTATCCCCACCCCAATGCAATTTGCATTGATATAAGAATCCTTTTTTTTATGTGTACACAGAAGAAAAAGAATTCTCAAATCAATGCAAATTGTTTTGGTCTAAGAATATGCGGTAAGTATTTGTATATATTGAAAACTATATTTTCTTAATAAGAATTTTTTTTTCTGTGTGTGACGTCAGGCCATTTAAAATTATGTTAAATATCGTTTTGCGAGAAAGAGATAGATGTAAAGTTTTAATAGCTTATAATTTTTATATTCTTCAACTAACAATAGGTTTATAAATTTTGTTGCTGTATATCGTCTATTTTTTATTTTCTTGATAAATATAGTATATTTATAAATATTCAAATACCGTATTATTACATGTTGAATTGTTTGTGTGGGCCTAATAACATTTAGGTAAATACCTATATAAATATCTTTTGAATTTCTGGACGACAGAAAAAAAAATCTACTGCCCCTGAAAGCTGCCGCCCTAAGCTCCAGCCTACTCCGACTGCTAGTAAATTTATCACTGAACTTAGTAAAACGATTATTCCCTAACTCTCTGAGTCCGGTTACACCAATCGAAACTCTAAATCGGAAACGAATGGAAGTATTTTCTTCCCTCAAAAAAGGAAGTTTCTTGGTTCTTCTCCTTGTAGTATTTCCGAACCGGTGGCGGCGGCTGCGGCGGTTGATATTCAGAAATAATAAAATCTAGGACATCCCACACAGCGCCATCTAGTCCCAAAGTAAGCAAATATTACGCTTATATTATGGGGTACCTACCTACTAGACGACTGATATACATACTTAAACATTCTTTATAATATTGTCTATGAGGGTAGACGCTTGCGCCAGCAGGACAGTTACTACCACACTAAATTAGGTGAATAGATACGGTTGTTGTCCCCGTTTGACCTAGATTATTGTGTTGGTTATAACCGTGCCAGTTAGGCAGACCCGCCGTACGAAGATAATGTTAATCGTAAACATTTCGAAGAAAATTCATGTATGTAATATTACTACTCTAAAAAAAAATCGTTTTTTATACGTGTTAAACGCTTGTTGGTCGATACTTTATCACTTGTATCAGTGTGGTACAACATAAAAAAAAATATGTAAATAAATATAAATCTCCTAAATCTGTTTTACATATACGTAAAATACATTTAATAATAATAATAACGCATAATAATAACGCATATCACAACAACGTCTAGGCCCCAAACTAAGTATTAACTTGTGTTTTGGGTACCGAGCGAAGACACCACTTAAATATAATAACCAAGACTCGGTACCAGTATCAATATTCATCATATAAATACTGACCCGACCTGGGATTCGAACCCGGGACCTCCAGCTTCGTAGGCAGAGTCGCTACCCTCTAGGCAAAGCGGTCGTCAATTTGAATGCATTATATATATAATAATAAAAGAACTCAAGTACTTTTTTCCTCGTTACAGCAGACGTATTGTAATAAACGAAAATAGCTGACTATAACCCGAACATTACCTATATACATTGTGACGTTAAACGGATCTTACGTAACCGTGAATGGAACAATAACAAACACACACAAACAGAAAAACTTACAAATATACCCACAAACACGCTCCCATAGACATCTTATAAATATATGTGTCTATGTATACATATAACGACTCGTAAACAAAGTTACGTAATCCAGTTCATACGTATTAAATAAATTCAAATTGCTGAAGCACAGCATTTCATACATTATGTATGTATTAGGATTTCTTTTCTTAAACTTTAATTATCATCACTTCTGCCATGGAAGTTCACTGCTGGACGTAGGCCTCCCCATTGATTTCCAATTAGACCTACGGGTAGCGTTCTGCATCCAGCGTCCTCCTTTACAAGGTCATTTTTCCACTTTGTGGCTGGACGTCGTTCTACGTTGCGCTTGCCGTGGCGTGGTCTTCCCTCCTGAATCCTGAACCTTAATTTTGATAGACAACTATTAGAAGTTCAGTGGATGTTATTCACTCAGTCGGTTTCACTACTCCAACACGTTCAATAATACGACTCTTTTTAGTGTGTTGTCCTCAAAACGAAAAAAGAGAATTAAAATCCGTTTAGTCTTAGTTGTTCGTCTGTCTGTCTGTCCGTTTACCTGTCTGCAAAGTCGCATTCCTCAGGAACTCGTGGTAGTGTCAAATTGAAATTAATATTTAGTACTTAGGTCTACCGTTCTAGGGAGAGCTGTAAAAAAATCTAATCTTCTGAGTCAATCCAATAACAAATAGGGTCATTTATGGCACATATTTTGTCAAAAATAAATCAAAACTTATGGATTATCGTTGACCATAATTATGAAATTTTGCAAGAAGCAACTCATAGCAGAAGTAAAAGAATGAATGAGAAAATTATTAATTTGTAGTTATATGAAATTAACAATATATTTTAAATAATTTCCCTTTTTATCAGGAACGTGTGGAGGCGTGAAATTGAAATTCATATCTAGTACCTAGGTCTACGGGCCCTAAGAGTTGTGAAAAAATTGAGTTTCTAAACCAGTCAAGTACGTTTTATATATACAAAAATAGCTCCGTACTTCGGAGGGCGCGTTAAGCAGTCGGTCCCGGACGCTGTCAATAGATGGCGGTCGTTACAGTCCCCAACCCGCAGTGGAGCAGCGTGGTGGATTTAAGCTCCAAGCCCCCCTCCTCATCCTGGGGGAGGCCTAAGCCCCTGCAGTGGGGTAAAAATGGGCTGATGATGATGATACAAAAATAGAGCCATTTATGCCGTATATTTTAACAGTCCCATTGACCTGGAATCATGAAAGGTAAAAAGTAATGTCTTACAGCACAAGTACAGGAAAAAATCTGAAAATCGTTAGTTTGTAATATCACATTAAAATATATATTGACATATATTTTAATAAATATAAAAGCAAGCATTTTTATTAATCATTAGAATAAATATTTTTAGTTTTTAATTTGGTGTGAGCTTTCATTTTTAATTAGTATTAGCTTTTGTATATGTTTAATAAATATAAATAATAAAAATAAATGTAAATAAATATATATATATAACATATTTTTAATGTTATTATAATAAATTGAAATATGCTTGTATGCAGCGAGTAGGAACCGATAAACATGTTATTTTACGTTCATGTTTTTGTTTTGTGTATTTTATTACAATGCATTTGATATTATAATATACAATGGAAGTCTACGCTATAAATATTATAAAGGAATAAAGTTTGTTAGTTTTTTCTTTTAGGTGTAAGAGGTATCTCACTGTAGATAGTTCACGTCCAGTGGTCATACACTGCACAGCTGATTTTTAGTGCGACTATATAGATAACGTCAATAACATGTTTTTATTGCACAATACTGTGCTACAAAAACAAAAAAGAATATTAAAAAATAACTTGAGACTGAAGCTTAATAATAATAACGTATACATCACAACAACGTCTAGGCCCAACTAAGCATTAGCTTGTGTTTTGAGTACTAAGCGAAGACACCACATACTTATAACAGCCAAAACCCGGTACCTACCAGTATAAATATTCTACAATTATAATTATCTTGAACACATTTGCGCCGGGGGCGACAAGGGGTTATTAGACTAAATTTTAATAATATTAGACTGTATTTTTAATTTGTAGATTATATTGTATAATTTTATACGTAGTTAATATTACTTTTTAATTAGTTTTTATTTTAATATTATTCATATATTAGGTAGATATACATTATGTGACGTAATATACAATATTAAAAAATAAAAAAATATATATAATTTTTATATTTATATATAATATGATGTATATATCTTTCACCAATATTTCACCTTCAGGGTGGATAATTATCGCAAATCTAATGTCTAAGTGTTACTAGTATTTCTAATAAAGACATCGACCTACTAATATAAATTGTTTTTTTTTTTTAAATATTAAAAATACAGTTAGGCACTGTAAGTATGAAAATAATAATAATAGTAACATAAAATCTATATACATACATACATATTACGCCTGCTTCCGATTAGGGGTAGGCAGAGACTACAGATTTCCACTTAGTGCGATCCTGGCATACTTCTTTCGCTTCATCACCACTCATCACTCTTCTCATATACGCTCTGCGGATACTCCGGATACTCTGGACTTGAACTTTTTCTGGTAAAATCTATATCTACAATGTAAATGGCTAATTGTAACGCATTCCCTGTTAAACGCGACGCAAAGTTCTCCATAACAACATAACAAAGGGTATTATAAGATATAGCGACCGCCCGCAGCTTCGCTTGCGTAGATTACACATTCCTGTTTTAGGTAGTATTAACATTCGAAATGGTTAATACGTAGGTACTTTTTGCTAAAACTAATATTATGTACACCCATTCAAACTTTCAATCTTCATTCTCCCCACTCCTTTAAGAAAACCGATACACCCATACTTTTCACCTCCCGTTTCCCACCCTTGATATCCAAAAACCCTGAAAGACGTCATTATTTATTTATGTTAAAATTTTTATGTTTCTAACTTTAAAGAACAAAGACTCTCATACGAAGCCCCTCCATCCTTCCCTCCTTAAATTTGAAATTTCAAAATATTCCTTTCTTAAAAAATTAATACTCACGTTATAAAATAAACTGTTCCAAATTTCGGCTTCCTAGATTTAGTAGTTTCGGCTTTATCTACGCTGATAGATCAGTGAGGTCAAACGACAGACAGCCACATTAAAAGTACCTGATTTCACTATAGACAACCTTCTTTCAAGTCTGCAAAGTTTCATTAAAATCTATTCAGCCGTTTTGGAGATTAGCTCGAATAGACACATAGACGTACAGACAGACAGACGGACAAAAAGTAGCGTATGTCACTTTTGACTCGTGAAATTTCATTAAAATCGATTTAGCCGTTTTAGAGATTAGCCGGAATAGACAAATGGACGTAAATACAGACATGCAAAAGTAGTGTATGTCATTTTTGACCACTTCCTTTCCACATCTGTGAAGTCTCATCAAAATCGGTTTAGCTGTTTTGGAGATTTGCTCGGACAGACAGACAGACAGATAGTATTATTTTATACATATAGCCTATAGCCTTCCTCAATAAATAGACTATCCAACACAAAAAGAATTTTTCAATTTTAACCAGTAGTTCCTGAGATTTATGCGTTCAAACAAACAAACAAACTCTTCAGCTTTATAATATTAGTATAGACGGGATTTTTTCCAAAATTTTGTATTCGCTGATGTTTTATATTTATAAATCTTTTGTTCGCAATAATTTCTAGCGTCCATATTAGTCTAGAACGTACGCTACTGAACTAATCTATTAAAAACAGTTCAAAATACTCCCAAAACTGCGTCAAAATATATGGAAATAAAACGACGTACTGTTTTACAATGTTTGGTAAGAATTTTATATTATTTGTTTCATTTATATGAATACCAGATAGACCAGAATAAATAACTGTTCTAAAGGCGAGTTGGGCTGGCGCAACCAGGGTTCCGTGTGAACATCCTGGAAAAGATGGCGGCCGCCGTCGGTCACAAGCAGCTCAGTACAGTCCAGCAGTATTCAGCAGCTGAAATGATAATAATGATGCCCAGCGCTTCATTAACAGGCAATCGACAGGTATGATTTACATTTCAAATTAAGTCCTACTTTTATTAATTTATTTAATATTAAAAAGAAAAATAAGCGATTATTTACTACTTTTAACTACGCAAAGAAAATATATGACATTTTAATATTGACATGTAGTTGGCGGGAAGCGTCCAAACGCAGCTGTCAAATTTATTTACTCTATGGATACGAACATAAAATTACGAATTGACTAGAAGCTCTCTTTTACGTTTACTGTCTAATCACTCATACTCTAGTTAGCTGGTGCAAGATGGCGAGTTTCGGTCCGCGAGGCTACCGCGCGTCGGGATTCTCCAAGCGAAATTGCGTTTGACATTTTAGATACTATGAAGTGATATTTCTAACTCTATTAAAGCCAAACGCTGCTGTCAAATTGGAGATCGCGGGTTCGAATCCCAGGTCGGGTAAGTATTTATATGATGAATATTGATACTGGTGAAGAATATTGGTCTTGGTTGTTATATGTATGTGGTGTCTTCGCTTGGTACCCAAAACACAAGCTAATGCTTAGTTTGAGGCCTAGACGTTGTTGTGATGTATACGTTATTATTATTATTATTAAATTTATTTACTCTATGGATACAAAGGACGTCTTCGCCTTTATTTATCGCGTGTGTTCATAAACTATTGAAAGTTTAATGTGAATCATAAATAATATATTTCATATTACCGAGCAACTTCAAAAATGCTACAATTTTTTTTTCTTTCTACTGTTAGAAAATATGAAATGTCAATTGAAATTTATATCCATCAGAATCCGCCAACCCGCATTGGAGTAGCATTGACATTTATATACACGGTATTATTTTTATTAGTGTATGTTGGATTTGTTAACTACCGCTTTAACCTAGACAGCATACAGATTGGATCTTTGTTCATGTTGTGGACGGCCATAAGTTTTTTATTGTTTGTATAAATCATATTAACACTATTATACGTTATAACATATAAAGTAACATATTTCTCTCCTCTCTTCTTCGGATTGTCTTTCACCCCATTTATGCTGTTTATAGGTTTTTTTTTTTTTAAGTTATACACTTCAGTTTAATTTATTTACGTGGATGATATGCGCAGGTTGTTTTTTTAAAGTTCTTCTTTTAAGGGTCCCGCACCAAAAGGGTGCCAACTGAACCCTACTGTTAATCTCATTCTTCGTCATATTATGTCTATCTGTCTGCTCGTCCGTCTGACTGTCCTGAACCCTAATAGGTAGCCAATTATAATTTTCACAAAATATATGTTATTATGGCAGAGATCCTAATGGTATAACAATATAAATCTTTATAAAAAAAACTAAAAAAAATACAAGGAGATTTCCATACAAAGAACATATTATTTTTGTGCAAACTCAAAGACATAAAACAAAAAAACCGATCAAGTGTGACACTAAACTGAACAAAAAAAACGTTTTAATGTATTTGTCAAAGTGCATTTTCATTTTTTTTTGCATGAGGCATAGGCTTCCTTTCAAGATGAGGGGGCTTGGAGCTTAAATACACCTCGATGCTCCAATGCAGGTTGGCGGATAGTAACGATCTCGCCATCTATTGACAGCAACCGGGACCGACTGCTCAACGTTCTCAATGTACATTACGTAAATGTATTGTATGATGGTACGGAATTTTCGGTGCACGAATTCGACTCACACTTGACTGGTGTTTTTCTATTGCACTGACATAAATCAAAACATCGCCGCGGCGGGTTTCCGAACATAGTTTCCTCATATTTTACCATACCATAAAAAAAAACATATTGCAAAACAGTTTTCGTTTGATAAATATTATAAAGTGGCATACACAAAGGATCTGCGTTACGTATATTTCCCGTGAGGTAACGAGGAAACTCTGTTACGGCAGTCGTTATTGATATTGGCTAAG
The DNA here is from genome assembly GCA_949709985.1 of Luffia ferchaultella. Classification (NCBI taxonomy): domain Eukaryota; kingdom Metazoa; phylum Arthropoda; class Insecta; order Lepidoptera; family Psychidae; genus Luffia; species Luffia ferchaultella. The sequence continues at coordinate 9,183,292 of OX453266.1, forward strand.
AGTTCACTGGAATTCACGTTGCACACAAACGTGACCAAACGAACGAGACGCCTGTAACTGAACTCTGTCCCTGAATCTTTGATGTATTTAAAAGAAAAATACAATATTATCGTTCCTTTGAAATCTAATTGATCTGTTGTAAATGAGCACTTTTTAAAATAAATGATTTTTTTTTAATGTTTAATCTTTATATTAATTTATTAGTTGATCTGTGGATAAATTTTAAATAAACTGCATTCGCAAGGTAACATGTTATTAAGTTTAAACATACTCCATTAACATATATGGTTTACAAAAATTATATTTGAGTTAATATAAAAATACAACAAAAACAAATATATATGGGCACCCCTACTATGTCTAAATCCATTTGGCACAAAAAATTCGTAAATAGAATTTTGGACCTCGAATAAAATAATGAAAGTTATTATGATTAGCACAAAAATTGGTTACTCAAAATTGAATATAAATAAAAAGTTATTTAAATAAATCGAATTATACAAAAAAAAGATCCGCTTTTAAGATATTTTATGCTCATTTCTTTTAATTTTGGGGCCCAATAAGTAACTAGCCAGACATAATTTTTACCTATATCTAAAATATTTTTTGCCTAGTTCTGAACAGATTAAAATATCGATTGTTCTCTGAGAAAAAGGATCGATTATTAAAGAACAAGACCTTTTAGATTTTTTTACTTGCTGTATTCGCAAAATTTAAACGGTCATTTAAATAAACTAAAGAAATATCTGTTTTTCCATTAGAAAGTGTTATTTTTTTTCTACACATTTTTAGAGCGTAAGTACAGAACTTCCTTGTTATAAACTTTTTTTTTTTTTAATATCTGGGACATTCCACACAGCGCCATCTAGTCCCAAAGTAAGCAAGTATTATGCTTGTATTATGGGGTACTAGATAACTGATATATATACATAAATATTCTTTTTTTTTATAATGTATACATATATAGATACTTTTCCACCCAGACACGGAACAAATAGACATGTTCATGCACACAAATATTTGTCCCGGGCGGGGATCGAACCCGCGACCGTCGGCTCCGCAGTTAGGGTCTCTAAGCTCTCGGCCAACCGGTCAGTCGAGGTTCAGAACCTTATCCAGAAATCAGAACTTAGTAGGTATATAAGAATTGTTTTATTTTCACGGTATCTTTACTAAGTTTTATATACATAATCCAAGATTAAGTTTCTCGAGGGAGTGCGGTGACATTAAAAAAGTAACTTTACATATTTATTTATTCGTGCCGCCTGTAACATTGACAATTTTGAAAATTTCACAAATTGGTGCATAAAAAACAGTAATATTTTAAAAAAATACAGATTTCGCGAACTCGTGCATCTTTTGACACACTGCCTTTGTCTACCTTTATAACTTTCTGAAATATAGCCGAATCTCATTCTCCGGAGTAATTGATCTGATAATCATTCTATGAAAAGGGCACCTGCCCAGCCCACAATTTTCGACCGATTCCAAAATTTCTTTTTTCAAACGATATTGGCATTCGTTTTTGAAATAATAAACTCTTTGTCCAAAAAATTGGGAAATTTCGTCTCTTTTTTTCAACATTTTCGATTTTCCGAAAAAAGTCACAGACGGATTTCAGGAAATTTGTATCATACGATGCCCCACAAGCCTTCACTGTACTTTGTTTACTATCATAAATTTTGGAAATATAGCGGAATTACACATACCCACGAAAACGACCTCATATAGACAAATTCATTGTAAAATTTAAAAAATAATTAACTAAAAAAAAAAGAAAAATATCTTCAATCTATTAGAATTTGAATAAATTGTCATTAATTATGACTTGGATGTTAAAAGGTACTGCAGACAATCGTAAACCAATTACGAAGTAGGTATATGAGGTCTTTATGTGGAAATCTATTTAAGTTTTAACAAGTTTTGTGATTTTTGGTTATCCCCGGTTGCAATACTTTATGAAACAATCAAGTCATATTTATACGATAGTGTATTTTATTTACATTCTATAGATTTCCTTTTTTCATAGTTAATTATTTTTCAATAATAAATAACTAAAATTTTCTAATGATTTTACCCGACTTAAAGCTACACACACTCTTTTTCTCTCTACACACAAGCTTATTCTTTCAAATATATGTGCGCCTATTATAATAATAATAATAATAATAATAACACACACAATCACAACAACGTCTAGGTCCCAAACTAAGCATTAGCTTGTATTTTGGGTACCAAGCGAAGACACCACATACATATAACAACCAAGACCCAGTTCCAGTATTAATATTCATCATATAAATACTGACCCGACCTGGGATTCGAACCCGGGACCTCCAGCTTCGCAGGCAGGGTCGCTGCCCACTAGGCTAAGCGGTCGTCAATGTCGTCATCGTCGCCTATGGATCTATCGACTTTATCCAGTGACGTGCTTTGTGTTGTAGTTTGTGTCCAAATGGTAACTTAAAAGTGTTATAATATATATATATTTGGAATCAGGTATTTACTATTTTTAATTTAAAAACTATATTGTTATAATATTGATTATAATAAAAAAAAAAATTGTCCATCTCTTTTTAGATTTACAGATATATCTACACACACTCGAAAAACATTACCCTCTGCAGTCGGGCAAAAAAGGTTATACGTGAAGCATCAGTTTTCGTTCGGAACGTGAATAACGTAGATTGGATTCACGTTGCAGTTACGTAACTCAAGCGAAGTCACGTTTCCGACGCACACTAATATAGATAATCCGCGAACTGCAAACAGAGACGCCGGGTTAGAGGTTTACGTGCAAAGATTATGAAATATAGATGGGATGCTTGACGGTAATATGCAAAAAAGTTATTTAAAGTCGCTGACTACTTAATTTCGCCAATAACCAACCACTGTCTTGAATTAGATTTGTAAAAACGACTATTGTTATCGGCAATCTGTTTAATAATAATAATAATAATAATATTTGGGACATCCCACACAGCGTCATCTAGTCCCAAAGTAAGCAAGTACTATGCTTGTGTTATGGGTTACTAGACAACTGATATTCATACATAAATACTTTTTTTTTTAATAATATATACATAGATAAACATTATACACCTGTATAATACGGTATTCAATAGAATACCTAGACATAAATACTATATCAATCAATCAGTGAAGCGAATATCTTTATTTCGTAATTATATGTGACATAATCTTGAAATACGTCACAAGAGTGAATTTATTACTTAGTAGAAGAACGTCATCACATAGGCGCATTCAAAAAGTGCTGGTTCCTCTCAGAGGAATACGCAAGACACTGAGGGACGCTCTTTTTAACAAAATTGAAAAAAAAAATTTAACAATAAGCGCTTAAAGATTAATATTATTGGACTTGTCCTTTCAGACATTGCGTCTGACTGAAGGTCGAACGAATTAATTGTTTGATTGAACAAACTGATAGGCGAGCGGCTTACAACCATGGATTTGTATCATCTTAGTAATACGATACTTTATAATAGGCTTTTGCATAACGTTTTCGTTTCATTGTAGTTGTTAAGGGGAGCGTATACATTGCCCCTTAAAAGATTAATGCCTATAAAATGCCTAAAACGATCAGGTAGTTTATGAAATATCTACTAGCTAGGTAGGAAATATCTATAGTTTATTCCATACTTAGGCATTCTATAGAATACCGAATGGATAGCCGGCAAAGAGTGTAATATGATTCGGGTCGCTCAAAATTTAGAGACTCGCGATAAGCTTTCATTGGTTCTAATGTCAAAGACATCTCTCATCCGTCGGTCGATAACTGATCATGGGTCACGAACAGTCACGGCGCAGGACGGTTAGGCGTAGAAACTTGATACATTGACGGCCAAGGTCAGGCTAATGTATGAACGCGACCAACTTCACGTGACATGTATACGTTATACGCATAACAATGCGCAGTAATTCACCCTTATGACGAAACATAGACAAACGAGATAATTACAGGCACTTAATAGTATTTCATTCATTCGTAGTACATTGTTGAAAAACATTGATCAAATGTTAAAGTTAAAAACAGTTAACCGATACCCGAAATATGTTCTAGGTGTGATTTTCATATCTCTTTTAACTTTTACAGCAAATATCCTTTGTAAGTTTGCTGTATCCCCTTAAAAAAATAGCAACTGCAACACCCTATAAAATTTAAATTATATATATATCTAAGTTATATATATATCACAATATATTTTCTTATTTATTCTTAAATAGGTAACGAACGAAAAAAATTACATGGTACTTTGCTTAAACGAATTTTTTTTTTTTTATTTATTTAGAAATATTACAAATTACAGAACCTATTTACCGCTTTTCGTTTAACTATTATTAATGCAGTCGGATTTTTTAATTGTTTTCCATTACTCTTTTTATTATTAAAACTATACAACTAAAGTTCTCTGATAAAACTTTACATAAGCCTGATACACTTCCAAATATACGTGAGCTTAGATCCACAACGGCCCGATCCGGGATTTTAGCGAATTTTTTTATTCAATTTTTTTAGTGACTTTTCGGTGTTGTCCAAGTGAATTACATGAATTGATAACTGGCCATATACGTATCATACAGTACAACGCTTACGGCTTCCGTAGTCGGGGTGCAGTTACGTGCATATAGTCTTATTCGTATTTAGAGCGTTTTTAGGGTTCCGTACTTCAAAAGGAAGAAATGGAACCCTTATTGGATTACTTTGTTGTCCGTCTGTCTGTGTGTCAAGACCCTTTTTTCAAGAACGCGTGGAGGTATCAAGCTGAAATTCATATCAAATACTTAAGTCTACTGTCCCTTGGAGCTGTAAAAAAATTAAACTTCTAAGCCAACGCAATCAAAAGATACAGCCGTTTATGCTGCTAATTTTCTATACTCGCAAGGGAATCAAAACCTACAGGGTACTTCCCGTAAACTCAGAATCTTGAAATTTGGTACGAAGCAACTTCATATAGCACAGATAAAGTTTTTGCGAAAAGCATACATTTTTAGTTACATATAATAAAGTTTTTTTAAATAATTTTAAACTTACTATCCTTTTCCTCATAAACGCGTAGAGGTATTAAATTGAAATTCATATCAAATTAGGTCTATAATACCATAAATTTTACTTATATACCCACACGTTAGTACGGAACTCTCGGTGTGCGAGTCCAACTCGCACTTGACTGTTTTTTCTAAATTATTCACTAGCATCTTTTCTAAATTATTCACGTTGTCACTAGCGGACGCAGGAGCTTTACGTTTCAGGAACGATACTGCCTGCTGTTACTGTTGCAGACGATGACGGTTGGGTATGTCATTAGTAAAAGCCTTTCTTTGGACTCGCGACTCGACGAACTGGGCAATAGGTGACATAACCGAAGCCACAGCTAATTGCCCTACAGACAGGCTTTTCCTTTTGGACATCAGAGAAGTCATTAGTGTTGCAGCATACAAGACATTCTCCTTCTTTTGGCTTAGTTTTATGTAGATTGATAAGATGAGCCGCTGCAGACTCTGGGCAATCATATCTTGAAATTAAGAGATCCTTGAATTCGGTCCAGCTCATTCCATGTAAGGATATCTGTACTAACCAAGCAGATGCTTATCTTTCAGAGCCATACTTGGTGCATAAGGTGCAGTCTGTTCATCGTGGTGCTACCAATTTACAATAGATTTGAAATGATGCGTTGACATATTTGTATAGAAAGTAATCAGGTGGTTTACGTTGGACAGATTTGCAACTATGATCGTTCACGCGGTATCTTATTAATTTTTATATCTTCAAATAAACAAACAACAAAACGGAAACTGATTTGACTTCTGTAGTATATCATCACAAGCGCTAGCTAAAATTAAGGCGTGTGATTGGTCGAGCGCCGACAAATAGCGTTACGTGTACACGAACGGACCTTGTGTTCTTTAAAATAAATAAACGGGTTGTGAAGTTTGAAAAAAATACAGTTGCGGGCATACCTATCAGCAGGCTATGAAATATATAATGTGTAAGTTCGTGTGTACAAAAAACTATCGAAAACAGTGAATACTCCAGACAATTTCACCCGTACGGGTCAAGACGATTTAAGATCATTACATACGTTTTGACAATAAGCCCATTCAATGATTATATAATGTCTGGATAGATAGTCGCCGTCAAAAACGTAGATAAAAAATTATCACCTAACAGTTCGGTGATAATTCACAGAGACGGTTTGTGCATGTAGCGTAGGAAAAGCATGTGTTCAGTTGAATCACACAAAGTATGTAAAGGTTAATTTGTTAACATTATGTTCCTATATTCCATCCAGACATTATATACTCAAAGATTTGTTAATTTATACGAATTTTCATAAGGTTCCTCATAACGTTCCTCGTTACTATTGTACAACATTCACAATACAGTATTCGTTCGTTATGAACTAAATTTATCGCTGAGATGCAGCTGTCAAGCCAAGGAGAACTGCGTGATGGCAATTACGTATATCAATTATCTAGTACCCATAGTGCAAGCTCTGCCTAGTTGGAGACCAGGTGACCGTGTGTGAGATGTCACTGATATATATTATATTACTCTCGTTCTGTCATAATGCATTTCTGACTGGCTATCTTATTTATTTAATTGCCAAATAAGAGATTTCAGATCGAAAAACACAAGGAGGCTTTTAGTCACAGAATTTCATCCCTTTTCTGCTGGTTTTGACTTTTGGGACACCCGGTATATGCACTATAATAATAATAATACATGGTATATCTCACACAGCGCCATCTAGTCTCAAAGTAAGCAATTGCCATGCTTGTATTAGGGGTTAAGACAACTGAAATGCTTGATTATTATTTTTTTGTAATATGTACTATATAAATATGTTACACCCAGACCCGGAACGAAATAAACATGTTCATGCACACAAATATTTGTCCCGAGCGGGAATCGAACCCGCGACTCTTAACCCGCAGTTAGGGTCTCTAACCACTAGGCCGATCGGTCATCATTCGCATTTGGTGACACGTTTACCACGCCTATATGTCCATAAAACTTTGGAGGAAGTACACCATTTTCGGTCAATTTCTGTCACCAAGCCTGATTTCTAGAATACGACACTGTCACATAAGAGTGTTTATCTGCGGACGGATTTTAAGTTTAAATTCAATTTAAGGTCTTTAAGAGCTTTTAACTGTTGAAAGCTGATAATAAATAACTTTAGACTCGAACTCTTCTTTCTTTTTAATTATCAACCTTGACTCTGAAATATCTGTGACAATACACTTATGAAACAGCTCTACTCTAAAAACTAACAGGCGTTGCCGATGAAGAAACCATGGCGCACTTAGCTGAAGCAACAAGTGTGTCTAAAAGTACAAAAGGTTTTTACTCAAAAATTAACTTTTGCACAGTACTGAAAGCGTATCGGCGCTCGTCAAACTTATAATACATAACAGAAATAAAGCCTTTTGAAAATCCATTGAAACTGTTGTATAATCATGAAACGTGAATTATTCACGAGCTCTACGTACACGTGGTCAGTCTTGGAAATTTGGAATTCATTGTTACAACAGTAGTGTCGTAACCAGCTGCTCTCGAGATTCTGGATTGATAATTTTATTTATAAGGATCTAAACTTAATAGTCGTGATAGTCCAGAGCGCGACGAACCTATCTCAAATTTTTAACGCCCCATAGGGCCATGGTTCGAATCCGGGCGTGTACCAATGTGTTTTTCTGACTTAAGTGCATAACTATCACTGACTCCGTGCTTCGGAGGGCACGTTAAGCAGTCGGTCCCGGACGCTGTCAATAGATGGCGGTCGTTGCAGTCCCCAACCCGCAGTGGAGCAGCGTGGTGGATTTAAGCTCCAAGCCCTCCCTCCTCACCCTGGGGGAGGCCTAAGCCCCTGCAGTGAGGTAAAAATGGGCTGATGAAGTGAAGTGAAGTGAAGTGAAGAAACTTAATAGACGATTTTTTTCTATAATATATATTTTGTAAAATAAAAAAAATTTCGTAACTAAAGAGCGAATTTATATTTCTGTTAAACACATAAAAATACAAATTGACTAGAAGCCCTCTTATGCGCTTACCGTTTAACCACTCGTTAGCTGGTGTACCCGTTTGACGAGATGGCGAGTTTCAGTCCGAAAGGTCTCCGCGCGACGGCCTTCACCCCCGCGAAATTGAGTATGACAGTTTTGATACGGTGAAGTGACATTTCTGATTCTATTAACACCAAAAGCTGCTGTCAAATTTCAAATTAACTACCACAGAGGGTTAAGCATCTGTTGAAAAAATTTACCGATAGCGCAAGCAACCCATACCATACCATCAGCCCATTGATACCACGTTGCAGAGACTCAGGCTTCCCTTCGGGACGAGGAAGCTTGGAGCTTAATCCACCACGCTGCTCCAGTGTGCATACAACTCAGTAAAGAAAATCGATTTTAGGAATTTAGATGTGCATATAAATTATGTATACGGGCTGTTCGTACCAACGTAGTCCAAACTTATAGATCATGTAGAGTTTATCGAACTAAACAATAAGAGTCCAAAAAAAAAAAAAGTTAAGTGATAAAAAAATTCAAATTTAAATATGTTTTTCTCGGTAACCGTTAGTTTGCGCCATCTGTTCACTTGAAAATTCTGTTTAGTTTGGTAAGCTCTACACGCTGTATAAGGAATATTTCAACGTCAGATTGTAAACTGTCGATAGATTGTAAAAAGATACTGCAATCTACGAGGTTGGGTTAGTTTTTGAGAAGCGGAGGAGAGCGAAGAGCTACCCAAAAGCTTCAACAAATTATGATTTTCTTACATTCAGTTAGTAAAAAATTTACTTGTTCACTAGACTGATCATAAACTAACGTATTTTACAATCTTATGGTGACATATATACTAATATTATAAAGCTGAAGAGTTTGTTTGTTTGTTTGAACGCGCAAATCTCAGGAACTACTGGTTCGAATTAAGAAATTCTTTTTATGTTGGATAGTCCATTTATTGAGAAAAGCTATAGGTTATATTTTTTGTTTGTTTGTTTGAACGCGCCAATCTTAGGATCTACCCATTCGAATTGAAAAATTATTTTTGTGTTAGATAGTCCATTTATCGAGTAAAGGTATAGGCCATTATTACATCACGCTATGACCAATAGGAGCGGAGCATCAATCAATGAAAAATGTTGCAAAAATAGGAAAAATTATTCCTTTTGAAAGTTGCCGTTACGCGCGCTGCGTAAACGGTTGATGTTAAGCAAAAATCATGTATTACGAAATTGTTTGCCTTTAAAAGTTCTAACCAAAAGTCCGGGACAGCATATGTGTATCTTTTAAGGTTGACTTACTATAACCTTTTTTATGGCAATCAAATTTGTTGCTAGACGCGCCAGAGAATTTATTTGTTTGGATGATGACGATGATCCCATAGTGTCATGATACTATATGGTTGGACTAGCGACCCACCCCGACTTCAAACGGGTGCAATGTACTAATGCGGGTAACGGGAAGAGGAACGTTTCTGTAGCCCACCCGGGCGAAGCCGGGTACGGCCGCTAGTATTATATATATTAAAATCAAACATAAAAATATTCAAAATTAATATATTTAAAAAAAATTATTAAATACAAATTTTCAATATTGTCTCGATAAAATTACAGTATGTAAATTAAATGGTACAAACGTTCTAGTATTTCCTATAAACTTTCATCTTTAATTTAGTGTCGCTCGTTTTTGATCGGAATTTCTGAAACAAAATTAGTGATGGATAAGGGTCGATAATAAACCCGGGGTGTCATCAACAGATGGCAGTCGTTAAAATCCACCAACCTGCACTGGACCAGCGTGGCGTATTAAGCTCTCAGCCCCCTCACCTTGGGGGGGAAGCCTAAGTCCCTGCATTGGGGCATAAATGGGCTGGCTAAACCCGAGGTCACATAACAATATAACAAAACAATCCTCTTTCGTTGTACTCGTGATAGAGGTTTAATTGAATTTGACTAACAAAAGCAAAGTTTGTTTCTAGTTTGAATGAGCAAAACTTTTCGAAAAGTCGAAATAGCATGGACAGAAAATAACGCTTGTAGTGTTTCATTTCTAAAAGTTTGCGCCATGTGACTCCAAACTCTCGTGGCTTTCGTAGAATTGTTCATAGGTATTATTTAAAAAATAGAACTTTTATTATAACTTTTGCGTGAGACGTCTTTGTTCTTACGGCGTAACACGCGCAGAGATACCTTTATTCCACAGAGTTCGTGATTCTATGGTCCGCGCGCACTTTGACTAAGACATCATATCGTTCGCTCGTGTTTTACACTCGTAGATGATTTTCAGATTATTAACTTCAGGATTGCGGGCGAGATGACGACAGCTTTCATGACGATTCATTATCAGGATTCCCACCATTGCTTCCAACATTACCGGATTCGTTACTATTGCCAAACCTATAGATTTTAAAAGGTCTTACACACATTTTCACTTTTCGGCTTCACTTCGAAATCAGTTTGCGTTAGTCAGTTCGCGCGAGTAACAATACCGTATAGTTCGCCTCAAGCTTTATGACAGATCGGAATACAACGCTATAAGCGTGCTTGTGCAGGTACAGTCATATACCCCTCGCTCCACTGCGTCCCGCTACAACTAAAACTGGTTACTGCGACGCGACTTATGCCTATGTTCACACCCGCCATAAAGTTTGATTGGAACTGTACTTGACTAGGATTAAATATATTATGTCTATCAAGTAAATATAAAAATGGACTTTATACGATAACAAAATTTATAAACAAAATTATGTTCGGTTGAAGAATATGGAAATTATTTTATTTTATTTTATTTATTTTATTTTATTTTATTCGGGAAACATACAGTGATATATAACAAAAATAATGGAAAATAGTTATATCTAAACACCATTTAAACGTTTCCACATATAGAAACTATGTAGATTTTTAAACAAATAAGTATTCTTAATCATATGGAGTACAGAACAGTAACGATACAGCCATCATTAAATAAAACACTCCAATATATACCCACTGTGGGGCTTTAAACTAACAGAGTCAGGAAATCACACCAAACCAGCTCTTCGAAATAGTAGCTCTAAATGTACTTGGAGATGAATTGAACAAATCAAGTTCAGAGAATCCATGCAGTCCATTAACATGCTTTGCTGCTCTGATAAAAAAATGAATTTTGTCTATATTTAGTGGAACTATGAGGAACATGAATTAAAGTTGGATGTCTGATGGACCTCGTAGGGATTTTTAGACATAATTTAGATAGAAGATGCGGAGAATCCATAAGATGTTGTGCTATTTTAGCTATTAGATATTACAAGCTATTAAAATGTTATCTCTGTCTCTTTCTTGAAAAACGAAATTTAACATTATTTTAAATGGCCTGACGTCACACATAGGTATATATACCGTGCGGTATTGCCCTCTCTGTCTGACAGGACATTTTAAACATTCAAGACTTTGTTTTTAATGATTTATTTTTTTTAAATTCTTTCGCTGTTATGATATATTTAGAAAACTCTTTCCTATAAAATTAAAAAAAAAATTATCAACCAGCCTATGCCAACCCAAATATATGCCAAATATTTAGCGGCGTTAAATGTTCATAAAACCCATGCTAGCGAAAAGGAACGCGACCTTCGTTAATAATGTCTAAAGTATGTAAAAAAACAAAAAAACCAAAACCTAAAAGCGATCTTGTCATATGATGTCACAGGAAATGCCATTATCATAACGGCTGTACGTACGTGTTTATAGTTGTTTAAACACTCAAATTACGTAGTATTTCATAAGTTTATGACGAGTAAAAATAGATTAATTAATGTATTAAGTGGTACAATTGATTGAAAGGACAAAAAACGGTCAACTATAATAATAATAATAACACACACAATCACAACAACGCCTAAGTCCCAAACTAAGCATTAGCTTGTATTTTGGGTACCAAGCGAAGACACCACATACATATAACAACCAAGACCCGGTGCCAGTATTAATATTCATCATATAAATACTGACCCGACCTGGGATTCGAACCCGGGACCTCCAGCTTCGCAGGCAAGGTCGCTGCCCACTAGGCTAAGCGGTCGTCAAACTGTCGATGTTGTTTAAAAAAAAATGTTGTTCGAATTTTGGTTACAAAAAGAAATGTATTTGGAAATTCTTCTAAGATTATTGGCTATGAAAATACGAATTGACTAGAAGCCTTCTTCTGCGTTTACCGTCAAAGCGCTCATACTATAGCAAGCTGGTGCAAGATGGCGATTTCAGTCCGCGAGGTCCCCGCGCGCCGGTCTTCAATACCGCGAAATCCCCACGCGCCATTCTTCATCCCCGCGACATTTGCGTTTGACATTTTCAATAACGTGAAGTGACATTTCTGACTCTATTACGTATAAAGCCAAACACAGCTGTCGAATCTATTTTCTCTTTGCTATTGGCAGTATATATTTAGATGAATTTGAATTTTATAAATCCCTATACAATGTACCTGGGAGATATGAAAAAAGAAATTCCCGTGCACCTAAACGTGTATCTACAACAGGCAGGTATTTAAAAATTATAAACAGATGGACACAACGAAAAGGCCGCATCGGGTTTCTTCGTAGATTGACCGCGTGGCCGGACTTGACCGACACAAAGTACAATTTAATACCAACTGTATGTTGCTTAAAATAAAGTAAAATGAAATAAAATTGTTTCCATTGCGTAAATGATTTGTTTGCCTGCGTTCGGACACGCGGTCAATTTACGAAGAAACCCGATGCGATCTTTTTCGTTGTGTCCACCTGCAGAAGTTTATTTTTTAATTTAAGGCTTCATGACCGCTTGGCCCAGTGGTTACCTAAGACTTTAAGACGAAGTCACAGAAGTTAAGTAGAAGTTACCTAGACCCTAAGAGACCCTAAGATAGCCTATGGTCGCGGATTCGATTCCCGCCCGCGACAAATATTTGTGTGCATGAACATGTTCCGTGTCTGGGTGTAAAATATCTATTAGGTGACCTGGGAGAATTCCGAATTTAGGTATATTCCGGAATTTTTTAAAGTTCTACCGGACGCGGCGCTATTTGTATAATGGCAACATTCAACTAGAAACCATCATGAAGTTCTTACCGATTTAGCTGATGTAAATAGCTGGACTGGACGCATGCAGCATCCCCGTATAAAAAAATAATTTTAAAATTCAATATTTTTACGGAGTAATTTCGATTCGAGAGCGGAAAGCGTAGCTATTCTCTGAAGGAATGCAACAGTATTTTAGTATGAGGGGTAATTGCGGTTGAAAAAGAAATGTGAACTTTAAGTTAAGATGTAATAGAACTCCTTTGTGAATATTTTTAATGTTATTCGGAATCACACCAGCATATTTCGGAATTCCCCTTGTACATCCCTTGTACAATAAAAAAAATATTTTTTTGATACTTGTATTTATGGAACCCAACGATATTTCAGGGATTTATTGCTACAAAGCACGTTTTCGTTTCCTAAATAAAAAGAAGTAATATAAAGTTGATAGAAAAAAGGATAGGCATTTATTAATTGACCGAAATAGAAACCCCCTGTCAATCTCATTAAAAATCCTGTCGCAATTATCCCAGGTCACCTTATATGTATATAATATAAAAAAAAAGGATATTTAAGTATGTACATCAGTTGTCTGGTACACATCATACAAGCTTTGCTTAGTTTGGGACTAGATGGCGCTGTGTGGGATGTACCAAGTATTATTATTTCAAATGTGGTACAGAAAATTCTGAAAAAAAAATCAAGTAATCACAATTAAAAAAACATTTTTAACGAAAATTGGTTTGAATAAGATATGTTGTTGTTGAGTTGAGTATGGGGTATTTTCGGTTACATGCTATTTTGATCCTCCTTCCCCCCTTCTTTACTCCTTCCTCATGACTATACAAACCTTCAACTTTGCGTGTTCCGAAACATAGTTCACCGGTTTTAATTATATATATAGATAAGCACACATTACTAAAACTGCACTATTACACCAACACACTACAACGAGAAAGTATTTAGTGAAGCTAGTACAATAATAATAATAATAATACATGGGACTTCCCACACAGCGTCATCTAGTCCCAAAGTAAGCAAGTATTATGCTTGTGTTATGGGTTACTAGACAACTGATATACATACTTAAATATTCTTCATAATATATACATATATAAATATTTTTGCAAAGACGCCACACACATATAACAACCAAGACCCGGTACCAGTATCAATATTCATCATATTAATACTGACCCGACCTGGGATTCGAAACCGGGACCTCCAGCTTCGTAGGCAGGGTCGCTGCCCACTAGGCTAAGCGGTCGTCACAATATAAATGAGTGGAATGGAAACACATATACCCCATAAGTCTAGTTTTTTCTTTGTTGTTGACATTACGTATTTTTTTGGAATAGCGCTTTCACTGCATCGTGTTAGTTCACGAAACATATCTACATACAAGTGTCCTCGTATCGATTCTTCTAGCGAATCGAATGTTTTTCTGCGTAATGTTTTCGTATGATATAACAGATTATACGAACTTTGTACGCATGCGTCAGAACAGAGCTCGGGGCGTTACGTCATCCACGTCATTCAGAATGTTAATCGTTCCGGCAAATGTTCTTTGGTAGTTAGTACGATATTATTTTATTATTTTTCTGAATTACAGCCGCATAATCAACTCAGCATCATTATGGAAAATAATGTCGATGAGACATCCGACACAGCGCCATCTGGTCCCAAAGTAAGCAAGTATTATGCTTGCATTATGGGTACTAGCCAACTGATATACATACTTAAATATTCTTTATAATATACACATAGGTATATAGATACTTTCACACCCAAAAAAAATATTACATGTTCATATACACAAATATTTGTCCCAAACGGGAATCGAACCTGCGATCATTGGTCCTGCAGTTAGGAAACTATACTACGTGAACATTTTTTACAATTTTTTATCTCTCTTTCCTCTCGGTGACCACCCGCATAGGATATGTCAAGACCCCCCTCTAGTTTTCACGTAGTAATTCATAAATATGGTTTTCAATCATTTTTTGCAAACGGAAAGTTAAAAAAAATTCATTTGCCTCTTTTTATTGGAAATGACTAGAAACCTTCTTCTGTGTCTACCGTCTAACCACTCGTACTCTAGCTAGCTGGTGTAAGATGGCGAGTTTCAAACCGCGTGCAGGTCTTCAACCCCGCGAAATTGCGTTTGACATTTTCGATATTGAGAAGTGACATTAATGACTCTATTAAAACCTATGATTAAAACCAAACGCTCCTGTCAAATTTATTTACTCTACGGACACATCATATGTTCAGATCCATCAAGCCCTTTAGACTACAGGGCGTGCATTGGCACGCCCTGTAGTCTAAAGTGTAGTAATAATATTAAAACATACAATCACAACAACGTCTAGGTCCCAAACTAAGCATTCGCTTGTATTTTGAGTACCAAGCGAAGACACCACATACATATAACAACCAAGACCCGGTGCCAGTATTAATATTCATCATATAAACACTGACCGGCCTGGGATTCGAACACGGGACGTCTAACTTTGTAGGCAGGGTCGCTGCCCACTAGGCTAAGCGGTCGTCAAAATCCAATATCTAGGATACATACATACATAGTTTCGAAAAGCCTTATCAATTGAAGTGTATAAATTGGCTGGTATGTAGTGTAATGTATTTGTACAGAAATTCTCGCAACGACAGATAAACAAGCCAAGACTTTGCGTAACACAAAATCATTATTAAATCGATTAAATCATTTAACATATTTAAAAATATCGATCACTAATTAGAAATCATTAAATAAAACATTTCAAGCTGATAAGAAGTTTTTAAATATAGGTAACTAGTTTCATGTAGCTATTATATAATATAATCTTCGAGTGGATTCCGATAGCGTTGTTAAAATGATAAATGATATTTCACATTACGTACCTTTCGGGTACACTTGTATTGTGTCTTAACTTCGTAAAGGGTCACTGTAAAAGACCCCAAAAAAAAAACGAGCCCAAAACTTGAATCGAACTTTGATCCAATCGACGTTTCCCAAAATTTTTAACAAAAGATGTTTTTTTTTTACAAAGAATATTCAATTTTAAGAAACTAATTTGGAAATTATTTTCTTGAGACCGTTATTCACGTATATTATAGTTTTTTGAAAATTTTTTGTAGCGGGACGTCACAGGCCGGAATTTTAATTTTAGTCATCGCCTTTGAATACTCAAAGCATCCATGTCAGTCGCAAAAGTCGCAGAACTGTGAATAGTGTGTCATCTGTTCAGAATAATAATAATAAAGTACACATGACAGCAACGTCTAGGCCCCAAACTAAGCATTAGCTTGTGTTTTGGGTACCAAGCGAAGACACCACATGCACATAACAACCAAGACCCGGTACCGAATCGTTCATTACAATCATATGCAGTGAATGACAATAACAGGCACTATAACTATTGACAGTTATAAGATTGACAATGTTTTTTTTTTTAATATTCGACGGTGATGGCTAAAATTATAATTCCGGATTGTGAAGAATTTTCAAACTAACATATATATATGTAAATAACGATCTAAAAAAATAATTTTCCAAATTGCCTATTTTTTCGAAAAAACAATATAATATATAGATTTAAGATGAAAATTTTGGGAAAGGTCAATCCAGCTAGATCAAGATGCGGGTAGCGAAAATCTTATCCTGTATATAAATAAATGGCAACAAACTGTAACAACTGTGTAAATTATATTTCTAAAATATTTATACGCGTAAAGTGTAGAGTTTTCAAATTTTCCAAATTCTACATCATGTTTCGCAAAAACTAAATTTCTACGTCATTACTGACGTTTCTCTTACATAAAAAAGCTCTTTTTAAACACGTCACTGGAAAAGCTCAAGAAAAGGAAATCGCAAAATCTTTTCAAGGATTATAGTGACAGAAGTGTCATAACAAAATAAAATGCCATAATAAATATTTCGTAGGGAAATATCCTTTCAGCTTTGAATGAATAAGGAACAAAGGTTGTTGTTATTACGTTTCAAATATGCAAGAGTTCGTCACAAGTATTGTAGTAACATTATGGCGACCTGTAAAAACTCCTTTGACGTCACTGAAAATGAACTAACTTATTGCCTTATAACCCTAGGACGTCACGGAGTTTATATAATAACTAGTGACCCGCCCCGTCTTCGCACGGCAGCGTAAAAGCCGTAATGTTTTTCTGACGTAGTGTCATATCCGGTTGTTGCGTTGAATTTGTGGATTCGATTTAATTAGATTTAAATGTAACGTAATTTCATCCTACTTGGAGTATTTTGAAGTATTTTATTTCCAATTCTATAAATATATGAAAAAGTAAAGAATAAATAAATAAAAACAAAGTACAATATTACAATATTTGTATACAACACTAATAACTTCTGCCTAATTTAACGAAACGCGTGCCGCGTCGTCCGGTTGGCCGGCTGGCGCGGCACCCGACTGCTTGGCGCGCCATACTTTTATTTCGCGGTAGCTCTTAAGATATTAATTTGAAATGCATGCTGTAAAGGGAAATGTCGTGATAGCCCAGAGCGCAACGAACCTGTCTCAAATTTATAAGACCCCATAGGGCCATGGCTCGAATCCGGGCGTGTACAAATGAGTTTTTCTGACTTAAGTACACAATATCATTGACACCGTGCTTCGGAGGGCACGTTAAGCAGTCGGTCCCGGACGCTGTCAATAGATGGCGGTCGTTACAGTTGCCAACCCGCAGTGGAGCAGCGTGGTGGACTTAAGCTCCAAGCCCCTCTCCTCACCCTGGGGGAGTCCTAAGCCCCTGCAGTGGGGTAAAAATGGGCTGATGATGATGATGATGAAAGGGAAATCATAATCTACATTAAATGCTGAAGGTAAATAACGTATTTAATTTGATAAGGATTAATACTTTATCCGTATAAATTGCTTTCCAATTACCTCATCATATGGCATCATTTTTTTAAACATAAAAATAGGTATAGTAAGCTATCCATAAAAGATAGACATATGCCATCGCGGACTTTTCTTTAGTCCTATAAAAGAGACACAACTCCTTCATACGTTATTTTGTTATATCTCAAAGGAATTAGACAGCGTTTTCGATGAGAGCTCCCAGCCGGCTTGATTTTTTTGCAACTTCTTCAACAATAATCGTCATATTTCAAATAATTTCCACAAAACATTAATAAATCATACACATCAACCTTCCTCTTTAATCACTCCGTCCATTTGTGTCATTATTAGACCGATCCGTTCGGTAGTTTTTGAGCTTATCGCGTTCAGACAGACAGACAAACGCGACGGGGGACTTTATTTTATAATATTTAGTGATAGTGATAGCCACTATTTAATTCTCTATATCAGAAAAATAATTCACCATAAAAAGAAGTAATCTCCATTCAAACTGAATTGAGTGATGTTTGTAGTACTCATTTGTGGAAGTTTAATTTTGAGTGATATATCTTAATTTTTGAAACAAAAAAAAAAACAATATTATTTTAATATGGTGCCTATCCATAATGACGATAGTGTATATGCATGAGTTTACTACACACATTAAAATTCTAATAAAAAAAAAACAAATAAAATAAACAAATAATCTAACAAATAAAAAAAAATCTGTTCTCAAGAAAATATAGGCTTCGATATATACAAATACAGCATATTCTTGGACCAATGCAATTTGCATTGATTTAAGAATTCTTTTTTTTGTCTTTCGTTGAAAATGACTATCATATCCATTTCACGGGAGACGCATTTTTGGCCATAACTCCGAGGGTATGGGGTCTAGCCAAGATTTTAAGTTTTTAAAGATTAAAAATTTAGTTGTGCATTCTATGACATCAACATTTTGGAAATCGGTTAAGTAGTTTTTGAAAAAAATTGGAAAATGTAAAAAAATCGGGATTTTTTCGGAATTTTTTTTTACTAAATCCAAAATATTTCAAGAACGGGAACCGATATCGAAAATAAAAAAAAATTGTATCTCGGCCATTAACGTAGCTACGATTTGAGACCAAGTTTTTGGAAATCGGTTGGTAATTGTAAGAGAAATTATTTCAGAAAGATGAAATTTTTTGAACGATCGCTTGTGTTTGTGGATATAAGTTACTATATTTCAGAGGGTATTCGTCGGATCGCTTCAAAGTGTTAGACCAAAGGTTAGAAGGCGTCGGTAGCTACAGTTTGAGACCAAAATTTTGGAAATCGGTTGGAAATCGAACAAGAAATTTGACATCACATGTTAGATTTTATGGACGATCGGGAACTTGTTAACATTACGGTCAACGCCTTTCGGCCTGTATCCGTTCGAATGCTTAATTATCGAGTTCCGAACGTTTAAGGATATCAGAGGCTGCAGTTTAAAACCTAAATGTTTCAAATATGTTGAATTAGCGACCCGCCCCGGCTTCGCACGGGTAGCAGAGAATTTTTTCGTTGATTTATTTCTGAGTTTAAAGAGTAGAAAAGAATAGTGCCACGTTTTCGTGGCAATAAAATAAAATAATCTGTGAAAATCGGGTTTGGGTAGGTTCATTTTCAATGAAACCGATGGTTGCGGGGACTGCAAGATCTGTGGATTTTTCTTACACTATATACCTACTACTCCTACTTTTATACAAGGTGAGATTTTAGTAACCGGCCAAAATTTTTCTACTTGTTAGGTATCACCAATAGACCTCAATGCGTAAATAAAAAATATGGGTTACATTTTCATAATAAATTATTTTATCTACACTGTTATATTATAACGTTTGGTTGCCTTCTTAACGCTATAGTAAACTTACGCGCCCGAGGCCATTGAAACGGAATGGGGCGGCGGACATGAATGTGTTATTGGTTTTTTCGGGAAAGGTTTGTGTAGTCATATATAAATATTTTTCTTTAGAACGATACTAAAAGGAAACAAGACGGCTATCGGTTTTCTACCAAAGATCATTATATTAAAATTTGGCTGGTCGTTAAAATCTCAGCCTGTATATACTACTATATTTTAACTATATTGTTGAAAATATCGATTTGTGCATATATAAAAGATTTTTAAGCATTACATCTTTTCAATGAAATTGGAATAATTTCATTGTTCCAAAACTACCTATATCCATTTTTATTGAGGAAATCATAAACAAAGATTTCTTTTCTGGAGGCCACAGAAAAGCCATTTGTATAATGCCACTGCCCCTAAACCCTATATCTAAACCTATAAACAAAACCATAAATATTCCGATATACTGACTGATAGGCCGAGTGTCTAGAGATCCTAACTGCAGAGCCAAAGATCGCGGATTCGATTCCCGCCCGGGACGAATATTTGTGGGCATCGACATGTCTATTTGTTTCGTGTTTGAGCTAAAAATAGCTACTTAAGTATTAAGTTACAAATAAATAATTTAAATATCTATATCAGTTTTTAGTACCAATAATACAAGCTCTGCTTAATTTGGGACAAGATAACGCTGTGTAGGAAGTTCTAAGTATTATATTGTCTATGGGTTCATTATAGCGTTCGTAATATTATATCTGAAAATATTATATGTACGTAATTGATATTGCCTACAAATCCGATACAAGACCGATCTTCGACGAAATGAGAAAAACACCGATCGACCAGTACACGAGAAACATTATCATCATTCTAGAAGTGGTCAACAAAGGAAAAAAAATGTATCCGACGCTAATAACTTATTACATAACATAACGTATACCCGTCTTGTTCCAAGAACATGTTTACTGAGTGGATGATTCATGGTAAGCGTGGCGGTAGGAAATGAATTTTTGTGGACGAATTTCAACTTACCCGCATAGTTTTCTGCGCATTATATTTTTATGGAATGAATCACCGTTAAATTCATTATTTTCTACGAATCAGATAAAAATGTCGCTGCGTCGCAGTTTGTTGGATAACATGGACAAAGGACCGCAAAGTTAACATTTCGGGATGCTGTTCTTATTCATCTATTATCTATACATATATCTTATCTTATATATGTTTACACATATAATGAAACTGTAACCATAGACATTACTACGTATATATGTCACAAACAAAAACAAGGAAAAGCTAAGAACGCGAATAGTGACCCTGGAGTTGTATGACGATTCGTCACATAAATCCAAAAACCAGTCAAGTGCGAGTCGGACTCGCACACGAAAGGTTCCGTACTACATACAATACAGCATTGGCCACTGGTAAACGTTCATAGAGAAAACAAAATGAGAACGTCACGTGAGACGAACGTTCCATTTAGTGTTAATTTTTATCAACAGTAGGCAATAATAATAATAATAATAATAATACCTGGGACATCTAGTCTAGTCAACCAAACTAAACAAAGCTTGTATTATGGGTACCAGACAACTGATGTATCAGTAGCCATAATACAAGCTTACACATATGGCAAGCGAGTTCACATATATAGATATTTTATACCCAGAAACGGAACAAATAGACATGTTCATGTACACAAAAGTTTGTCCCGGGCGGGGATCGATCCCGCGACCATCAGCTCCGCAGTTAGTTCTCTAACCACTCGCCCAAACGGTCTTCGACATTAAGCGCTACAACTAATAAAGCTATTAGGTGATAAGGTTATGCAGCCCCATAGACATTGCAGCCCTTTTCCAAACAGTTATATATTAAGGGCGTATCAATGAAAATTCTAGATCGTCACATGTCCGGTCTAGTTTGAACCGGTATTTATAATCTTATCGATAAAATATGATAATTTATTACGTTTCGTAATCTGTTCGAGTTTTTCTTTGTTTACAGGACACGGCATTGCGTTTGGAAAGTCACCGATATGCCATCGAACTGCGTAATAATGGAAAATATTGCGACATGAGCTAGTTGTTTACACTTTATTCTGTACGCACTAGCGTTTTCGATACAGACATCTCTAATATTACTATCTGAAGTAATATACTGACTTGCTATCAAGTAAACGTTCCACATGAAAACGCTGACACGAGGAGTGTGTTTTTAACTTTTTAAATATTTTGATACATCACAAAAAGAAAACTTAAAATTTTGGTTTTTTTCAGGATTTTTTCAATTTTTTTATTTTATACCAATTGACTGACCGATTGGCCGAGTGGTTAGAGACCGTAACTGCGGTGCCAAGGGTCGCGGGTTCGATTTCCGCCTTGGATGAATATTTGTGTGCATGAACATGTCTATTTGTTCCGTGTTTGGGTGTGAAATACCCTACCCTACAATACCCTGGGAGTGAAATGTGTCTATATATGTATATATTATAAAGAATATTCAAGTATGTATATTAGTTGTCTGGCACCCATAATACAAGCTTCGCTTAGTTTGGGACTAGATGGCGCTGTGTGGGATGTCCCAAGTATTGTTATTATACATTAAATTGTCAAAATGCAATTAGTGTCATGTTTAAATGTGCCAACAGCCACTACCCCCTTATGAAAGTAAAATAATTTTAAAAATATTTTTCTAAATGAGTTTAAGTAATAATTTTACGCTCGAAATTTTCTTGTCGTCGAATTATCAAAATGTTTTCAATAGTTTGCATTACAAGCATTATGTTACAGACAAAGTTGATTAGAATATAAACACAACAACATATGAATTGATCACAGACAAACAATAACGTTGTATATAGATCTAAGAGTTCCAATAGATAATAGGTGTTTTAAAAATCAACAATTTGTTTACTTTACACTGTCTAGAGAACGCAATGTCATCTAGCATGAACGAATCGAACGTGCAAAATTTTCGACAGGCCATTAAGGCCCAGTTCACAATTTTGACGCAGTTTACGCCTCTGGTTCAATAAATTTGAAGCGCTTGATTTCGATATTATACTCATGAAAAAAAAATGTGTTTCAAATAAAAACTAGAAGCCCTTTTCTGCGTTTACCGCCTAACCACTCATACTCCAGCTAGCTCGTGTAAGATGGCGAGTTTTAGTCCGAGTTTCAGTGCGCAAGGTCCCCGGGCACCGCTCTTCAACCCCGAGGATTCCCCGCGCGCCCGTTTCTACCCCCCAAACTGCGTAACGTCACTTCGATACTGTGAACTGACATTTATGACTCTATTAAAACCAAACGCTGCTGACAATTTAACTTACTCTTTGTGTATTATATAGATCGTGAAACGGCGACCAATAAACGCTAAAAATAAGAATAAAAAAATTTGCGATATCAATAAAGATTGTATACAAAAATGATTTTTACAGTTAGTTGTAAATATTTATTTCGAGTAAAAATAAAAAATACCAGTAGGTGACAACAAAAAATTTTAACTACAAATACTTTTATTTATCGTTTTAACTCCAAATTTATCATCATCATCATCAATCATCAATCATCATCAGCCCATTTTTACCCCACTGCAGGGGCTTAGGTCTCCCCCAGGGCCAGGAGGGGGGCTTGGAGGTTAAGTCCACCACGCTGCTCCACTGCGGGTTGGGAACTGTAACGACCGCCATCTATTGACAGCGTCCGGGACCGACTGCTTAACGTGCCCTCCGAAGCACGGTGTCAGTGATATTGTGTACTTAAGTCAGAAAAACTCATTGGTACACGCCCGGATTCGAACCATGGCCCTATGGGGCCTTATAAATTTGAGACAGGTTCGTTGCACTCTGGGCTATCACGACATTTATTAATCAATATTTATTATTAAAATATAAAAACATTTTTAAATGAATTTCAAACAAACCTCAAATATTCAATAATATTATTGGTATCTTTCTTTACTTTGGATTTTTCTTCCATTCCACCAGCCCATTATGCCCCACTGCAGGGGCTTAGGCCTCCCCCCTGGGTGAGGTTGTTTGGAGCTTAATCCGCCACGGTGCTCCAGTGCGAGTTGGTGGGTTACTTTGGATACCGCCTCGTAACACCAAACTTTAGTACCTTCTAATTTTAACAAGAACCGGGCCTTAATAATATTTTTAATTAATATTTATGTATGTCCTATCTGCGCAAATAGGATATACGAGTAATCTTGATACTAATAAATTTTGCTTATCTAGCTAATAGGCAAAAACTAATAAATAATTTCTATTAATTTCTATTAATTCTATATTTCTATTAATTCATGATAATAACTATATCTTAAATTAAAATCTAATTCAAAGGTTTATCGAATTCAGTTGAGTGATTGATAGATAGATACTTGATTGATAGAAGTAGGTATTTTAGTTACAAATAAAAGTGAAACAAGTGTGAGTTGGACTCGCACACCTAAGGTTCCGTGCCACCATACAATATATTGTTTGCGTGTTTTGTATTTACAAAAATTAGATTGAATTTGTATTCGCAAAAAAAAAAAAAAAACTTTTATGTAATACAATTACTAATTATTTTCGAATTTCTTCTTTATTTGCGCTGACACTTTGCTCCTTGTCAAAACTCTAGGGTCTTGTCTAGATCAACCTATAGGTTTGGCTGGTAAGTTTGGAACTATAAAGATATGTGACATAAATTGACGTAACTTTTGATTGTGTTGCAAACTTTAATTTTTACACAACCAAAGACCATAGATTCATGTCTTTTGAATTTCATACCTTTACCCGATCCCTAGAAAAAGGGCCTTGAAAGACGGACGGACAGAAAAACAGACAGACGGACGGACAACATAGTGATATAAGAGTTCCGTTTTTTTCTTTACGTATCCGTGTATGAAACCCTAAGAATGTGTATTTTTTTATTTGGATTCAGGGATGTCCAATCAGTTAATTAAATAATGTCCCGAGAATATTCTCCCGTACTTTTTTTATATTTGGGACATCCTACACAGCGCCATCTAGTCCCAAAGTAAACAAGTATTATGCCTGTATTATGGGGTACTAGACTTGACAAGTGATATATATATATATATATATATATATATATATATATATATATATATATATATATATATACTTAAATAATATATATATTTTTTTTTAATAATGTATGCGTACATAGATACTTTTACACCCAGACACGGAACAAATAGAGACGTTCATGCACACAAATATTTGTCACGGGCGGGGATCGAACCCGCGACCCCCAGCTCCGCAGTTAGGGTCTCTAACCACTCGGTCAAACGGTCAGTCAGTACTATTTTATAATCAACCGATGTTTGACGCACTATTAAAACAATAGAAAAACAATGTATCTGGCACCAAGTGAAAAGTCAGTCTAATATCGATTGATTGGTCGTTACAATCCGCCAACCCACATTGTAGCAGTGTGGTGAATTTAAGCTCCAAGTCCCCTCATCTTTAGAGGAGGCCTAAGCCCCTGCAGTGGGGTATAAAAAGGGCTGATGGAATGGAAAATTGGACCGCCATCCCGGATCCACGCTACCGATTCGAAAAAATTTCTATGGAACCTCTAGCGGTACCGAAAACTGAAATTCACATACAAAATATTTTACGAAGTGGTCACGTTAAACTTTTTGCACAATATCTCCTTACGAAAGGATGAATATCCTGCGTAAGATTTGAAATGAAGGATGAGCGATGGCTACAGTTATAAAAGGGACTTATATCGTGGGCTACAAGTTGGAGCTCGAGATGTAACATAGAAGCGGTACACACTGCTGTGGTAACAGAACAGGAATGGGAACACTAAAGGGAAGGGGAAAAGTAACTAAAACAATTAAATTCAAATTTAAATTCAAAAAGTTTTTATTCAATATAAAATGTTCACACACACTTATTGAAAGTCAAAATAAATGGATTAGGTACCGGTTCCAAAACTAGAAGGAGAAGAACCGGCAAGAAACTCCTCCCTGTTTATTTTATTTAAATATATGTTCCTCTTAAATTCGTGATTTTTTTAAATTTAAAATGCTTACAACTATTGCAATGATGTCTATGCACACTTATCATTTAAATACTCGCTGATACAATAGTAAGCTTTTTTCATAAGTTGGACTTTAACTCGATAAATTAATTCGAATTTAAGTTCAACATTCCTTTAGGAATTTTATTATAAAAACGGATACAATTTCCCATGAAAGAATTATTAACTTTTCAAAGTCTGAACCTGGGAATCGATAACATACGCTTATGTCTTGTATTTAAGTTGTGGCCATCACCCACCCTAGAGAAAGCATTTAAGTTTTTATATACATGAATTATATTTTCATATATGTACTGACAAGGGACTGTCAAAATGTTACTTTCTCTAAAGTGAGCCTTCACACTATCTCTAGATTTTAATTTATATATAGCTCGATTAGCCCTTTTCTGCACAACAAATATTGTTTGAATGTCAGCGGCCTTTCCCCAGAGCAGAATGCCATATGACATTATGCTATGAAAGTGGCTAAAATAAACAAGCCTCGCTGTGGGCACATCGGACAGTACCTAGAGCTCAGTTTACCAGCCACCCTCATAACATGAGGACCCCATTGTAAACTTGCATCGATAGTAATACCCAAGAACACACGAATGTCAACTTCTGTAATATCTTTTATTATAAACAGATTAGTTACAACACTCGTGAGTTCATTCATACATTTAATCAGAAATTCTTATCAATATTACAAAGAAAATTTATCGCTACTTTATTCGCACCTGTACAAAAAGAAAACAAATAATTCTCAGAAATCTTCGTGACAATTATCTGTACCTAAATATACGTGATATCTACCGGTTAAAACTAGTTTCATGTAGACATTAATATAGGTATTATAAAAGTTGTGTTACGAAAATGTTTGAGGTTTTGTGTTTTGCGGCCACCACCGATATCACAGAATTATTACACATTGGCTTACTTCCTTTATTTACAGAAAAAGGAATGTCCCAGATTTCTCTATAGTGGTCAAAGTTAGATTGGGTTCATTTCAATGCAATTACAATTATTCAAATATTCATATGTCGGGATAGCCGAGTGGTAGCGAGCTCGCATCTTGTTTATAAGGCCGTGGTTCGAATCCCATGTATCAATGATTATTTTTTCCTGATTTATGTACTCACTGATTCTGTACCTCGGAGAGCACGTTAAGCCGTTGGGCCGTAAGTGGCAGTCGTTCAAATTTATTAACCCGCACTGGAGCAGCGTGGTGGATCAAGCACAAGCCCCTTCATTGTTTCGTGTTGTCACGGGCTCGGCGAGACAACGACTGACAGATGATGTCAGTGGCAAGGGTAGGTAGAAATCTGGAGATGCATTTGGATTAGGGAATAAATTCAGAACTGTTTTAAGGCGCAACACCATGTACATTAAGTCGCGGGTGCAGTGAAACTCGCGACTGAATTGGCTTGCGATAATGTTACACCTGCATTGCCTCTTGTGTGTTGCAGTAATTTGGTGTTACATCGAAGTAGCGAAGCAGCAAGCGGCCGCCACGCTGTCGTGTAAGATTAACAGATTGAATTTCATCTATTGTTATTGAACTTTGCATAGACGACCGACGCTTCAGCACGAACGCTAGGGGTTTACCGTAAACCAGGGATGTTAAGGATATGTTATTTCGGATCTGAATATGGATATGGGTAATAAAATTATATTATACCGGTTTCGGATACGGTTACGGATATGAAATTATTTCAGATTATCCGTTAGCTTCGGATTGTTTCGGTTACGGATATAATTAATATGTTATAACTAACTACTCAGCAGACGCGCGTGACTGGTGTGTCAAGTCAACTGCCAGGGAAAAACAAAGACTTCTCATAACACGTCTCATTTAGACTCTACGCTCCTATCCGAAATTATTCGAAACTTTTATATCAGATTCGGTTACGGCTACGGATATATTTTTATTTCGGATATCCGATAGTTTCGGTTACGGTTACGGAGCTCCCTAACATCACTACCGTAAACGCCCAGTGCGAACCGCAACCTCGTCCGCGTCCGCCAGTTCACCGTAAACAAGGCTTTAAAGTTAGCCAAATTGTCTAGGGACACGTACGTAAGTAGATTGCGTAGGTGAAATTTGATGTTTGAGCTAACCAAAGTAGAGTTAAAACGTCTTGTAGGTATAGATGTTAAATTAAGATTAAAATAAATAAATATGTAAACAAAGAAAAAAGTGTGTATTTTGAGTTGACTAATATTGCTATATATAAATCGTTTTACATTAGAACTACTGTTACGCAACAACATCACGTTCACAATAACATTAACAAATATGTATGATTTTTAGGGTTCCTTAGCCAAATGGCAAAAAAGGAACCCTTATAGTTTCGCCATGTCTGTCTGACTGTCTGTCTGTCTGCGGTTTTTCTCGGAAACTATTGGCAATATATACATGTAATTTGGAAGGTAGGTGTAATCTATGAACTGCTACACAACGACGTAGTGAAATTAAGAATTTTTTTTAGGATAGGCTAACATACATATACTTAACTGAAGTAGGAAAAAAAATTTAAAATATATTAACGCGAGAGGTACCAAACGATAGGTCTTAAAAAAATATCAAGTTTTCAAACATTTTTTTTTAATTTAAGCCAACAGTTGTTGAGATATGCACTCCTAAAGTCCTAATTTTTGTTAGAGTCATGTGTCCCCCTCACCATCTACCAGCTAAACCGTTGTTTTTGGATATGTGGAAAAATTTATGACGAGAGTATATATTATAACGTACTTAAAAGGAAAACTATCACAGCTAAATAGACTGTATTATTTAACGAGTAATAGATTAACTTATAAAATGTACTTTTATAAGCAAAAATTTTGTGAAAATTCCATAGAAGATGACAGATAACGTTTACCTAACAAGCGAAAACTAGATGCATTTTATCTTGGTGATGTTATTGTAAAAGATAAAAAAAAAAAAACATTTTATAATGAAAACTAGCGACCCGCCCCGGCTTCGCACGGGTGCAATGCTGATACTAAATACACTACAGAAAAATTGTGAACGTTGTATATAAAAACATAACGGCCCGCTCCGGCTTCGCACGGGTATAAAATATATAGCCTATGTGATTAAAATCGATTCAGTAGTTTAGATTTATTTTTTATTTATAGGCACGCTCTTGCCGCACCGGGCGGCCGGCCGGTACCGCTACGCTACGTCCCGCAATTTTTAAATCTGTAATATCTTCGAAAATATTCACTTAAATCATACGGTGTAAAGGGCCATATAGATCTATTTTAAATGAACAATGTATTCAAGGTATTTAATTGGTTAAGGATTAATGCTGTATTGGTTAAAATCGCTTCGAAAATTAGCCATTATTTGTCGTAAAAAGTAAATGACAAAACAAAGTTATTGTGGGTTATCCATAAGAGATAGACATATACCATCATGGACTTTTCTGTAGACCTTTTCAATGTGTACAATACTTAGTACATTATTTTGATAAAACTCGTAGGGTTCAGCCTGCGTTTGCAATGTAAGCGGAAAAAATGTAATTATTTACGACATCACATTAGAAACCTCAAAAATAACAGTACTTCTCTACTATTTAATGGATGTTATTATACATATAGACCTTCCTCTTGAATCACTCTATCTATTTAAAAAAACCGCATCAAAATCCGTTGCGTAGTTTCAAAGATTTAAGCATACAAAGGGACATAGGGACAGAGAAAGCGACTTTGTTTTATACTATGTAGTGACTATATTGTATTACTAGGTACTATAAATTTATGCGTTCTTTTTCAGAGCTTATTCTCTTCACAATCGATACTAAAAGTCAAAGGTTCACTGTAATAAAATAAGTAATAGAAATTGTCTCTAGCTATCAGTGCACTCATGTTATTACTTTTCGGATTAGCCAGAGAGGATTGAGCGCCTTCTAAATAACTAACGAAATAAAAATGAAATTTATTTATAGAATAATTCTTAATTTACATAATTATAACGATTAATGGTTAAGTTCGATTAACGTCACGTTCGTTTTTTTATATTGTATGGTGGTACGGAACCCTTCGTGTGCGAGTCCGATTTCCACTTGGCCGGTTTTTTTTTCGTTACGTTCATGTTACTCAAAATGTATGTGGAATTTTTGATACAGTTTACTCAGACATGGTCATTTCATAGAGTTTATCTATACTAATATTATAAAGCTGAAGAGTTTGTTTGTTTGTTTGTTTGAACGCGCAAATCTCAGGAACTACTGGTTCAAATTGAAAAATTATAGTTGTGTTGGATAGTCCATTTGTCGAGGAAGGCTATAGGCTATACTACATCACGCTACGACCAATAGGAGTGGAGCATCAATGAAAAATGTTGCAAAAACGGGAAAAATTATTACTTTTGAGAAGTTCCGTCGCGCGCGCTGCGTAAACGGTTGATGTTAACCAAAAATCATGTATTACGGAATTGTTCCCCTTTAAAAGTTCTAACCAAAAGTCTGCGACAGCATATGTGTGTCTTTTAAGGTTAACTTACTATAACCTTTTTTATGACAATCAAATTTGTTCTAACATTATGTACTATTTGCGAAGATGTTTTTTAAACGTAATATTAATCCTTATCAAATTAAATACGTTAGTTGTCTTAAGCATTTCATGCATATTATAATTGCCCTTTACACCACACAATTTAAATTAATATCTTAGCAGTTTTTATCGAAATATGAAAACTATAGCGGGAGAAAATAAATTCGCTGTCTGCCTCTGTTCGTTAACTTTTTACTTCCAAACCACGCAATAGACTTTGATACGGTTTTCAGTATTATCTTATTTTCTTATTATCTTATAATCTATTAATCTATATAATAGAAATACTTATTATAAAGCTGAAGAGTTTGTTTGTTTGAATGCGCTAATCTCTGAAACTACCAGTCGGATTTGAATTTTTTTTTTTGCCTTTGATAGCCTGAATCTAGCGGAGGGTTATAGGCTATATATATGAAAACGAACTGTCTGTCTATTCGAGCAAATAGGTTTCGGCAAAAACAGCTTAACCGATTTTGATGAAACTTTACACATATGGAAAGGATGTAGTCAAAAGTGACATACAGAACTTTTTGTATGTCTGTCTGTACGTCCATCTGTCTAAACCGATTTTAATGAAACATCACAAGTATGAAAAGAAGGTCGTCAAAACTAACAAATGTTACTTTTTGTCCGTCTGTCTGTCTGTACGTGTATCTGTCTATTTGAGCTAATCTCCAAAACGGCTAAACATATTTTAAGGAAACTTTGCATACGGGAAAGAAAGTTGTCAAGAGATTTGACATTAGCTACTTTTTGTCCGTCTGTTTGTCTGTACGTCTATGTGTCTATTGAATCAATTTTATCTATTCGAGCTAATTTCCAATACGGCTGAACAGATTTTAATGAAACTTTGCAGACGTGAAAGAAGGTTGTCAAGAGTGTCATAAGTTACTTTTTGTGTTTGTTTGTCTGTCTATCTGTCTGTCGTTTGTCCATACTGATCTACCAACTACTATAGCCAAAACTACTAAATCTACGAAGCTTAAATTTGGAACATAGGTTTATTTTATAACGTGAGCATTAAGTTAAGAAAGGCTTTTTTAGAAATTTCAAACTTAAGGATGGGAATGGAGGGACTCAAATAATGACGTGTTTCAGGGTTTTTAGATTTCCACATTTTAAGGGTGGGAAACGGGAGATGAAAAATTGCATCGGTTTTTTTAAAGGGTGGAAGGGGAATGAAGATTGAAAGTTTGAATGGGTGTAACCAAAATTGGTTTCAGCAAAAAGTACGTATAAACCATCTCGAACGTTAATAGTACCTATAACAGGAATTCGTAGTCTACGCAAGCGAAGCTGCGGGCGGTCGCTAGTAATAGATAAACTGGACGACCGCTTTGCCTAGTGGATAGCGACCTTGCCTACGAAGCTGAGAGTCCCGGGTTCGAATCCCAGGTCGGGTCAGTATTTTTATGATTCATATTGATACTGGTACCGGGGCTTAGTTGTTATATGAATGTGGTGTCTTCGCTTGGCACCTAAACAAAACATAAGCTAATGCTTTGTTTGGGGCCTAGACGTTGTTGTGATTTATACGTTATTGTTATTATTATTACTTCATTAAAAACTATCTTCAGTTGCCAACTTTTAATCCCTATAACTTACATCTTTTTGGATAGAGTTTAGGGTCTATCCGTCAAGACCCTTTTTTCAGGAATAACTAATTTCCAAATCAAAGTAAAAAAAAGATGAAGTCTTTCAAAATAAATTCGAATACTAACTTTTATCAAAATATAGTTCAACTACTTTTGGTTGTATAATATTAAAAATACCTAGGACTTCCCACACAGCGCCATCTAGTACCAAACTAAGCAAAGCTTGTATTATGGGTATTAAGACAACTGATGTACATGTCTACTTAAATATTTTTTATAATATCCTACATATGTAGATATTTTACACCCAAAAACGAAACAAATAGACATGTTTATGCACACAAATATTTGTCCCGGGCGGGAATCGAACTTGCGACCTTTGGAATTGCAGTTAGGGTCTCTAACCAGTCGGCCAATTGGTCAATCACTATCTGACAGTTACTATCTTGAATGCTTAGATTAGAAATGATTTATAATTTCCTGCTGTTGAAAAGTTAATAAATACAGCTTAATTAAAATGTCACAAAAAATACTCAAAATAGCTTCATAAATCTACTTATATCTCCTTTCGCACTTGACCCAATTTTTCCAAATATTTTACTACGATCAGTATTAAACACGAACGTAATATTACTATAGCTAACGCGTAAATAATTAAACATTGTATTTCTATTATTCATATAGAAATGATATCACTACGCCGTTGTACAATACCTACCTACATGTCTGACACATTCATGGTAAATGTATTTATTTTTTGTTACACATTATTTATTACATTACCACTTGGCATTTTCCTTATAATTTTCACGTTTGAGATCTCGTTTTGATAGTTCATTGTACATCAGACAGTAAATGAAGCAATTATATATATTCCGGAATCCCCCCCCCCCCTCCCCATCATCGTATTAATAACAAACTGGCACATTACTAGCCCGGGGGCTACATAGATATAGTTATAGTGTAGATAAATGCAGTATAGACAACGTCTAGAAAAATTTACTGAAAAAACCAATAATTCACGGGTTCGCTCTCATCATTTCGCTCTCAAGGTTTCGGGCATGTCGTCACAAAGAAGGCAACTAAACGTTATAAAATAACACTGTATATAAAATAATTTATTGTAAAAATGTTACTTACATTTTTTATTTACGTAATGAGGTCTATTGGTGATACCTAATATCTAGAATTGTGTGGATGATAGTTAAAATTTCATCCTGTACATTGTTTTTTAGTTTATGTCAAAATAATAGCATAAATCTATTATTATATATTTGGAAAGGGCAATTTTCTAACTTTCATTTGATACCCATATTACTGTAATAACAAAAAAAATCTTTTTTTTTAATGCGTAGACGTCATATTTGAAATCTTAGATAGCATAATAATCAAGATGTAGCACATTTTGTTTACATGTAATTAAAATTTTGATTTAAAATTATCTTTTTTTTTTCAATACAAATTTCACACGTGGGTCACACAAAATTCAACTTCACAACGAATAATTTATAACTTCAATTGGTGTATATTGTGACGTGACACAGGATATATTTCAATCATGGATGTCATAGGACATCCATCATGATTGAAATATATCCTGTGCCACTCCGGCAATTAAGACGAATCCAACGACACCTCGTAATGTTCAAATCCACCCATTCAGAATACACAACGTACCAAAAAAATATCTAGAATACAAACATACATACTTTTGAAAAACATTACCCTCCACAGTCAAGTAAAAAGGTTGCCTTCTTCTTTTTTTTTATGCAATAACAGAAAAAGATCGCTAAGAAAATGAAAACCACTATGAAATATGGAAGGGTTACTTAAAAAATAAACAAAAAAAAAGAATGTTTTGTGTTTGATTTTTTATATTACTTTACAAATTATTTTTATAGGGGTTATCCATTTTAGTTATAATGTAAGTTAGTCTTCAGTAACTCGTAAAATTATTTATGGCCTTTTTTTTAAGTGTTTCGGTATATTTCAGTCATTGTTGATGTCACAAACCCTTTTGGCTTTACTCTAGACTTTTAACAATAACGTATACAAATCTGGTTTGAAGGACCAAATTGCATAATATTCAATAACTTAGAACCCGCAAAATTGTGGTCATTCGAGACGGATCGTTTAAGTGGAATAACGGTTTATATCGTAATCATTGTCAAAACAAAACAATATCAGAAAATTTCGATACGTAACATTGTAAACATTCCCTGAAACTACAACATTAAAAAAGAGAACTCCTCTGGCACGCCCGTTATCAATCGAGATTACAGTAACGAACGAAAAAAAAAAAAGAAAACATGAGTCAGTAGTAAATTAGCTATAAAAAATATAAGAGACACTGACTCAATAACGCTCCGACTAAAACGAATAACGATTACACATGGGCAACGCCGAGTTACGTAAAATCACGCACACTCGCGCAAAAAGCAACACATTCAAATCGGAACGCACACAACGCGAAACGTGGTGGTGTGTGTGAGAGCTGCAGCCGAGTCGCGTCGTGCGACCCCACTACAGAATTCAGTCGTACTCGAGACTTCGTTTCTTGTAGACGTGTTCTCAGTGGGATTAATATACAACGCAACAGCATTCGCATTGGATATTTCGTCATATTACGAATTGTGATAGTGACTTGAAATTGTTGACAAAGACGTGTTAACAGTGTGTGTTTTATAATTTTGACGATACCTGAAACCAGGACAGTTTCATACTTTTTTTTGGAAATTGTGATATGAAATCTTTCCCGCCATTTGGATAATTCCGATTGCCGAGGATAATAACGCCGCAAATATTTTTGTAAGTATATACTAATATTTTTTTGTAACTTAGGAATGTATTTATTAATATTATTTTTTTCTAATGACAATTTAAAATATCCATAAAAAATAAAACTGAAAATTCCAATTTTAAAAAAATACATTCCTAATAACCGCAGTTACTACCTATAAATAAAACAATTGAAAAAATTTAATACTTAAAAAAATTAAAAAAGAGCTAATTATTTATTCTCGTGTCTCCTAATAAAAAAAAATAATTTAAAATAATACATGATTCAACATGTTATACTTGTTGAATCATTTCCCATTCGTGTCCAATGATTGGGAGCCTGTTCGTGGAAATGTTTTTCCTCTACCGCATACGTTATCGACGAAATTTGTTTACTTGTGGAAAATGCGGCGGACGTCGAGTCACTTAACATCACAATATTATTGTGGACACTATTATACTATAGTATATATTTAAATAGTTAAAATCGTTATTTTGATATTTATGTAGCTTAACCTTTTTGTTATGGTAGACATTTTTTTACGTGTTCTGCCTACCTACGACGCACTCTGCAAGTTGAAATGACATTAAGTTTTTTATCTGTGTACAGCTTGTGACGAATTAGATTGGGAAAAAGATATATTATGCGAAAATGTATGTTCGCAATTTTTTTGTTTAAGCCACCTAAATATCTTTTTAGTTTTACTTATTTTTTTCCTCCAAATTTACGTAAAAGAAGTAAAGCAGCAAATTTTATAAAAGAGATCTAACTATAAACTTTTTTTTTAACTAAAGTATATTTTTATAAAACCCTTTTCAATTTTTTTTTTGGTTTTTTAAATTAATGGAATCCTTTTCCGTTCTTTTGCTTATTTTCTAAACAACAAAACAACAAAATTTAACCAATTTTCTTTTTTTTCATAATCTAAATAACAGTCGTCTTACAACAAAATAAATTATCATTAAAATAAGATATTTGTAAACAATGTAGTCATAGTGTAGTAACTGTGGTAACTGTAAACGGCGGGCAACGATGCTGTGTCGCAACAAGTTGCCGGTGGCTGGTGTAGTTGCGGCAACCGGTTGCACAACTGGTTCAAGGTTCGATCCCCGTGCGTTACGTTACGCGACGGAAACTAGCGAAACTATCCGATTAGCAATAAACTTTAAAGGAAACAGTTTTTACTTGCACGCATTGTCTGTAATTGTATAAATATTTTATTTTATTATTATCGCGGGGTAGAAAAGATTTTATTGAGCCGTTTTAGACGACTTGAAAGAGCTTTTGTCGTTGAGTCGGATTTTTCAAGAACTTTTAAGGGGAAATAATACCCATTTCACCAAGTCGCAGAGCAGTGATTATTAATATTTTTAATTCTTTTATTTTACATGGGTACACACACTCATATTAGATATTTATATTCTATATATATACTCAAATTAGTAAGAAATATTTTTAATATTTTTTTTTACTGTGACGGACCTGTATAATTTTTTTTTTACTTTAATAATATATTGTTGTGTACCTTTGCATTTATGAGGAGTCAAACATTCGACATTGAATATTACAGTCTAAGTACCTACTGTGTATTAAGTACGAGTTGGTTGGATCGATTAGTCTATCAGCTAAAGGTCAGTGCCGACATAAAGAATACATAGGACATTTGTGGGATGTGACGCAACTGTTACCGAGAAATAATTGCGCAACCACATGAAACATCACGACTTTGATATATCATGGGATGACTGGAGACCTTGTTTGAATAATTCGACTTTAACACATCGACAGTTTCGCTCTTTGTTTTAATCATAAATGTGGATAGAGCAAAAAAAAATTTACGTCGCTTATCAAATATACGCCACTTGATATTATGAAATGTTTACTGTGAAGTTGTGTGACTCACATGTAAGATTAGTACAGGAAAAGAATAAGTAATGATTCTGAAATTACATTTCGTGTGTAATTTAACAAAATATGTGAGTATTTAAAACAATGAGAATGTCGTACAGTCTGTCTGATCAGTGAGTCTGTAATTTTGCTCAAGTTTTTGATGAGACGTATCATTATACACTATCTATGGTTCTGACACAGTCCATAAATCAGTTGAATTAATTGTATTCCCATTTTAAGTTCTATTTTTGAATATCAGGGTGCGCTTACCTCCCTCTAAAACATAACATGCCAACCTAAGTTTCTCACTAATCGATAATTTTAAAAATTATTTAACCGTAAAAAATACCCGCAAAACAAAATGTAAGGTCACAAAAGTGCAGTAAGAAATGACGTAATATTAGGAACTGTATCGCATAAGCAAGGCTGTCCGGAAGAGGTTATTTTCGACCATAAGGTCGTTTTGAGCTTAGTTCTAATCATCTAGTCGTGAAATAATTGTAAATATGAACATATTTCTTAAACACTACCGCCGCCGTTTGGTTTACTAATGATTTTTGCATGCTGGCCGTGACTTATTGTATGTTAATTATAAATTAAAATTCTTTTTGTTTTAAACTACTTAAACTGTTAGATAACAAACTATTGGACACAGATTACGAATTAGTAATATATTCTATTCGTTTACAATTTATAAATTATTGATGTATGACATTTTTACTGTGAATTAATTCTACACCAAAATTAAAGGTAATAATTACTATGCATCAGGTATATTAGTGTTTTTATGCTGTACTCATAAAAATGTGAAAAATAATGAACTCTACTTAATTTCTTTTAAATTGTTGCAATAAATGCAATCTGAAATTTTTACTGTTTGTTTTTATTCATACTTATAACAGTTATTATATGAATTATGATACCAATCTTAAAATGTCCTACAAAAATAAAAAAAAACCTCATAAACTTATTCTTCAAAAATATACTTTCTTCATAGAAAAGACAATGGTTTTTCAAACATTTTCATAGTCAATTTTTAATATATTCACATTACCTCGAGGCACTTTGCTCCATTAATAGTCAATCCTAAATTATGAATTCAAATATTTTTTTTATATTTAATTAATATAAAAATATATCAATAATATGTATTAATATATTTACTTTACAATTTTTTATTTATGAACTACAGATGAAATAGTTTTATCAACGCGGAAATTTGTTTGTTTTGTGCTTTCTTCACGTCGTAACACAGCAATTATATTTAGGCCATTTATGTAAGGACGTAGCCGAAAGCTCGAAGAGTAACATAGGGTATATCCATGTCCATGGTAGTCGATAGTTTTAATGGAATAGAAAACTTATCCTATATTCAGAATGAATCGCTAGTGAAGTTTCGAGCCTATATTGAGAAAAATGACGATTGTGCCTTAAAATGACCTCAAACGTATATTTATAAAGGTAGTCCATGAGGGCAGAGTCTAGTTGTGCTTGTTCATAGAATATGAAAGTTTCATCCCGAATTGGTTTACCAGTTTCGTAGGCTATCAAGGACAGATCTATTTTGAATTTTATAGTATTAGGTATATGTATTTATTTATATGTCCGTTTAGCGATCTGTCATTAAAACTTATGACAGACGACTCGCAATTTGGGAGCGTCGCGTCGGTCGGTCGTACGCATCGTACGGCTTACGTGAGCGAGATAAAAAAATGGGTCAAGTTATCTACGGTGTCCTCGCGATGAAATTATCTGTTGTACACTCGACGAAAAAAAGGTTTTTTTTAAATATTCACATTGCTTTCATCTTGTATTAAGGATGTATCAGAAATTACAAGTACTGTAATAACATTCAAATAGATAACATGAATTTACAAAAAAAGTAAGACATTTTAGTGCTAAATTTATATGATATCGCCATTAAAAAATCGTCGTGTAATTTTTACGTCATTATGTTGTAATTGACTTTCATTATATATATTTCATTTGTGTGGATAGACTTAATTAATTAAAATTAATGATATAGGTGTACCTATCAACAAATTCTTGAATCTGCTGCGTAAATGTGGTAATGTTTGGAACGCGATAAACCGTTAGTTGCGACACGGTTGCGACATTTTGTGTGCACAACACTACGTATTGAGGTTATTTTGATATCAACGTATTAATAACCTTGAAGTTCAATAAAAGAGTTACATACATGATGTAATTAATAATAATTTTCGAAAATTAATACGTTTAATTCTATGTAATACATAAAAAGGGCTAAGCAAAGTTGTTTGAAATAAATAGTGATAAAGAGAAATAAGTGTGATTAAATAAAATTTAAAGTTTTGCCAGTTTCATTAAAACTGAGTCATTCACTGACTTCTGGGACATTCCAATTTGTCACGTTTAAATATTTAACAAACGAAGTCATTTATTTAACCTTAAAACTAAACCACTTACGCAGATAATGTAATATACATTTCGACCAACTTTTAGATTGTTTAAAATTAAACACGTCGAATCGGTAAATATCGAACACGCGTGTTTAAAAAGATTCTTCATAGTTGCGCAACAAACTAATTTAAAATCTAGTGCAATAATATAGGTTAAGCGTTTCTTAATACACGGCAATTAGACGGAGCAGGTATTTGCCAAGGTTGAAGAAACCGGGTTACCACTGTCATGTCACTCGTCGCTGAAACAATGACAAATATCAATGAAGAGTGTGATGATTTGTCCGAACACAAAACGGAAAAAAGCTACTAATAACTTCCACCAGGCCATTGATGCCCCACTGCGGGGCTTAAGCCTTCCCTCCAGTGTGAGGTTGATTGGAGCTTAATCCACCACTCTGCTCTAGTGCGAGTTGGTGGATGATGAGTGGATGGATGTATAACTATTATTGTGTAAAATATTACCGAAGTAAGTTTCCTAATGATACAGAATAGAAAAAGTTAAAATCAGCTCTATTAGACAGGTGCGGTAAAATCATAATTTTATATATAATTTTTTTTTTTCGTGATAATTCAGAAGTTATTGTACAGAAAACAGATCACAAACACAAAAACACAAGAATTCGTTTACGTTATTCAGTTAACTGTAGTGTACCTATGTCATATATTTCCAGCTCTTAAACAATATTAGGAAACGAATTTATTAAATTACACAACGTAGATATGTGATATTTTTAGACCTTGAATATGTAGTGCACGTCCTCATATTGGATCTGGGAAGTGATGCACCCAAATAAAGTCGAGTGGCCCAAGGCCGTGACACCAAACTGTTATCGTATACAGGACGGTTAGACTGGCGCAATTACTATACAACGTGACAATAAGTATTGTGTGCTTTTGGATCTATTTTTGACACTACGGATCTAAGAAACAGATAACGTTACTTACACAAATGCCAGAGATGATGATTTTTCGAAACTAATCTACTAATGTGAAAGGAAATTGAGAGAGTCGTAATTCATAGCAGAAAAATAGAAAGAAGAAAAAACAAAAAGTTGAAATAAAAGAGAAAAGAAATATGCAGACTGACCGGTTGGCCGAGTGGTTATAGACCCTGACTGCGAAGCTGAGTGTTGCCGGTTCGATTCCCGCCTAGGACAAATATTTGTGTGCATGAACGTGTCTACTTGTTCCGTGGCTGGGTGTATAATATCTATATATGTATATACTATAAAGAATATTTAAGTATGTATATCAGTTGCCCAGTACCCCATAATACAAGCATAGTACTTGCTTACTTTGAGACTAGATGGCGCTGTGTGATGTCCCAGATATTTTTATATGTAAACAGAACAATGAAAATTCGCTAATATTGCCGGTTAATATATATTATCACACAAACGAGCCGAACATACTGTTTCTTATCGTCCCCAAACTTCTGACCCGGCCCACGCGAACGATGAGAAAAATCGGTCAAGTACACTTAACACATTCAACGCAAATTATTTTGAATCACATCCAAACGGGCCGTTTTTAAATGACCTTAGGGCGGAGAAAAACGAAGCGCGTACAGGAAGCAAGACATAACAAAGAACGGCAAAAGTTATCATAACTCTCAACAAAAGCAAAGACAATGAATTGGCGGCGCCAACCGTTGTGACATAATAATAAATGTGTTTTTAGTCATCGACCATATAATTATATCCTGGTGTGAGTCAAATTCAATACGAAATAATAATAAAAAAAAAGATTAATATTCACAGAATAATTTGGATCATGATTTGCAAAAATATATTAAAATAAATTGACCGTGAAATAGTGACATAGTTTGCGGTGTAAACACACCTAAGTTGTCAAAGTCGCCTAGACATTTTGTCAATGCACCATTGCCATGTGCCAAGATGGCGTCGGCCCACTTTTCCCGGCTTCGCGTCATGTGGAAAGTTACCGCGTACTACTTTCTCCACTTTTCCCACAGCATGTAACTAGCTATTTTATTTTTAATTGACGGTCAAGTGTGACACACATATTTGCTTTAGCCGTTTCAATGTGGCGATTAAAGAAACTGCAATAGGTAAACTTTCTAAAGTAATCTCGAAGCAATCACTTTGCTGGTACGTTCAGCTTCAAGAATAAAAAAAAACCATCGATTTTTCTGATGAAACAGTTAAATAATGCATTATCAAGAATGTATTGAAAGTATAAAGTAATAATAATAACACTTGGGACATCCCACACAACGCCATCTAGTTTCAAACTAAGCACAGATTGTACTTTGGGTACCCATTGATGGGTACCAGACAGCTGATATACATACATATTATTTATAATATATACATATGTAGATACTTTTACACTAGGTACGGAACAAATAGACATGTTCATGCACACAAATATTTATGCCAACCGCGAATCGAACCCGCGACCCCGGACTTTGCAGTGAGGGTCTCTAACCACTTGACCAACCGGTCAATCAATATAAAAGTCAAAGAGAGTTTGAAGACAATCCGTTACAAATTTACAAAAACAATATTCGATGGACATAAAAATACTTTCGATATTGTCGTGTAAGTACATTTGTGATTAATTTACAATTTTTTTTTTTTGAGAACAAGGCACTTCGCCAAATAACATACTTTTTTAATTCCTGAGATCTTTCTGGTCTATCTTCAACATTATTCGTTTATTATAGCCAGTATAACAATATGACGACCGCTTAGCCCAGTGGGTAGCGACCTTGCCTGCGAAACTGGAGGTCTCGGGTTCGAATCCCAAGTCAGTATTTATATGATAAATATCGATACTGGTACCGGGTCTTGGTTGTTATATGTGTGTGGTGTCTTCGCTTGGTTTGTACCCAAAACATAGCCTAATGCTTAGTTTGGGGCCTAGACGTGGTTGGGATGTATACGTTATTATTATTATTATATTATATATTATAAAAAATTACTTTTTCCTTTTCTTTCTCATCGTTTCACGGCCAAGGTTTGCGTAATTAGATCGCTCTGTAAATCACGTTGGGTATATACTTACAGCCGGCGGGGGGCGGATTCTCTTACGTAAACCCAACGTGAGTTCAAGAGCACGTGCCGGTCGCCGCGTGACGAATGCGCGTGCCGTTAGATAACTGACGACCCCATAGCTAAAACTAGATAGATAAAATATTAAAAAAAAAGATAAATAAAAATAGATAAATCAGCTAAATATATCGTCTCACGAATTCAACGAATTACAATAAACAAACATTTTGCAATAAAACATAATTCCAAAAAATATTTTAATTTGTATTTTAACATGTAATTAAATATGTCGTGATAGCCCAGAGCGCAACGAACCTGTCTCAAATTTATAAGGCCCCATAGGGCCATGGTTCGAATCCGGGCGTGTACCAATGAGTTTTTCTGACTTAAGTACACAATATCACTGACACCGTGCTTCGGAGGGCA
This sequence comes from Luffia ferchaultella, assembly GCA_949709985.1. NCBI lineage: Eukaryota > Metazoa > Arthropoda > Insecta > Lepidoptera > Psychidae > Luffia > Luffia ferchaultella. The sequence goes on from OX453266.1 coordinate 9,225,854, forward strand.
CGTTAAGCAGTCGGTCCCGGACGCTGTCAATAGATGGCGGTCGTTACAGTTCCCAACCCGCAGTGGAGCAGCGTGGTGGACTTAAGCTCCAAGCCCCCCTCCTCACCCTGGGGGAGGCCTAAGCCCCTGCAGTGGGGTAAAAATGGGCTGATGATGATGATGATGATGTAATTAAATAACCAGCGATATTTTATTTTATTATGAATAAACGTTTCGTGAACCTAAAGTATAAGACAATGCTATCGTATCGCAAACAGAATATCCTTTTATAACAAAATACCTATTGTATTGATGAGATAATGTAAAGAAGTCGGTGTAGATTTACATATCATTTTCTCATAAAAACATAATTTAAGTTCAACCCAAAATATATTTGTCTAGATCAAACTATACTACACAATAGTTCGTACTAGCCAAATACAATTACGAATGTCAACTGACAGTATATCATATAATAACAGATATTATATAAAGTATCAAATCAGATATCTCGTTGCGTAAGTAAAAAGTCGAGTTGTGAGTTATCAATTTTTTTTTTATCAAAATGACGTAATCATTCTCGATACGCCACCTGGCCTCGAACGCAAAATTATCTGTCACATAACAAAAATTATTTTTTTTTTCCATTAGTACCTGTTATATAAACTTAACCTAGTTAGTTTTTATATTAAGATTAATTGATAAAATTTAATAATAAATGGGACATCCCAAACAGCGCCATCTAGTCCCAAAGTAAGCAAGTATTATTGTTTGTGTTATGGGTTACTTTATCAGACAACTGATATTACCTAAATATTTTTTTTTATAATATCTATATATGGTATAAATATTTTACACTGAGACACGGAACAAACAGACATGATGCACACAAATATTTCTCCCGGGCGGGAATCGAATCCGCGACCCTTGGCTCCGCAGTTAGGGTCTCTAACCACTCAGCCAACCGGTCAGTCAAAATATAATACAAAGTAATTAATATTATTATTGATAAGGTCTGTCACCAGTTGCTACGACAAATCATCTAACCGCTAGCACCTCGTTTCCACCAAGTATAATACACTGTATGATACAGTGATACAATATGGATATGACAGTATAATACTCTGTATTATACTCTGTATAATACTCTGTATTATACTCTGTATAATACTCTGTATTGGTGGAAACGAGGTGTAGTGGTTAACTGTTAACAGACGTTTTAATCTCGAGTCAGGGAGTTGAAATTTCGCATACTTGCCAGGATCGTCTACTCACGAAGAAATCCTTGTAGGTAGTAGATATTTAAACAAAAAAACGTTATGGATTAAAACAAGGTTTTTCATTACGCCAGTGACTGAATGGATAAGGGAAAACATGTCGCGTGTAATTAACTACCCAAGCCCAAGGTGGGGTATTTATTCACGTGTCGGAGGAACTGGATGACAAGGGGTAGCGAATATACGTATGTCACTAAAAGTATAAAATAATTTAAAAAACAAGCAAAAAATCCTTTTGGATTGGATTTGGAATCACGAAATTAAAAGTAAAAAATAATTATATAAAAAAAAAATATTTTAAAAGTTGAAGGCGTCGAACATTTTGTTATAAACCAGCAATTTAAAAAAAAATCTATCTCCAAAAATATATACTTAATATCCTGTTTTAACTATAATTTTAGGGTTTAAACAGAGATCATTATTTTTTTTCTATTCTAGTTCAGTGTTTTCAAATAAAAATATATTTTAAAGAGTGTTTTTTTTCTAACTCTACATTTAGTGTTGTCATTTATAATGTTTGTAGACTATATTTAAGTTTTCATAAAAATATTATAAATTAATATGAACTTTTATTCTGTTGATTTCCGACACTCTTCTCACTTTATAAGGAAATTAAAAAATTGTAGGTTCTTCCAAATAATAAGAAGTGCAACTTCTTTCTACAGTTTTAATTATACTACAAAATTAAAAAAGTAATTTTATTAGTTTTATATAATTAAGTTTTCGTTTGTATTGTGTTATTCTACAATGTATTAAATTGTTTACTTAAAGATCTATTGTCTATATAAAATAATAATATCGATTTCGGCTAGTCAACGACAAGGTGATCGTAATTTACGAAACGTTTATTAAGTAAAACGTGTCTTCATTCATCGCAATGATCACGATACCCCGAGTAAGCTCAAATTATATTACAACACTCACGAATGTCGCTAAAACGCATTCACTATTGCGCGCGCAGCCTTGACCCGCTGTGGCGAAATTTAACCGCTTTATAACAGTATTACGACTTCTAACTTCAACTTATTTAAAAGCCGTTAACTCACGTTTAACTTATTTTTTTTTTCTTTTCCACAAGTCGCTTCGAAAACGAATATTTTGTCTATTCAAAGCAGTGATATACAATTTTTTTTTTTTTTGTTATTTCTTAATACGAGAAAATAATAATATGAGAACGGTAATTTTAGCGGCGTTTATAACTATGATAACAGATGCCCGGAGCCCGCCTCTAGTACCGTACGGCCCGATTTTTTTGGTTAACGGTTAACAACGTTCGCTGATTAACGCTAACTGTTCTTGTTTAAAAACCAACGGGTGCTCGATTCAACGCCATTGCTTAAATTTAACAATATTATCGTTGTATTGCGTAAGATTTGTTTTTATCGGTTGAATTTTTTTATTTTAATTTAATAGAATTATTAAATTTGTGGTATAATGTTTTCCTTTTTTCTATTTTTTAATTCTGTCACATATTAAAGATAGCGCTTGAAATATTTTCATTAATTGGTTAGCGTCTACCTGTACCTATTAAACCGGCTGTTTAATTAATAAAATTAATAATAAAAAATACATTAATAATGTGAAATTAAACTCGCCTACGTCATTCTCTTAAATTTGTTGCACATAAATAAATATTAGTTAAAAACTTTTGAATAAAAATCTACTTTTTATGAGAAAAATCACCAATGCTACAAAATAAAGCGCGATTGCGCGTCATACAAAATTTTACGTTTTCATTAAAGGATCTTTAGTGGTGTGATATTACTAGATCTTGGCAGAGAATTAGAAGTGATCACAAGATCACAAATTTTTCTTCCCCTTTTCCTTTTTTCTGACTTAAAGTCCTGACATTCAATCCCCGTCCACCTACCTTTTTTTTTTTAATCACCTTCAAGAAAGTGTTGTCAATGTGAGAACAAAAAAGCACTTATAATCAAGTTGGATTCGACATAATAAATATTGCAAATCTGAAGCCAAATTACATGAACTCTAACAATGGCAAGATTTATTTTAACTCAAACTCCTCAAAACATAAATTTATTTAGAATTTTTAAAGCAATCGTTACCTTTAAAAATATTGTAATTAAGTTTTACCGATCGTCGCGGTATTATCAAACAAGAATTATGTTATCTCGTTTTAAATCTATTGAAAGTTTGCCGAAAGTTATAAGTGCAAAAGGTAATAAAATTTACAGCTATACCATCACTCATAATATTATACCTATTTGATAAAGTGAATTATGATAATAATATGACGTCCGCATAATGTTAATCGATTAACGGTATGTGTTTACTTTGATTATAAAAAATACTATAAGATTTAAATAAACATGACCGTAATACAACGGACTTGATAGTTAATATAATGTAAGCGATGGCAGAATCAAACGGTCGCTAGCTGTCGTTAGTATTAAATAAACAACAATTAAACGAATATTTAAAACGAATATCAGTTCCCAACCCGCAGTGGAGGAGCGTGGTGTACTTAAGCTCCAAGCCCCCCTCCTCATCCTGGGGGAGGCCTAAGCCCCTGCAGTGGGGTAAAAATGGGCTGATGATGATGATGATGAAACGAATATTTTGTGCTAACATATTGTACCCACCTTTACATGCTTACGACCCGGGTCTAAGTTTCGTCTTAGTTTACATTTCAAATTTCGAGGTTTTCGAGGTTTTTTCATATTATTTATTTATCAATAAAAATTGAACTTAAAAATGTTTTTTATTGTTATTTCGACTGTAGTATCTCCACATAATAATATTTCGTGTAAAAAGGAATAACACTAATTGAGTGTACAACGAAATTACTTAATATCCAATAATTTTATTTATCTATCTTTTTCACTTCAAATTCATCAACATTTTATATTTTAAAAAATACTTATTTTAAATAATAAAAATATAATATAACAACGTATACATTACAACAACGTCTAGGCCCCAAACTAAGCATCGGCTTGTGTTCTGGGTACCAAGCGAAGACACCACATACATATAATAACCAAGACCTGGTACCAGTATCAATATTCATCATATAAATACTGACCCGACCTGAGATTCGAACCCAGGACCTCCAGCTTCGTAGGCAGGGTCGGTAGCCACTAGGCTAAGGGGTCGTCATAAGCAAATAATGCCTTAATGCTAATAATGCTAGTAATAATAATAATAAATATCAAAAGGATGAATTATGCATAGATAGACTTCTTTTAGCTATAGGTATTACGTATTAAGTATAATAAAGTTGTTTATAGTTTCTAGTTTTTGAAAGGCCGAAAGCCTAAGAACTTATTGTACAATGGTTGCACACAAACTGCTTTACAATTCCAAAATGGCCTAAAATATACAGCCATCGTATATTATATCTGTAGAAAGAATAGTAAACGCCACACGTTTAAGGGGGGAGGGCTCCAGGAAGTGTGAGGTGGTATGACAAGGGGGGTAGGATTCAAAAGTTTTATGTCCCAAAAATTCAAAAGATATTCACTTAACTATTCACACGCGTAAGTTAATATTTAAGTAAACATTTTCTAACTTAAAGTTGTTAAATTTAAAAATGCATATTTTTGTGACAATTCTGTAAGGGTGGGGTGAAGAAATTTTATTACGTGTGGCATAGGGAAGAAGTATTATTTAAAAAAAAATAATTATTGGGTACCTATTAATAAATTACTTTCCACAAGTACCTACCTGCCTACTAGTACTTTATACTACTTTAATGACAAACGTTTTTAGCTATTATTATGCTTTGCTAGCGTTGCATACATTGCATAGTTTCAGAGGAGAGAACCAGATAAGTATTAACGCAGACAGCAATGGACTACTCTTTTAATTGTTAACGCTAAGACAAGTCGCTTTCTAGCCTCGCTGCTCCTCCGCCCGCGTAAACGGTGTGGAGGGGGAGTGCGGAGGCGAACGGTCTCTTTCGCTGCACTCACTCGCACTCGCATTTAAGTATAACTGTCGATTTCATATCTAATATGTAAAATTACCATCACCGTTCAGTGTTGCCTCACCACAAAATATCTCCTAAAGCCGCCATTAATAAACAGTAAAATCTGCTGTAACTTAAAATAAAAGCATTTCGCTCGTGAAACGGTTCGCGCAAAGAAATGTCAAACTGCGACAATGAGTATTGCCAAGTATAAAATATCATCTAAACGGTTACCGCGTAACGGTCCCCGACAGCTCGCCACACTGACACCGTTCCGAGCCGTAGCTGCAGGCTAACCGAGCTATTCTGGGTCAATGTATTATCACGGTGTATTCTATTCTGGGGTTGCTACATGCTAGTACGAAACGAAACTAAACAAGCCCAGAAATCAGTTATAAAAAATGTGAGTAGTTAAAAACAGAGGTAATAATAATGTTGTTAAATTATCCAAATGCAAGTGAAAAATATTACATTTGGAGCTTAAATCCACCACGCTGCTCCACTACGGATTGGGGATTGTAACGACCGCCATCTATTGACAGCGCTCCATTACGTCCACATATTATTACGCCAGTAATTATTAAACAAAGCCTTATCATACAAGCAGTTTTAAACGGCTGGACAAACTTTGTAATTATTACGATGACGTGATCGATGTTAAAATAATGCATATTATTTTATTATTAACGCGATATGTGATGCGTGACTTAGGGTTTAAGTTCACGCATCGTGAACTTTCGACCCTTGCCTTGGCGTTGTGTTATAAAAGGGTCAACGGCGTCGGCGAATAAATATGTTGCTTAGCGTATAGTTTATTGGACAACATATTTCTTCCAAGCTTAACTTGAATACGGTAGCTGAATATTTTTTTTTTCATGTGAAAGAGTTTTCTAAATATACAATAATACGAAATAATTAAAATGTATATATATATATATATATATATATATACAAAAAACGCAATACCGCACGGTGTACTGGTCTGTGACGTCAGGCCATTTAAAATATAGCTAAATTTTTTTTCTAAAAAAAAGACAGACATGAACTTCTAATAACTTATAAGTTCTACACTCTTCAACCAAATATAATGGCCTTGGAACAAATTTTTTTTTTTTATTTTAAGGAGAAAGTATAAACTGGTCTAATTTCTATTTTCAAAAACAAAATATATGAAACTATGTGTTAAAACATTTGGTCCAAGCCCGTTTTGTTTATTTTTGTTATCGTGTAAAGTCTATTTATGTATTTATCAATAAAATAAAAAAAAATGACTTTATTATCCTATTGAGCTCGTGTATGGGAGAATATATTTTTTACGTGAATCGGAATACACGCAATTTTACGTCTTTAGTTGACTATATAAAACAATCAATAAATATTGTGTAATATTTGTAATATTGTGTATATTATAGTATAGTATTGTATTACATAGGTTTTGTAACGGAACAACAGTGGAACGGTATCAACGGACTCTCTGACTCATTAAAAGTTGTATGTTATGTGGTTCGTAGTTCGCCGGAAATATTTGCGATAACTAATAAACACTGATAAGATAGCTTCGATGAAAACATCGTGTAAAAATAAATCCGTATATATTTAGGTGTCGTGTAGCGTAAACGACATTCCGTTCGTTCAAGTCCTGATAACGAGAGCTCGTATCTCGCTGATGTAATAAAGGATATTGTAGTGATTTGAAGAGTTGTAACATTGAAGCAATTGGTGGTGTGTGCTATCGGTTACACTTTTGAAAGTGAGTATCACGTATCATCAGGGGGTTAGCCAGCGGTTTATGTCCATTACAATAAGTCGAAGGTATCTGTGACGCAGGTTGTGTAAGATATTGTAACAATCGGTGAGACTGCAATGCCACGTGCACTAGTTACACCGGTTTCGTGTTGCGTCACCGGCCGCGCATGTCGCCCCCTAACTCAAAACACGCACTATTTAAACGCGTGCGCCGGTCAGTTACCGATCGCTAATATGAATTGTAATTTTAGGAATAAACATTATACTAGTCATCCGAAGTACAGTAAATAACGTTTTCGCTTCTTTGTTTCAGAATCACAGCGAGGATTCTTGCGGGCCGGGCGTAGTCCGCCGCAACATGGTAGCAGAGTTCATCCTGAGTCAGCAACAGTTAATGGCCGGTGGTGGAGGGGGAGGAGGGGGCCCAAGTCCATTAGGACCAGCCCCCTCCCCTGGCCGCGGGCAAGCCCCGCCCCGCGCGCGCCTCTCTGTCTCTCCGCACTACCACGAGACGGGTGGCCCGCCTTCAGATCACGGCGACTATCCGTCCAACTTCGACTACAACAAGCGCAAAGACTTCTTTGGACAGCGCAAGCAACGCGAGTTCATCCCGGACAGTAAGAAGGACGATGGCTACTGGGACCGTCGGCGACGCAACAACGAGGCGGCCAAACGCTCCCGGGAAAAACGCCGTTTTAACGACATGGTGCTCGAGCAACGCGTCGTCGAACTGTCCAAAGAGAACCACGTACTGAAAGCTCAGTTGGACGCGATCAAGGACAAGTATGGCATCTGCGGCGAGACGCTAATCAGCATCGACCAGGTGCTCGCTACGTTGCCGACGTGCGACCAGGTCCTGTGCGTAACCAAGCGGTCTAAGCTGAGTGGCGGAGCAATGTTTCCGTCGGGGCCGCCTTCCGCGGCTGCCGTGTCGCCGTCACCACCGACGCCAAGGCCCGAACCTTACCCTGGCCCGGAGCCTTGCGACTATTACGGCCACCCTATGGGCGCTGCACCTCCGTTGGCACCTCCTCACCCTGCACCTCATCACGTGCCCCCGCCGCACCCCCCGCATCCCGCGCATTACGAGCCAGCTGGCTCCGTGCTGAACCTATCGCGGGGCCGACGGGCGCCCTCGCCCTACGAGCTGTCCTCATTGTCTGGATGCTCGGCCGGCTCCGGCGACGAGACCGCGGAGCAGTACGCGCCCGAGCAGAACAATGGGCTGCCACTGAAGCTCCGACACAAGTCGCACCTTGGCGACAAGGACGCTGCGAGTGCGCTGCTCGCACTCCATCACATCAAGCAAGAACCAGGCGCGCGCGCCTCGCCGCCCTGGGACGAGGGGTCAGGCGACGAGCGCGACTCCGGCATTTCGCTAGGCGGCGCGTGCGGTGAACGCGTACCTGACGAGGACGATGCCCACCTAAAGGCCGAACTGGCGAGGCTGGCGACTGAGGTGGCTACGCTCAAGAACCTCATGCACCAGAACAAGCGCACGCATGAGCACTGAGCGCCAGACCGCTGCGCCCAGGACAGTTACCACGTGTACAGACGTGGCCGCCGTCGCCCATGGCAGCCCGCCTTTCCTATTTGCAACCGTGTCCTATGATGGCGGGCCGAGGCACCGCGCCGAGCCCTAGGACGGCGGTCGCGTGCAGAGACTAATCGTTAGATTTTTCGAGCAGATAAAACTCGTCTACTCAGTGATAGATATATAAAAAATATGCATTTCTAGTGGCGAGCCTATAGAGTAACGTTAACTTAATGTTAAGCGCGGTAGATCTGTTTCATCTATTCGAAGACTCGTCATCAAGTCGACGGTAAAGACTAATCTCTAAGTGTTAGGTTAAGAGCTAGTTAAGTCCATTAGTTAGGATATTTATAACCGTAGTGTGTATTCCGGTCGTCTCCTAGGAGCCGTCAAACTCCGTCACAGAACAAAAAACCAGTGCCTTCGACGATACATACCTACCTAGCAGAAAGATATTTTTGTACATTTATTGAATAAATTTTCCACATCACAAATTCACGCTTCGTGAAGTAAAACTATCTATGTATAAATGACCCTGTTAATTGCTAGAATCTAACCGAGTATTGTACATTGTAAGTTAGTGTCCGGCGCCAGCGCATGCGCCAGCACCGCTCTCGGATTGTGATACAACTGACGAGGACTTGTACATAAGTATTTATTTATTCGGACCGCGAGAGAAGATTTTACAATTTATTATCTTTGTATAAGAAACACTATACGATATGAATAAATTGTGTACATTTCAATTAAAATAAATGCATTTTATTTCTAACCTTTCCTTGTAAAGCAGATATAAATCTGAAATAATAGTTACAGCTTATTTAAATTATTTTTACAAGCTTCTTCTAAGAAGTACTAATCGATTTCAATTATATTTAAAAAAAAATTGTAATATTTTAAATTATTCTACTGCAAATTGTCACAAGACAAATAATATTGACTCTAGCGCAGGCCACAACATTGGCACCAACATGAATCTACCTGTTGATGGACATCTGGCATTGTAGACGCTAGCAGACTTGAATATAAATAATAGATAAGCGATATCAGCTACAAAATGAGACGCGAAATGTTGCGTAAGTCATATCATTGCTTGGCCTCCAACGACGCCTAAGCTAGTCAGCTAGCGTGCAGCTTTTTGACATGAAAATTTGTCGTTAATTATTTGTGATGAAAGGGCCATATTTAAGTATTTAAATCTATGTTCAAATAGTTACGAATAATGTTGACGCCTAGAGTCAGTTTTTTGAGTTCGAATCTCATAACCTTCAGAAGTTATTTGCCTTTCCGCTTATATTTTTTTTTATTTTATTGATTCATGTAACAGTCGTAGGTATAAGGTACAGAAGTTTTTATCTTACGTATTAGAAAGCAAATTGACCTAAAGTACTTTAAATTAAACACCATGGATATATTAAACACAACATCAACAAGCAAAACAACAATCGAAAAGAAATATCTTAAAATTCAAATTCAGTTACACATTGATTCAAAAACTCTCTTTGTTGCACTAATAGGTGCAAGAATGCCTAAAAATTTATTTTTCAATACATTTTCTATTAATACGGTCTTTATGACATCGAAACTTGTACCGTAATGTTGTATTTTACAGTACTAGGCCTTTTTATTTTACACCAATCACAAACGAGCATTCTGTTCGTGACATAAACGTAAACCGCGAAAAGCAACCCGTTCGCGCCCTTAGCTCCCGCCATTATTACATTTGAAGTATTCCTAATTTTAATCGCAAATGTATTGAAAAACGTCGTATGATACTCGTACTCAGTAAGCTGGCTATTATAGTCTCGGTTTATTGTAAGCACTCGGCTTCGTCTCGTGCTTATAAACACCTCGACAATAATATGCAGCTTACCGTACTTGCATCATAATGTACTATTACTCGTAATTCGTACGACAATGGGGGATATGAAAAACATTTTTGGAACGTGAGGAGACAGAACGTGGAATTTTAATATTCAACTTCAATGAGGGTAGCAGAATCAATGTAACCATGTATTATTTTAAATAAAAATAAAATTTTATATTTTTATATGTCCGTCCGTCTGTATTTGCGTCATAGACAATTAGTGTTATATAGCAGTAGCATGGTTTTTCACATTTGTAACGGCTATATAAAAAGTTATACTGCAATATAAAATTTTTAAATAGTTTAAAAAACCATAAAACATGCTTTAATAGCATATCAATAGCATACCCCACGCTATTTCACAATAATAATTTTCTCGCTAATATTTTTATACTTATACTAAAGATTATTTTCTGGTTTTTAGTTCGATTTGCTATCAAAGCGTGTTTTTTTTTGTTTTTAAATTACTAAGAATTTATTTTTTAATTATTAGTCTTAAATTTTTTTTAAATTCACCATAATTTACAAACATACAGGTAAAACTCACAATTACCTATAAAACGATGAACACACATACAAAGTTTCATATCCGTGCTGTGCTACTAACTACTGAGGAGTTCCCTCTTGAACCAACTATCCTAAGTGGGTCATCACTTCATGGTGAAAATCATGGTTAACTATTACAATCTAACTTAAATACAAAGTTTTGTATCCGTGCTGCTAACCGTTGAGGAGAGCCCTCATGAAGAGACAATTTTGACTTAGCATCAACTCGTGGTGAAAAATCATGGTTAACTATCAAAATCCAACGTATATACAAAATTTCGTGTTCATGCTATTGACCGTTGAGGAGTATCCTCATGCGGAGACAACCCTGGTTGCAGTATCAATTTATATGTTTAGCATTTTACTGTATTGTCATCGACGTCACATATGTCTTCCAAATTACAGCCCGATAGCTTCACTGGAAGTGGGTGAAAATGGCGTTCTAAGATTCCATTAATACAAACAAACAAGCAAACAAACATACAGGTGGAACTAATATAAGCGTGTTAAAAAAAATTCTAGGCTGCTAGTTATGAAAAAGTTCCGCCTCATAATCTGCTAACGGATATAGCACCGGTTTGTCAAATAGCGTATTCTCTGGAGCGAGGTCTCGTTGAATCGCTATTTTAAAATCATTAAGAGATTCATTCACCAATTTTCAAAATTGATACCTATATAAATAATATTAGCATTGAACGCGATATTTTTACCCTATGAGGAAACTACACTACTAGCTGCATCATCAGTTCACAGTCGACTATACAAATCTAACGAACATACAAATTTTTAAGCCGTGTTACTGACCTTTGAAGAGATTCCTCGTGAGGATGCAATTCTGGCTGCAACGTCAAGTCACGGTAGACAATATGGTTAGGTAACTATTTGAACTATTTAACATATAAAGTTTCATGTCCCTCTGAGGAGTGCCTTCGTGAGGAGACTGTTTTAGGGGCATCATCAGTTCACGGAAAAAATGATGGTTGACTACTACTTGACTACTATTTTATGGTGGTTTATGGTATATTTATGATGGTTGACTACTACTTTATACTACTCGTATAAATCCAACGCATAACAAAAAAAACGGCCAAGTGCGAGTCGGGCTCGCGCACCGAGGGTTCCATACAAACCTGTAGGTATATAAGTAAAAGTGAGTTTGTTTTTTTTACAGCTTAAAGATATTATAGACCTGAGTATTTGATATGAATTTAAATTAAATACCTCTACGCGTTCATATAGAAAGGGGTGGTAAGTTTAAAATTATTAAAAATATTTTTATTATATGATGTAACTAAAAATTTATGCTTTCCGCAATTTTTCCTTTATCTGTGCTATAAGACGTTGCTTCGTACCAAAGAATGAAGGCCACCTTCTTTACTACTTTTGTCATGTCAAAATGATTCAATGAAGGGTTCAATGGTTAATGAGGGCGATGGACCAACTGATGCTTACGAAATACCTGGTTTTTATAAAGAAATAATCTAATAAAAATAATTTAAAAAATAAAATAAAAACCGACTTCAAAAACATAAACTAAAAAGTTAAAAATAAAATTTTAACTTTATAGAAAGGAGCATTAACAGGCGGCATATAGTTAATGAAGTCGGTGCTTACTCACTCAGACACTTTAAATTGTGTTATATTTTTGTTATAGTTATAAATATAGGTATCATTGTTGTAATTGTTATTACCTGGTAAGTACCCATTTAAAGTGTCTGAGTCGGCACCGACTTCATTAACTATATGCCGCCTGTTAATGCTCCTTTCTATAAAGTTAAAATTTTATTTTTAACTTTTTAGTTTATGTTTTTGAAGTCGGTTTTTATTTTATTTTTTAAATTATTTTATTTTTCAATTTTTAGTTGAACGCATCTGTAACTTATTTGTATTGAGTATAAATGGGGCTACTGAACGCGCTACTCTAATGAGACAGAACCACGATTACGCAACGTAAATTCAGTGTCAAATTGACGCATCAGCATGCCTAGTAGGCAGTGGTATTCCTATGTAAAACTTCAATCGTAATTATTATTTTTGTGCGAACTGAACATTTTGGCACATTCAACCGTATGAAGGAAGCCCAACAAAAAGTAACTGCTGTAAATCGTTGAGGAATTCCCTCGACTGTTTATGGTCTTCATCATCAGACCTGTAATGGCACTTATAACCCATATGAGTGCAAAGTTCTTTTCAATAGAAATGAATTAAGTCCAAACACCAGGTAATTGCTGTAAATCGTTAAGGAGTTCCCTCGATTGTGTATGGTCTCCATCATCAGATCTGTAATGGTACTTATAACCCATATGGATGCAAAGTTCTCATTAATAGAAATGAATTAAGTCCAAACACCAGGTAATTGCTGTAAATGGTTGAGGAGTTCCCTCGATTGTGTATGGTCTCTATTATCAGACCTGTAATGGCACTTATAATCCATATGGGTGCAAAGATCTCATCAATAGAAATGAATCAAGTCCAAACACCAGGTAATTGCTATAAATCGTTAAGGAGTTCCTTCGACTGTGTATGGTCTCCATCATCAGACCTGTAATGGTACTTATAACCTTTATGGGTGCAAAGATCTTATTAATAGATATGAATTAAGTCCAAACACCAGGTAATTGCTGTAAATCGTTGAGGAGTTCCCTCGATTGTGTATGGTCTCCATCATCAGACCTGAAATGGCACTTATAATCCATATGGGTGCAAAGATCTCATCAATAGAAAGAAATCAAGTCCAAACACCAGGTAATTGCTGTAAGTCGTTGAGGAGTTCCCTCGACTGTCTTTCAGCTCCATCATCAGATCGACTCCCGACCTTCTTAAAATAGTACTAGTAGTAGTACTTTATCAAAATACTTAAAATACGATACTTTAAAATACGATTTTCGAAGGTTGCCCTCGATTTCTCTGGGATGCCATCATCAGATCCTGGTTTCCTTATCATGGTACCATTTCGGAGATATCTCCCTTTCACTAAAAAAAAATCATCCAATTCGGTTCATAAACAACAAAGTTATCCCTGAACACACATAAAAAAAAAAAAAAAAAAAAAAAACATATATACGGTCGAATTGAGTAACCTCCTTCTTTTTTGAAGTCGCTTAAAAATAACAATATATAATGTAGGGTTTTATAGATATTTGAAAAAAAAAAACATGAAATTTATGGTTGATAATTATTAAAGAAACCCTGAAGAATGTTGTGATAGCCCAGAGCGCAACGAACCTGTCTCAAATTTATAAGGCCCCATAGGGCCATGGTTCGAATCCGGGCGTGTACCAATGAGTTTTTCTAACTTAAGTACACAATATCACTGACACCGTGCTTCGGAGGGCACGTTAAGCAGTCGGTCCCGGACGCTGTCAATAGATGGCGGTCGTTACAGTTCCCAACCCGCAGTGGAGCAGCGTGGTGGACTTAAGCTCCAAGCCTTCCTCCTCACCCTGGGGGAGGCCTAAGCCCCTGCAGTGGGGTAAAAAAGGGCTGATGATGATGATTATGATGATGATGATGATGATGAAAGAAACCCCACTGTAGAAATCAAAACTGTAATTGTGTTATTTGTTGTTACCATGTATAGTATAACTCGTTTACCGAAAATTAAGCATCGCCGTGACTATCCCGTTTACACTTGATTTTTCTAGGCAGCTTTGGTGGGCATTCTATTAAGTTTCTGAGTTTACGGGAAGTACCCTGTAGGTTTTGATTCCCTTGCGAGTATAGAAAATTTGCAGCATAAACGGCTGTATCCTTGTTGGAGACTTTTAACTGGTATGTGGCTGGTATGCCTCCAACGTGAATTGATATTTATTTTGTGATATTTCGGATCGGAGGGAAAAATATTAAAACACCATCATTGCTTCGTTATAGAGACAAGAGAGTATTTATTTCATAAATTTAAACTATACGATTGTGTTGCCAGTGCAAATTTATCAATTGTGCCCAAATAGTATGTTGTAAACAATCCTTTGATTGCGTTGGCATATAAGTTTGATTTTTTCACAGCTCCAAGGGACAGTAGACTTGCGTATATGATATAAATTTCAGCTTGATACCTCCACGTGTTTCTGAGAAAAAGGGTGTTGACAGACAGACAGACAGACGGACAACAAAGTGATCCTATAAGAGTTCCGTTTTTTTCCTTTAGAGGTTCAGAACTTAAAATTAGTGTCCATGCTACTAACCGTTGAGTATTTCCCTCGTGGGGAGATGATTCTGGCTTCAGCATCAGGTCATGGTCATCATAATATTGCATTGTAATCCGATAAACACATGTTCACAAAATTTCAAAACCGGAAAGTGGGTCAAATTTAACTTGCAAGATTTGATTAAAGACAGACACCGGGACAGATGAAAGTTATTAAAAGCTTGTAAAAATTTATATAATTTTTCTATGCAGAAGTGAATATATTGTAAGATTAATAACGAAACGTGTTAAATAAATTTTTTAACTTAATGGTCAAATAATAATACAGGGACACAATAAGTCACGAGTAATTTAAAAAGAAAATGATACCAGGAAATGAGGTCATTAAGAAAACGGAATTTACGGTATATAAATGTTTTTTTTAGAAATGTGCCGTTATACTTATGTATAAAATTATAAGGATGCTCATAAAAATCATTTTGTAAAATTGTTTCAAAATGCCCTTATTTAAAATGATAGATTTATTTAAGTATTAATAATGCAACTAAACAATCTAATCATCATGATATTGCATGACAAGAATCATAACAGTTTGAAGCAGATAAAGGCAATAAAATAATAACACTGAGCTTTGAGAGATTGTAATAATCTAGGACATATACAAAGTAAGCCAGTATTATGCTTCATCATCATCATCATCATCAGCCCATTTTTACCCCACTGCAGGGGCTTAGGCCTCCTTCAGGGTGAGGAGGGGGTGCCTGGAGTTTAAGTCCACCACGCTACTCCACTGCGGGTTGGGAACTGGAACGACCGCCATCTATTGACAGCGTCCGGGACCGACTGCTTAACGTGCCCTCCGAAGCACGGTGTCAGTGATATTGTGTACTTAAGTCAGAAAAACTCATTGGTACACGCCCGGATTCGAACCATGGCCTTAAGGGGTCTTATGAATTTGAGACAGGTTCGTTGCGCTCTGGGCTATCACGACATCATGCTTGTATTTGGATTACTACATAACTGATAAACATACTTAAATATTCCTTATAATAAAAACGAACGAAATAAACATGTTCATGCACACAAATGTTTGTCCCGGGTGGGAATCGAACCCGCTATCTTGGCTACGCAGTTAGTGTTTCTAACCACTTGGCTAATCTGTCAGAGATGTTTTAATAATGTGTCTTCATACTCTTCATATAACATCTGCTTTATTTATAAAATTTAATTTCGATATACAGGCTGAGGTTTTAATGACCAGCCAAATTTTAATATAATGATCTTTGGTAGGAAACCGATAGCCGTCTTGTTTCCTTTTAGAATCGTTCTATAGAAAAATATTGAGATATGACTACTCAAGCCTTTCCCGAAGAAACCAATAACTCTAGTCACCTTTGATGCCCGCCGCCCCATTCCGTTTCAAGGCCTCGGACGCATACGTTTACTATAGCGTAAAGAGGGCAACCAAACGTTATAAAATAATAATTTTAAAAACCCCCGTCACAAAAAAACTAACCTTTAAAAAGTGTGAAATAATACAAGTTTGTTTATTGCCTAATGGTTTTTGATCCTTAAAAGCGTTGGGGACCGCTAATAATTAGGTATGATATTTTAAGTTCACTTACCGGTCCCCGTCGCTTTTAAGGATCAAAAATCATTAGGCAATAAACAAACTTGTATTATTTCGAAAATCGATTGTCAAACGTATGTGGTAAGCACAGGTGTTAAAGTAAGAGAAAATGCATATGTCAGTATATAAATTTTAAAAAAACTAGATTAAATTGAGATTTTTAGCCATAGAATAATAGGGATAACTGGAAATTTTCACATACGGCCATCTAGTCCCAAAGTAGGTGCCTTTACTATGGATACTAATAGGCAACTGATAAACGTATTTATTTACTTAAATTCCAATTCGTATTATTTATTTAATATTAAGTTAATTAAGGAGACTTTTACTATAAATACAAATTTTTTTTTTTGCCCCAAGATGTTTTGAGACGAAAAACACAAAATACCCAAAAATAGAAATACGGCCTTATTATAGAAATATGACCTATCAGTCCATATGGTTTTGTAACTAAAAAAAAACCAGAATCCAAAGAAATTATTCATTGATGTTGGAACAGAAACCGAATAGATGATTTAACATGTTAACTATATGCGTTATTTAGATTAATTAAATTAACTTCCATGTTAAAATCCGCCAACTTGGTTTGGAGCAGCGTGTTGGACTAAGCTCCAAGCCCCCTCATCACAAAAGGTGACCAAAGCCCCTGCAGTTGGCCATTAATGGGCTGATATTATAGATGGCAACTTCCAGGTTTCCCTAAAATCATGAAAGTCTTATTGTGATTTACGCTTTAATGGTCATGTGTTCTCGGCCTGTATTTAGAAAAATATTAATAAAGGTTCGCAATCCCTATAGTATATATAAAAAATATTTACAATTTATAAAATTTTTATAAGATGCAATTGTCAGAAAACCAAAAAAGTACGAATTGACTAGAAGCCCTTTTCTGCGTTTACCGTCTAACCATTTCTACTCTAGCTAGCTGGTGTAATCGTTTGGCGAGATGGCCAGTCTCGGTCCGGTTTCAGTCCGCGAGGTCACCGCGCACCAGTTTGCACCCCCGCGGAGTTGCCGTTTAACAGTTTCGATACTGTGAAGTGTTTCCGACTCTATTACAACATGATTAAAACCAAACGCTGCTGTCTTTATTTACTATATGCAGAAAACAGAAAACAGACACTCTCCGTCTCGCGTCTCGCCCGATATCAATACTACGCACGTCATTATGATGAAAATGCCTTATGCCGCGTAACAATGAAATAACGTACTTTTATATGACACAAATAGGTACATTTGCAGATAAATTTCGAGTATCAATACAACAGCCGCAAACATGTTCTCAAACCGAACATGTAGGTACAATATAAATAATACCAATATGCTTAACAAAAAGAAGTGTAGGTAATCATCATCATCAGCCCATTTTTACCCCACTGCAGGGGCTTAGGCCTCCCCAGGGTGAGGAGGGGGGCTTAGGGCTTAAGTCCACCACGCTGCTCCACTGCGGGTTGGGGACTGTAACGACCGCCGTCTATTGACAGTGACCGACTGCTTAACGTGCCCTCCGAAGCACGGTGTCAGTGATATTGTGTACTTAAGTCAGAAAAACTCATTGGTACACGCCCGGATTCGAACCATGACCCTATGGGGCCTTATAAATTAGAGACAAGTTCGTTGCGCTTTGGGCTATCACGACACTAGTGTAGGTAATACAGTTGATTAATATAATAATGTGTCGTGATAGCCCGAGCGCAGCCAACCTGTTTCAAATTTATTTGACCGTGGGGCCGTTATTAGAATCCGGGCGTGTACTAATGAGTTTTTTTCTGACTAATTACATTAACTGCCTCCGTGCCTCAGAGAGTACGTTAAGCAGTCGGTCCCGGGTGCTGTCAATAAATGGCGGTTCTTACAATTCTTCAACCCGTACTGGAGCAGCGTGGTGAATTTAAGCTCCAAGGTCCTCCGCCCTGGGAGAGGCCTAAGCCACTGCAGTGGGGTAAAATTAGCTGATGGAATGGAAAAAAATATATAATCAAATCTCATGTTGACATAGATCTAAATGATAGACATGCTTGTTCAAGCCATTCATTCATGACTTGACGTTCTCATATATTCATTCATTCCGCTCTGAGCGTTCGCGGTGTGTCGCCAGTACATCGCCAGTATCACTGTGGGTATCACTCGCCATCAGTGGTGGATAATATAGCATAAAGGATTATTTAAAACGCGTTATTTAAGCCCAACGAATTTAGCATATTATATTGATTGCCTCTTGGTGCTATTAAATAGCACGACGCGATCCCGCAGTCCCGTTTTACCGATAAAGCGATGCGATCAGCACAACGAAACACGTCCTACAACGAACGCGATTGCGCGCTGACTGATTAGCAAATTTAGCAATTTAGCATTAGCGCAGCTGTCGGTCGACTGCATGTGACCGCCGCCTAACGCAGCGAACGAACGAGGTGCGATCGCGTGCCGAGTGCTGCAGCAGACTAAACAGTCGTGGTAGATATTCTCGCCCTAAGCATCTCCGCGTGTTATGCTATAGCATAGCATACAAATAAACATACTAAAATAATATAGTTATAGTCTGAAGCATGTTTTTAAAATATAACAGCTTTTACACCACTGCCGCCATATAGCAGCCGAGCGCAATGGATCGGCGGCCGTTTATTACATTAGAGGGAAAACTCATTCCATAACCATGGTACCGAACGGTACGCGTAAAGTGTGTCAGTGCGTCATACAAAGTTTGTGAACTAAAAGTGCAATCAGACAAATAACCATCTGTGTGGAGTGAAAACTTCATCTAGCACTGATCTCGCCAGCTCATACACGGAACCGGCACAGGCCGGGACGGCTCCGCTATCAGGAACTCAAGAACTCAAGGTCAGTCTCAACCCAGTACACCATCTCACTTTCAGCCCATCCACGCATATGAGTCCACTCTTGTGGTCACAATGCTATTTATGTACATCATACCGACGACCATCACTTAAAAATCATAACTTCTTTATTTAACAAGCATTTTGTATGTATATGTCTTGACAAGATCTTGAATTGATTACTTCATGATGTGTTCGTTTTCGGATCCATTCGAAATTTGTTCAAAATAGGTTGATGGTCCACCATTCCTAAATTGATAGATTAAGTAAGGTTTCAATTAAAGTTTCTGTTTTTACGACACGCTCGTGACGTCGGTCGGTACCGCTACGTAGAATTTTTTTTGTTTTATCCTTGCGGTGGGAAGCCGAATTAAACTCTACAGTTCCCGCGCGCGGGGTATGTGGAATCGCACCCACTAAACAACCGCCTGAAGTAGAATAAGGACGCGAGTCGTTAGCCCGAAAGCTCCAACGACTTCATCGAAGCGGCTGAGGCACACTAGGGTATCACCGGCGCGAAAATGTCGCGAAACCCTTAAGGGTTACTCGATGCGAAGTAATTCCGTTGGCATGGGCCTCCGGGTAAGATTTAAGTTATTAATATAACGTGAAAAGTGTTTTACTGTTCACTCATTTGAGATGAGGTCAGTAGGGGTGGTAGTGGGGGAAGCAAGAGCGCCCCCGCTTCGGGTTCGGGTTCGCCCGAGAAAGACTCATTAGTTTGAATCAGCCGTTCGCCTTCGAAAGTGAGGTCGTCAGGCTGATTTGGCATTCCGTGGTCTTCTTAGGAAATGATTAGGAGGAGGTGCCTCGTAAGTGGCAGCTGAAACTATCAATGGATTGCTATGATTAGTAGCTCTAGTAAAAAAACGCTCCGATGCGTCTTTCATGTATTTTGAGATTGTGGGGAGCTAGCTCTAAGTCTCGATGTAGAACTGAGTTTCTGATGTACCAAGGTGCGCCAGTCGCTCTTCTACAGAATGTATTTTGGGCAATTTGGAGTCTGTTTAACAGATTTGGTGCCGCAAGGGTGAAAACGGGAGACGCGTAACTTATCATCGGCCTGATGCATACGACGTAGAAATGATCCCCGTTAGCCCATAGTAATGTAACCGAGTGGCGACATGACACGATTTAATTTAATCATTTGTATCTTCGGCATTTTTTTAGATATCAACAAAGTTATTTCGCTGATTAGTTTTTCTAAGAAACTTATTGATTTGATGCGTCAAAATCTTATTGGAAACTGACAACAATAATAATTCTGATTCTAGCATATTGCATATAATTTTATGTGTTTTATATATAAACTGAAAACCGTACAACGGTATTTGAAACCCAGTGGCATAGCTTCGCCAAGTAAGTCCCGACCGAACGCTATGTCAGAGAAGTGTAGCTCGAGGATATGTATATTGTACTTAACATTGCAGAATATATGTAGGTATATTTTACGATTTTTAGGTATATTTGGTTCGAATCCGGGCGTGTACCAATGAGTTTTTCTGACTTAAGTACACAATATCACTGACACCGTGCTTCGGAGGGCACGTTAAGCAGTCGGTCCCGGACGCTGTCAATAGATGGCGGTCGTTACAGTTCCCAACCCGCAGTGGAGCAGCGTGGTGGACTTAAGCTCCAAGCCCCCCTCCTCACCCTGGGGGAGGCCTAAGCCCCTGCAGTGGGGTAAAAATGGGCTGATGATGATGATGATATTTTTACGAACAGATGCGTAGCAGGTAACATAATATATAAACTTACACTTCATTTGCTTACTGGGACACACATATCGGTACAATACGGTACATTTTGGTACCGCTCGATAAATTTTGATACCTTACGGTAAAAATATACGTAACCATTGCCTAGTGTTGGCTCCCGCAAGTTCATATGGCAGAATTTATATTCAGACATACAAATTTTACACTACGAGTATAAACTGAAGACCGACAATAGGACGCCGAATCCTTCGTACGTCCTATTATCGGTCTACCTTATTTTCATATTTATTTACTTTAACAATATAATAAACATCAATGGCTCGATGAAACTATACAATCAATCTCGTACAAGAGAAATACATTTTTTTTTACCTAAAATCTATTTTGACATAAAGTCGAAATGCGCGGCGGCAGGAGCGGTGCGGCGGGTCGTCCTGTTACCTAAAATATGGTTGAGCAGGGCGATGGCTGCCTCTCGAGTCGTGCTTGTGAACAGATGCCGCGTAGGGGGATAGTGCAAACTCAGGCTGCAAGTTAGACACTTGCCTAATACCTAATCTTTTAATTATAATAAAATATTGTTCACTCAGAAAATAAACAAAAAAACTTGATATATACGCTCACACACTAGTTTGTAAGTGTTAGCTATTAAAATCTTACTGATAAAAGCTCTATTAATGACATGGATCTGGAGTCTATGGTTCTTTAAGTTATTAAAAAAAAAAACATGTATTTTGTATACTTTAGTTGACTCGTTTAAATACGGTAGGCATAATGCGCCACTAAAACGAGACAGGCTGATCCCAAAGCGCCGTTTACGTAATTCCATTTATTTACAATGCAACCAGCGCAGGCGGTAAGGTTTTTACTTCTAGTGTACTTATATCGTGTCGTTTCTTTCAGGTTTCTTGAAGCCCACAAACACCGAGCTTTAAATTAGTTCAAGAGAGGAGTAATTCTGGTCGTAAAGTCATTTGAGCCATAGGATGGAAAAGAAAGATGGGCGGATAACGCGTATGGCCCACGCGATTGATTATATAGATGTTGGTGTTGTGTCTAGATCTTTGTGGATTGCCTGTCACAACTGCATTTTTAAAAATATATTTCATACGCCGAACTAGGCGGCGCGGCGCCCCTAAGGTACCGCCCGTAAAAGACAGCAACGCACCAAAGCACTCTCAATGCGTCCGGTCGTCGTTCACGTCAAATCCTACACACTCTTCGGAGTATAGGTTGAGGATGTTGTTTAGCCGGTCGGGCTGCACCTTCTGTATTGTCTTGCCAACTCAGCACTATCTGCGCGGCAGGTCGGGTAAGAAATTGACTTTTTATTACTCATATTCGGAAAGTACGTTTGAAGTTACGCGATGAGAGGTATGAAATCACTACTTTTCGTCCCTGGGAAACGATTTCCTCTGCTATCAAATAAATTTAAAAAAAAAAAAACCATGCAAACCATGTCCCAACTTTTTATACAGCAATTCTGTTAAATCGCGGCGTAAAATTGTAATAAAAAAAAATATTGAAACATGACTTTATACTTACGATTTACTTTTAACTAAATTAATATTGAATTTACATAGATTTTAGCCATATATTTATACCACAATAAATGATAAAAAATACTGGCTGGTAGAATGCCACAGTGTAAGAAACATAAAAAAGGTGAAGAAACGGCAATTCGATTTTCAGTTGTATTATACTGTTTTACACTAATATTTAAATAAAATAAGTTTATCGAAATCAGATATGGATTTAACGCATTTTTTTTTACTTTCCTCATATTCGTAATGAAAAGCTAAATCTTTACCTTGGGTAAAAGACCTATTATTTAGGCACTCGAACTATTGGCGCCTTGGCTACACTTGTGCTCCAAAACATCGCGTGCCTAAATATGTCCCTTTCATATTCTTTTGAGTAACAATCTACTATTGTCAGCGTTGAGTCGTTGCAAGCGTGCGTCTTCTAGTTTGCTACATTCAAAGTTCGGTGCCCACAAAGCAATAACTCAACACCCAAAACCCTTTTATGTCAACCTACTTTTGAGACGCTGGACCTCTCCTATTCGAGATACAATATCAAAAGGCCGATGCAAAAAATGATACGACAAGGCAGCAACGGGAACGCATTAAGCAATCTAGAGTAGAGCACGAGATAGCATCGTGACACAGATGCCGTGAGGAATGGGGATTCTTGGCCACTTTAAAGGAAACGTGAGACTTGTTAGAGGTGCGTCGTATCTACAATCGTATAATAGCAGTGGTGGAATAACACATTTGCCGCCAGTAGGCTAATCAAAACGCGCCACGCAAAGTGTAGAAAAAATTATCTAAGGAGCGAAACATATTAATGATCGATTGGCCGAGTGGTTACAGACCCTAACTGCGGAGCCAAGGGCCACCCTTGGTTCGATTCCCGTCCGGAAAAATATTTGTGTGCATAAACATGTTTATTTACTCCGTGTCTGGTTGTGAAATGTCTATATATGTATATATTAGAAAAGAAAAAGAATATTTAAGTATGTATATCAGCAGTTGTCTGGTACCCATATTACAAGCTTCGCTTAGTTTGGGACTATATAACGCCGTGTGGAATGTCCCAGATATTATTACATGCTAAATCGTTTGTTTGAACCTAATAACATTCAGGTACCTGTATAAATATTAATCTTTTTAATTTCTGCAAGACATTTATAAAAGTTGGCTCCGAATTTGCCGTTCCTCAAATCTGCCGCCCTAAGGCTTCAGCTCTGGTAAATCCGCTACTGCATAATAAATACTTTTATGTTGTATAGTGAGAAAATTGAAAGAAAATTGCTGGTAAGAAAAAACTTTTACTTGGTTAAATTTAGACAAAATTGATATTGTTTAAAATAAATAATAATAAGCATGAATTTTTAAAAACACAGCTTTCACTACTTCCGAGATGATTGTCAGATTTTCGTTTTATCGGTGTAATATAAACGAATGAATTTTAATATTGATTGTACAGTTTTTCAAGTTGTTTCGTGTACCCACAAAGAAAAAATCTTGTTCATGGGCTTCGAAAAGACTCCGCTAGTGTACCCACTTCGTTGTTGTTTTTACATTGAGTCCTTTGGATGCGTTGTTTTAACTAATACGGGAAATATAGAAATCACTGCATGCAAAGGTCTCGGATATATGGTGTGTACTCCATCAATTTAAATCCTGCATTCTAATAGAACAAAGAGCGCGACATCAGAACGTGTGTGCGAAAGCGTCGTCGTGCTGATGAAATAGCACACCAGCAATTAACTATCCACGACGTTCTGTTTTTATTTGCTCATGTTGTTCATTCGTGATCAAGAAACACACCTTTAACTTTATTATATAAGATAATAAAGAATATTTAAGTATGTAGGTATATTAGTTGTCTAGTACTCATAACACAAGCATAATAATTGCTTACGTAGTTACTAAATGGCGCTGTGTGGGATATCCCATGTATTATAATGATATTATTATATAACTTTATTACTTCGAGTGCCTGTTATATAAAAACCACTCACAGATCACTGTAAGGAAACATATTTTCAGGCGTTATTGTGACTTGTTAATTCGTAACTACTGGCTTCTGGCCCCTACTTTGTCCGCGTGGGTGTAGTAATAACCCAAGTAGCAAAATTGTCCTATAAAATAAAGATATGATCTGTCTGTGACGATCGCTTAGCCTAGTGAGCAGCGACCCTGCCTGCGAAGCTGGAGGTCCCGGGTTCGAATCCCAGGTCGGGTCAATATTTATATGATGAATATTAATACTGGCACCGGGTCTTGGTTGTTATATGTATGTGGTGTGTTCACTTGGTACCCAAAAATACAAGCTAATGCTTAGTTTGGGACCTAGACGTAGTTGTGATTGTGTGTGTTATTATTATTATTATTTGATTCGTGAGGATTAACAACTTCATTGGACACAGTGACTAACTTCAATATTTGATATTTACTTTTAGGTTGTTTTTTTACTGTGTAAAGCAGCGGAATAAATTCAAACGACCAGATGACGTCACAGGGATGATTTGAACGTCAAATGATTTTTATAAATATCTGGCAAATATGTAAAATTAAAAAAAAAATGTTTTACAGCTACCTAAGTTGAGAACCTTATTCCTTTCAATTTTAATAATAAAAAGCAGCAGCATAAATTCTTTGTCCAAGCCAATTGGGTCGCCGAACTCTGTGTTCTTTGTATCAAATTCAATTTTTATTTGACCAGTAGGTAAGTACATTCGAAGAAAATAAATTGTGACCGACGGACAAACAGACACCAGAAGAGTAATCCTAAATGACTATAACTTTTAACGGCTGTAAGTCGGGTGACATTTCTATTTCTACCTACAGACAAGTCAACCTTATAGACCACGCTTTGACAGGGAGTAGCATTCGCCAAGGCTATGTAGTGACCCTACATAACTACGTCACTAGTGAGCCGTCAGTTGGAAGCACGTCGGAAGCCATTAAATTGTCAATTTTGAACGAGCCAATGAAAACTAGCCGACCTCTCCCCGCACCCCGCCACTTTCTTTTTGGCGATTTCGTTTTCGTACTGACGTTTATTAAAGCGTGGTCTATAGGTTCTGGTCTGTGATTTCTACCATACATTATTCATCGGCCAACATTTCATCAACATCCCTTCACATTAGCGAATCCGCTGAAATACATAAGTTCAAGTTTTATGTTTAGTATGTAATCTATTAAATAGTATGTATATAAAAAAATATGAATATTACAAAAAAATGAATTAGTATAATCTAGGTCATATATGGTCTATGATCGCAGTGACCTACTTATTGCTCTACTAACCACCGTGCAGAGACAATATGTATTTTTTTAAATATATGAATATTACAAAAAAAATGAATTAGTACAATCTAGGTCATACATGGTCTATGACCGCATTGACCTACTTCATTGCGCTACTAACCACTGTGCAGGGGCAATAATATGTTTTTTTTTTAATTTACGATTACAAAAAAATGAATTAGTACAATCTAGGTCATACATGGTCTATGACCGCATTGACCTACTTCATTGCGCTACTAACCACTGTGCAGGGGCAATATGTTTTTTTTTTTTAATTTACGATTACAAAAAAAATGAATTAGTACAATCTAGGTCATACATGGTCTATGACCGCATTGACCTACTTTATTACGCTACTAACCACCGTGCAGAGACAACAATAACCATAAATAGTCGAAAAACTTGATGATATTTTTTCTAAATTCGAGATAGTCGATACTTAACATCTGTATTACCACAGTATGTGCACTAAGTGATTAATTTAGCATAGAATATCAGTTGCAGATATTTATAGTCCGCCCTAGTTACCGGTCGTGTTATGTAGTCGGCAGGTATTTCGGTGGACGCCAGGTGACTCCAAATGTCGCTTGCGTGACATAAACTCTAATGGATTGCTCGTAGATCTAGATAAAATATTTTAATGTAGGTCATAAAGCAAAAATTGGTGAAGTGCGAGTCGGGATGGCGCGGAGGGTTCCGCATCTGTTTTCTGTGCAGTTAACAATGTAGTCCTAAACATATACTATTAATATTAGGTGGGGGAGAAAGTATTTTTGGTATTTTATATACAACTTCAAGGCGTTTTTTTTATAGCTTAATTAACGAGTTAATTATATTTAATTACTATGGGGCTAGCACCTGAAAATAAATAAATAATTATTTTTGTTGTTGTTGTTGTCCTTGTCGTTGTTGTTGTTGTTATTGTTATTATTATCATTATTAATTATAGTATATGTACTTATGTGCCGTATTGTTGGATAACTTGTTGCCATCTTGTAGGTAGAGACGTGATCACATTGTTGTAGAAATGTTTATGATTAAAAAAATGCAACAAGTAGTTTTTAACTGTCTTCTCTTTGTGTTAACCTTACATTACCTAAAGAAATCGCTAGAAACCAAAATAAGTAGAAATCTAAAAGTGCAATGTCAGGGCAATATGGTGGATTCCATTCTATTTCATCAGCCCATTATACCCTACTGTAGAGGCTTGGGCCTCCCCTCAAGATGAAGGGCTTGGAGCCTAAATCTACCACACTGCTCCAGTGCAGGTTGGTATATATGGTGAATAATAATAATAATAGACGGGACTTCCCACACAGTGTCATCTAGTCCCAAAGTAAGCAAGTAGTTATTATGCTTGTGTAATGGGTTATTAGACAACTGATATACATACTTAAATATTCTTTATAATATATACATATATAAATATTTTTGAAGACACCACACACATATGCATTAATGCAGTATCACCGAACTCTTTAAAAAAATTTTAAGAGGCTTATGTGTGTGGTCTGGCGTTATCATGGCGAAAGACTGCACTACTGATTATTCTATTGATCAATTCCAGCCATCTTTTCTCAATCGATTTTTTTTAATCTAAGTAGCTGATCGCAGTTAACATCCAAATCGCTGACTGTGGCCGGCGGTAAAAGCTCATTAAAAAAAATGCCCTGTCAATCCACCATACACTCTACAACAATTTATTACGCGTTAATCCGGGTTTTGCCACAGTCTATGAAGCTTGGCAACACTTTGGCCATGATCTTTTGCGTAAATACGTTCCTAACGTGACTGGTCCGCTGGCGACAGCCAGTTGTCAATCTTTTCAAAAATGGTACGTTTTATGAGTTTGTGCTTGTAAGTATATAATGCTTGTGTATATTGTTTTTTTTTTTCGTTGGATTCATTCATTTTCTTGGACAGAAAAACTTTTGAATAATGGTGAGAAATAATTTTTTTATACGTCACCTTTGTAATGATATTATAATAAACCAGTACATATTCATCATACAAACAAAATACGAAAAGACTTTCTCCTCAACCCATTATTACAAATTCAAAAACATTTTTTTCGTCGTTACTTCACTTCGTGATAGAATAACGAAACGCATTATTATCAAAACGTAGAATACCAAAACGTCGGAAACCGTAGAGTAACAGAATTGCCTATGTTACAATAAAAAGAGCAATATCAGTTTTTAAGTATGGAAGAATTCGAACCAAAATGGCGGGTTCGAATGCAGACGGCAAGACATCTGCGGAAGGTCCTTGTCGTTGGCTTTTTGGCCCACGCCTCAGCAATTTTATACACCAAAAAACTAGTGTATAAGTGTTAGGTCAGAACTACCGCCATGTGATACATCTGCCAAATTATGGGACGGCAAGTGTCTTAACAACTATAGGACTAGAACCGTCTTGCGATTCCCGCGCGACAGCTTTCACCGCCTTCGTTTAGGATCGCTCTCGTTTCATACAAAACGGACACCGCTCTTTCTATTTACGATAAGTTGTTGTAAACTTTTTGACATTACATGTAAACAATATTCAGAATTTGAATTCAATCGAAGCGCGTCTATGTGTTCTTAAATTATCTTCGATTTAAAAAATAATACACCTTTGTACATTAAACTATATTTAAATATTATACATGTAATATTATTTCACATAGATAACACGGCCAGTTGCAAAAACGCTACTTTAGATTAAGATCGGGGTTTTAGTCAAGGGAATCATTAACCGATTCTGTAACAATGACATATGGGTCTTTATATTAATTACTATTAATATTAATATTAATTATATTAATATTATATTAACATAAATAGCGTTTTCACTGGCCAATACAGAACTCACCTTCCTGCCTCGAAGGCTCACATCACAATGATTACACCAATTCGTGTTCACTCTGGTAAGGCTAAGTCGTGATTTTATAGACATCATTTTTTAAATAACTTTAAAACGGTAACACATTTCGAAAATGATGTGTGCATTTTTTTAAACATTTATTTCTCCTCATTTTGTAGATCAGTACCTATTACAGTTTCAATCAACCTTTATGGCGGATGTGAACGTAGGCACAAGTCGCATCGCAGTAACAAGTTTTAGGTGTAGCGGGACGCAGTGGAGCGAGGGGCATATGAATGAACCTGCGCAAGAATTCTTATAGCGTTGTATTCCGATCCGCCATAAAGTTTGATTGGAACTATAACTGGTCGTAGGTAGAAAATACAGTCATACAATGTACTTCCTTAAAACAAATACATTAAATAGACCCCATTAACACACCAACGCTAGGACCATGTTCAGCATGGTCGACGTTACAATAGTTTAACAGTAGTTTAGGATTTCAACCAAATCTTTATGTCATCGTCATCGTCATCAGCCCATTTTTACCCCACTGCAGGGGCTTAGGCCTCCCCCAGGGTGAGGAGGGGGGCTTGGAGCTTAAGTCCACCACGCTGCTTCACTGCGGGTTGGGAACTGTAACGACCGCCATCTATTGACAGCGTCCGGGACCGACTGCTTAACGTGCCCTCCGAAGCACGGTATCAGTGATATTGTGTACTTAAGTCAGAAAAACTCATTGGTACACGCCCGGATTCGAACCATGGCCCTATGAGGCCTTATAAATTTGAGACAGGTAACGTATCATTATACGATAAAAAGACGTATCATTTCCCAAGAACCGTTTATTCTACGACTTTTCTTCAGGAACATTGATCCGTAAAATGAGAATCTGTCATCTCCTTAACAGGCTATGTTTCCAAGTCTTAAAAAAGACTCAATGACGAGTGAGTGGGACGCGAATACTTGTAAAAATCATTGCTATCTCGCTTACGCTAGTGGGACACACATCTATCAAAATTAATTCCATTTTCGGCTATTGACTGACATCTTATAATCGTCCAACAATGCACATTCGTCAAATATTTGCAATATTAATTAATAAAGAATCTATGGTTCTAAGCTATAATTTTCTTAGGTTTCTGTAGCCAATTGACAAAAAAGGAACCCTTATAGTTTTTATAATACAAATTAATAGATCGTTATTCATTAATATGTTTTAAATTTTTTTTAAATATCCAAAGCCAGAGCATGCCACCGAGCGACTATACGAAACAGACATTAACAATTTTTCAAATTTTTTTTCGTTCTCATTCTAAATAGCAAACAAAATACATGATATAGTATGACATTACATGTCTATTTATTCATAATAACACTTCATTTTTAAAATTGCTTTATCCTAAGTTTTATATAAATAACGTTAAATAAATTATTAAGCAATAGAAACATTTTGAGATCAAACAAATTAGGGACCATCCATGAATTACGTCACACGTTAAGTGGGGGAGGGGGTCGACGGAGTGTGACATTGTGTGACAAGGGGTGGGAAGGGTCTTAAGTTTCGTGACGTCACATTTCAAAATCTTATACATGTAAATCTAAGTGTGAAAATGCCGAATTTGGGTCACTAGTAATTAATAATTTATTGTTCTCTTAATTTTTTCAAATGTTTGATTTTATGTTGATTATATTAAAAAATAATTGAAATAAAACGAATTTCGAAAGTGCTGTTTTTATCTATTAATTTCCAGAAGTA
Source organism: Luffia ferchaultella (assembly GCA_949709985.1). Lineage (NCBI taxonomy): Eukaryota > Metazoa > Arthropoda > Insecta > Lepidoptera > Psychidae > Luffia > Luffia ferchaultella. The sequence goes on from OX453266.1 coordinate 9,256,486, forward strand.
AAATTGAAAAATATGTGTCGTTACACTAGGGAGGGGGGTCTCACACATGTGACCAACTGTGACAAGGACAGGGGAGGGGTCAAAAAATCACGAAATTAGTATGACGTACTTTATGGATGACCCCTTACAGTATCTTAAGCAATTAGGTACTTAGGCACAGTGGGTTTACAATATCAAAACAATAGAAAAAAAATTACATTGGTAATTATTTAAAAGATAGTTTAATACACAGTGCGATGAGGATTTCGAATTACATTAATGAACTAAAATATAACAATCCAGTAGAATCACGTTTGATTACGAAATTCAGCAATATCAAATATTTCAAATCAATTGCAGTTAAAGTCATTTTTTGGATCCTTAAATCATTAGTAATTCTAACCTAATAAGGGCCCAAACATTATTTAAATAAATCTATACTAATAAACATACAAAGTTGATAATTGTTGTTTAAACATATATTATACTGAAAATAATTGTGGAACGACATTTACAAACATACAATACCACAAAATATAATTTTTTCGATGCTAATAGCAAAAAGCTATTTTTTTTAAATATTTTTTTTATCTAAATAATAAAATACCGTAAAAGGTTGATAAAAAGAGAAAAGAAGCAAATTTTCACTCTCCGCGTGGGATACGTTAAAGAAAATGAAACGTTTTAACGTTTTATCTTCAAAATTTATTAGCAAAACTGATTTTTTTTTTTAATGTGAAATTTTTTAAACTTATTGTGCAGTTATACGAATGGAACATGTTACAAATAAAACTTTGCATGAATCGACTTTGTCCTATAAAACACAATATTAAAACATCAAATTGAAACATTTGTTTTTTATCTTTAACTTTTACACAAATTAAGTATTAATATATTATTTTAACTAAAAATTAACTTCAAATTCGAGATTTAAATGAACGCGAAAAGCATCATACATAAACAATTTTAGTGAACAAAAATTTATGATTATTAACACACACATTTAATTACATTTAATTTTTATTTTATGTATCATTAACTGTGGCAAACTGTGCACAGTGCAGTGAAAACAAAGATTAGACAAATATCTTTATATCATTAGATAGGGCCATCGTGTTGTGCTCACACAGTTTTGGCATTAAAAATAATGAATCCGCACTGTAACTTGTATGGCAAATATTTGATAATAAACTACATATTAGACAGGTTTTACTAAACAACTTGTAAAGCGCTTTTGTATAGAATTCCTTCAGGTTCTGTAGAAAACGCTTCCCGAGTAAATGGGTTATAATCTTTAATACTCTAACACGCTTTCTTAATTTGACAGATGTAATGTTACAAAAGCGCCCCTGGTGAACGTAAAAATATTACCTCTCCTTAAATGCATGGCGACTTCTATCCTCGTCTATTTTGTTCCTCAAAACTCTACAGCAAATCAAAAGCACTTACTTATGATGTCCACGCCTCACTCAGAGAACTTATAACGTTCTAGCGCTTTCCAGAAAATCCCATTTTTAGTCGCCGTGCTTCGTACAAAACCAGTGATGGGAAATTATCGATAACCGACTTCGATGACATGAATGTAATTATATAATCATCAACCTTCACTTGTGCAAATTTTGAGACGTTTTGAGGCAAGACAAGGGCCTATTCTCGATTGACCAGGAATCAGTTCATAATTCAATTCCTATTCATTTCCTTTATTCGTTTTTAGCTCCTAGTCGATCTTGTATATCAGTTGATACTACCCCTAGGCGGTCCCAATACTTATTTCTACCCTCATTATCATGCTTTCAGCATTTTTCTTAACTTTTTAGAATATCACATATCCAATATAAGTACACTCTCGTAGAATTCTACTATAATATAGGACAACTATAAACCGTTTTTTCGCCCTTTTAGGCGTTAGATTTTAATAATCTTGTTGCTAACTGGTCAAAAGTGATGTTTTATTCTATGACTTGCCCGTGGTATTACCAAGTTTGCATTGCCAGTTGGCTCATAAGGATTTTTTTGTCTGTGGTCCAACTGGTCCAACTTGTACAACTGGTCGTGATAGCTGGTGCTACCAAGTCTAGAGTTTGTTGAAAACTGTAACCCCATTGTGAGACGCACCAGTGAGGTTGTAACTATATGTCTTTTAATTAAAGGACTTCTTTGTGATGATACCCAATGACCTGTCATCGGGCATCATAAAGAACACAGTGATGACGTCACATAGTGGGTACGCCCAATATGTGTTCAAGAGGTTTGCCTGCAAAAAAGTTGAACAGATGTCGTTCTAGAATTGAAGTTAAAAGTCTTGTTGATACTTCCATTTGACGTCACATTTTTTTTGTTTCTAATTTAACGGACAAGTTGAATTCCAAATCATCGTAACTTCTGACGTCATATGTTCAAATAGAGGCCAAGGCAATCTTATTAAAAATACATACCGTCTGGAGTTTTTTTGATACTAATATTTTTGAATTAACATGACTTTAGCGTACCTCAAATACCTTAAATTTATACTAAGTTAATAAAAATATTAAGGGGATGGATCGATTCTACTAATACTATAGAGCTCTGGGGGTCGACTGCTGTTGGTGCTTACCACGCCTTTGATACAAAGGGCTGTGGGTTCGATTCCTATTAGTCATACTGACCAATGAGTTTTTCATTATAAAACTGAAGTCAAATATTTTTAACTAATAATTTTAGTAAAATTAATTAATTTTCACTGCCATTCGAGATGTTATCGGATGGGTTTTTTGGTTAGTAACCTTGTGTGAAAGCTTAGGTAGTTCGTAGCGTCGATATGACGCCGTTGCATGTGATAAAATAGAAAATTTTGACATTTGATTGACAAAGATCAATCATATGTTTTTTATTAAATTTTTAAATACATTAATTTGACAAAAACGAAAAACAACACCTTGTATATTCCTAGTTTCGCACAGAGCAGGACTTCACCTACTATGGGTTATTCTAGTAACCTGTCTACCGGTATTAATTCTACACCCTATAAAAATGAAAAAAAAAAAAAAAAAAAAAACTATATCTACAACGCAACGCCGTAACATATTTTTCTGTTTTCTCCAACTAATCGTTACATTGTTTTTATTTCAATAAAGAAACGGTTGTTACAAATTACAAACAGACTGACCGCCCGAGTTTAGTTAGTGACCCTGATTGCGCGGGTTAACCAAGGGTCGCGGGTTCGATTCCCGCCCAGAAAAAATGTTTGTGTGCATAAACATGTCTATTTGTTCCGTGTTTGGGTGTGAAATATCTTTATATGTATATATTATAATGAATATTTAAGTATGTATATCAGTTGTCCGGCACCCATAATACAAGTTTTGCTTAGTTTGGGACTAGATGGCGCTTTATGGAATGTTCCAGGTATTATCATTGTTATTAAATAGTAGTTAGACTTTAGGCAAATTAAATTGGATTTGAAGGTCGGAAATCTTTAAAAATATTTTATTATAATAAAATTATAAAATATTAAAAATCGATCGACGAAAGGTTTTTAAAATTCAACTATTTACCACGCAAAAACTAAGAGTAAGATTTGAATGAAATAAAAAGTATATTACTTAATACATTAGTACAAAAATTTAAAAAAAAAAAAAGATAAAAATACCACTTTCAAAGTTGCCCATTAGCACATCTTGTAAGGGTGGCTGGTAAACTGAGCTCTGCGGTCTTCGCAAATAGACAAATAGCTAATGTGCCTACAGCGCGGCGAAAAAAAAAAAAACTAATGTCCGATCTATACATAAATTAAGTTTAGAGATAGTCGAAGGACTCACTTTAAAGAAAGTAATTCTTATGGTCCCATATACAGGGTAAGTCAGAATGTTATGCAGGTATTCAAAAATTTATTATGTGAAATATAATGAACATATAATATTGTGAGATACACTGTGTGAAAGGTAAACTCTCAAAGTTTAGTTTCCTGAAACTGATTCCGCGTTCGTCCACAAGATGTCAGCAGGAGAGCAGTTAAAGAAAATGGCGCTGACTGGCGAGCAGAAGTAGTTCTGTGTGCTTGATTACCATGTTAACAACTCCGTGATTACTGTTCAACGACATTTTCGTACCAAATATCAGAGAGACCCGCCAGATGGGAGGTCCATTCGTAAGTGGTACACACAATTTAGGGATGCAGGCTGCATCTGTAAACGAAAATCAACTGGCCGTCCGTCGACTAGTCTCTCGTTCACCCGATCTAACCCCGTGTGATTTCTTCATGTGGGATTTTGTAAAGGATCGTGTTTACGTACTACCACTTCCAACAACACTGGATGAACTGCGTGCTCGCATCACAGAAGCCATTACTGATATCGACCGCGATATGCTGCAGAAAGTTTGGCAGGAGATTGAATATCGGCTTGATGTCTGTCGTGTAACAAAAGGCGCTCACATAGAACACCTGTGATGTGTTTTTTAAAAAAAAACTACACTAAACTAAACTTTGAGAGTTTACCTTACACAGTATATCTCAAAATATTATATGTTCATTATATTTCACATAATAAATTTTTGAAAACCTGCATAACATTCTGACTTACCCTGTAATTTGCGGAAATATTGCGGATATTATGCATGTAAATAAAAACAATAAAGCTTTCTCTGAGGTAGGCGACGGCATACATATGCCTATAATCCCTAGATTGAGACATTTAAGGAGACAGTCTTTCAATCCGCGGCCTCGAATTGGCATCGCTATCTCCGTTTCAGTCCTTCTTCCGCGACCTATTCCTGAGTGACAGAGACGACACGAGCGAATTCCCAAAAATACCTATAAGATACGAAGCAGCTTGCGGACCGTGACTGTTTCCACCCATAAAATGTGTATGAATTCGAATCAAAATTTGCAAGGACATTAAGAAAAGATGTTCCTAGGGTGGTACGTTTTGTTTTCTTTTTTTTTTAATATCAAATTTACGGCTCATTATTAAAAAAAAAATCGACGGAGATCATGTTATTCAGGAATTTATTCTAAAAAAAACAAGATATTAAAAAAAAACTGGCCAAGTGCGAGTCGGACTCGTACACCGAGAGTTCCGTACAAACCTGTAGGTATATAAGCAAATGTAAGTTTGATTTTGTTACAGCTTAAAGGTATTATAGACCTGAGTATTTGAGAAAAATTTCAATTTAATACCTCTACGCGTTCATGAGGAAAAGGGTAGTAAGTTTAAAATTATTAAAAATATTTTTTATGTTACTAAAAATGTATACTTTTCGTAATTTTTCCTTTATTTGTGCTATAAGACGTTGCTTCGTACCACATTTCAAGATTCGAAGTTTACGGGACGTACCCTGTAGGTTTTGATTTCCTTGCGAATATTGAAAATTTGCAGCATAAACGGCTGTATCTTTTGTTTGCGTTGGCTTAGAAGTTTAATTTTTTCACAGCTCTAAGGGACAGTAGACCTGAGTATTCGATATGAATTTCAGCTTAATACCTCCACGCGGTCTTGAGAAAAAGGGTCTTGAAAGACAGACAGACAGACAGACAGATGGACGGACAACAAATTGATCATAAAAGCGTTCCGTTTTTTCCTTTTTAGGCGCGGAACCCTGAAAAACAAAAACATACCACCCTGTGCCAATATTTCTCCTACTGCATATATTTTTTCTGTAAATATTGACACAGAAATACAGCTAGGATTAGACACGGGCCGAACCCTCCTTTTTGTATGAAAAGATTACCTCCTTAAATGCAAACAATTCTATCGTGGGCAACTGTGTTCGTTTCTATAATAGACTTCCAGTGGAAGTATTACAGTTAAATAGCAAGTAGTTTAAGAAACCTGTAAGCTCATTAAAAAAGCTTATTATTCTGCCAAGGAATATTTAAATGATAGTAACACATGGTCATTATTGTAATAGTCTTAATCGTTCTAATAAAACTACCGGAAGGAGTTTCTTGTTGGTTCTTCTCCTTTTAGTATTTCTGAACCGGTTGTAAAAACATCTTCACTTTCGATAAGTGTGTGTTTTCTTAGAGGCCGTCCATTAATCACGTGAGGCTTGAAAGGGGGGGGGGAGGGGTATGACAAAAATAACGAAATGTCACAAGGGGAAGGGGGGTGTAGTAAGATATCACGTGTATTTATTGTTTTCAAATGCGCTATTTTTAAATCGAAAAGCGGCATGTAGTGGACACCATTCGTTTATTATTTTTATACCAACCAAAAACAACCTGCAACTTTTCTGTCTAGACATTTTTATCATGGTCCTTAATTTCAGAATAAAATAAGATTATACTTTATACCCGTATTTAAGATAATATTCTAAATTATTCTAAAAAATTTAAGAATTTTGTAGATACTAATAATACACGTGATGTTGGGTGGGGGGTAGTCTTAAACCTCACCATGTATCACCAAGGGGGAGGGGGGGGTTAAAAAATGCTTAAAAAAAGATCACGTGATTAATGGACGGTCCCTTGCATTGATTTAAAAAAAAAATATTTTCAAAATATATTACCTACGTCATGGATCAGAGAATCGCACTCTAGAATTGTTGACAGCGTTTTGCAAAAGTACTTACACATATCTTGGTTTTTTGATATCTAAGCGAGTACAGTTCCAATCAAACTTTATGGCGGATGTGAACATTGGCACAAGTCGCGTCGCAGTAACCAGTTTTAAGTGTAGCGGGACGCAGTGGATCGAAGGGTATACGACTGTACCTGCGCAAGCACGCTTATAGCGTTGTATTCCGATCTGCCATAAAGTTTGAGGCGAACTATAACAAAACTGAATAGCAGCGCTTGCGTACTCAATTCCTATTTTTTTCCGTACTTAACTGATTTTACTAGCATACAATTACAGAAAAATGCCGTAAAAAATGAGATTCTATTTAAACAATAACTAATCAGGCTACAAGCAGCCTTGAATAGGTATAATACCTACATCTAGCCAGAAACCTCCGATTGATTTTTACGCCAAATAAATTAAATAAATATTCTTATGATACATCCAATTATGTTCACCACCTCAATCCGTAACTATATCACTCAGGTACCGCAACGCCTTCTCCACTTTCTGGAAGGGCTGGATGGTTTGGTGACGGAGGCGGTGTCACGGCTGATGCCCTCAACTTCGCTGAGCTGATCTCGTTGCTTCGTACCCATAGCTCCAGCTGAAATAAAGTTTAATATTTTGGATTATTCGGGCTTTAAAACAAATTATATTGCTTATTCAGGATGCTAGTTATGCTAAATTTAACCAAAAATTGGTTTAGCGGCTTAGCCGTGAAAACGTATCATAATTTAATAATAAGTATGGATATGGATTAATTAAATACGTATATACCAGCTCTAAAAGGGGGCCATGGAATAAGAAGGAGCCAAATCATTCAAAGTGAGAAAGCGGCTGTAATTCGCTAAAATGTTAAGAATGATAATAATACCTAGGACATCCTCCACAGCGCCATCTACTTCCAAAGTAAGTAAGTATTATGCTTGTATTATGGGTTACTAAACAGTTGATCATTTCCAAATTTTTGAACTAAAGACCGTTATACTTTATTTCGAAAGAATAGGCAATTATAAGAAACTAATTTGAATTTTTTTCTTTTTGGATCGGTATTTACAATACGAAGATATCTTATACTTAAAATTCTTATAGGGTGACGTCACCGGGTGAAATAATAAGTTCAGCCATTGCCGTTGTATATTGCAGTGTCGTGAACTCGTGATAGCCCAAAGCACAACGAACCTGTTTCAGATGTATAAGGCCATAAGGCCATGGTTCGAATCCGGGCGTGTACCAATGAGTTTTTCTGATTTAAGTACATAACTATCACTGTCTCCGTGCCTCGGAGAGTACGTTAAGTAGTCGGTCCCGAGCGCTGCCAATAGATGGCGGTCGTTACAATCCCCAACCCGCAGTGGAGCAGCGTGGTGGATTTAAGCTCCAAGCCCTCCTCACTCTGGGGGAGGCCTATGCCCCTTCAGTGGGGTAAAAATGGGCTGATGAAGTGAAGTGAATTTGCATATTTATGAAAACAACGACGCTATTACTATTGGCAGTCCTGAGGCTGACATTGTTTTTATAAATATACAAAACGGCAATTTCGCAATCAATTTTTTTAGATACTGGCGCGAAAATAGATTTTTTTTATTATAAACTAATCCACGTATTTTGACTTCATTTTAAATAGATCAAAAGGCTCTTGGATGGCTCGTTAATCTGTCCGCTTCATTCCTTGCAAGTTATTTCATAGATTAACTAAGTCGTTGTATTTTGTATCTTAATATTGCCTGATGTAAAACCGAAAGGATCACGAAAAGAAAAAGAACCGGACTTTCACCAGCAATCTTGGTGGATGCAAACATGCTTTCGGACATTCGCGGTAACATATGCAAGGTGAGATTTTTCTAAGACAAATTTTTTCTAGATGTTAAATATCACCAATAGACCTCATTGCGTATATAAAGAATATAGGTTACATTTTCATAATAAATTATTTTATCTACAATCTATACTAATATTATAAAGCTGAAGAGTTTGTTTGTTTGTTTGTTTGTTTGTTTGTTTGTTTGTTTGTTTGTTTGTTTGTTTGTTTGTTTGTTTGTTTGAACGCGCAAATCTCAGGAACTACTGGTTCGAATTGAAAAATTCTTTTTTTGTTGGATAGTCTATTTATTGAGGAAGGCTATAGGCTATATGTATAAAATAATACTATCTGTCTGTCTGTCCATTTGAGCAAATCTCCAAAACGGCTAAACTGATTTTGATGAAACTTCACACATATGGAAAGGAAGTGGTCAAAAGTGACATACACTACTTTTTGTATGTCTATATGTACGTCCATCTGTCTATTCGAGCTAATCTCCAAAACGGTTAAACCGACTTTAATGAAATTTCACGGGTATGAAAAAGAGGTGATCAAAAATGACATACGCTACTTTTTGTCCGTCTGTTTGTCTGTATGTCTATGTGTCTATTCAAGCTAATTTTCAAAACGGCTCAACAGATTTTAATGAAACTTTGCAGACGTGAAAGAAGGTTGTCAAGAGTGACATCAGCTACTTTTTGTGTCTGTCTGTCGTTTGTCTTCACTGATCTATCACGTAGATAAAGCCGAAACTACTAAGTCTAGGAAGCCGAAATTTGGAACAGTGGTTTATTTTATAACGTATAAATTTTTTTATGAAAGGAATATTTGGAAATTTCAAATTTAAGGAGCGAGGGACGGAAGGGCTTTGTATGAGTCTTTGTTCTTTAAAGTTAGAAACATAAAAATTTTGACATAAATAAATAATGATGTCTTTCAGGGTTTTTGGATATCCACATTTTAAGGGTGGGAAACGGGAGGTGAAAAGTATGGAAGTATAGGTTTTCCTAAAGGAGTGGGGAGAATGAAGATTGAAAGTCTGAATGGGTGTACCCAATATTAGTTTCAGCAATAAGTATGTATAAACCATTTTGAAAGTTAATACTACCTAAAACAGGAATGTGTAGTCTACGCAAGCGAAGCTGCGGGCGGTCGATATTGTTATTTTATAACGTTTGGTTGCCTTCTTAACGCTATAGTAAACGTGCGCGCCCGACGCCTTGAAACGGAATGGGGCGGTAGGCATGAATGGTGACTAGAGTTATTGGTTTTTTCGGGAAAGGTTTGTCTATTCATATCTCAATATTTTTCTATAGAACGATACTAAAAGAAACCAAGACGGCTATCGGTTTTCTACCAAAATCATTATATTAAAATTTGGCTGGTCATTAAAACCTCAACCTGTATATATTTTGGTAACAGTGATAAAAAGAACCATCTGACCTCAGAAGGTATTTTGTCGTTCGGCTCTCGACAACTGCCAGTGCAGTGCGCTCGCATTAACCTCGCGACCGCCGCCGTGGCAGACGTTTCGAGTACCCTCTGTCTGCACACCGCTATCGCATGCACGAAACCGTTCGGGCCTACGAACTGATGCTCCATGAACACCGTTTTCTCATCCCAGTATACTGCCTGGAATTTCAGTACATAAGTATTAAAATTAGACACAAGAAGCTGATTCGCGTGTAAGACTATGTACGTCGTAAATATCGCTACAAAATATTTTTTAGGCGTCTGATTTGTTTACCTGAAAAAAAAATTCTCGAAAAATGTCCTAACGTTTTCGATCAATCCATAGAGTAACTTAAAATTCATAGTAAAGCAGAAACAGCGGTTCGATTGTCCATTCAACCATTTTGTCCAAACACCACAGTTTACGGTTCGTAGGCGAAACAACTGACGACGACTGTCTGCTGACAAGTCTGACAACCCGCGCGGCCCTCTTCACATCCGATTCGAAGTTTTGACTTAGTTCTTACTCAAATGAGGTCATAATTTAAAACACACCAAGATTAAAATGCGTATTTTAACGTGATAATCATTTAAGAGCCTTTATATGGCCGTTCACGCGTGCAGCCCTTTCTTAAGTTCTTTTGTCACTCATTATTTGTCGTTAGAAAATTTACATTATATTACTACTAGATTTCATTACTATTTCACTGACCGATAGACCGTGTGATTAGAGACCCCAACTGCGGAGCCAAGGGTGCGGGTTCGATTCCTTATAAATAAAACTCATCAATCTAATATGACTGGGACCGCTTATATTGCTTCAACGCATGATGTCGTGATAGCCCAGAGCGCAACGAACCTGTCTCAAATTCATAAGGCCCCATAGGCCCATGGTTCGAATCCGGGCGTGTACCAATGAGTTTTTCTGACTTAAGTACACAATATCACTAACACCGTGCACGTTAAGCAGTCGGTCCCGGACGCTGTCAATAGATGACGGTCGTTACAGTTCCCAACCCGCAGTGGAGCAGCGTGGTGGACTTAAGCTCCAAGCCCCCTCCTCACCCTGGGGGAGGCCTAAGCCCCTGGAGTGGGGTAAAAATGGGCTTATGATGACGATGATGAATCTAATATAATTTTAATTTAATTTTACTTCGGAGAGTGTAATATATGAGAATGTTACTTGTAGTAAATATTTAATTAAGAAAAGGGATGTAAGCTGTTGTTTTTGATGTAACTTATAATTCAATAGGGATATTCTTATTGACAAAAAATTTTATATGACAGATGTCTTAGTGTCGTTACCTCACTTAATTTAATGATACGGAGAAGATACTCCTGTTTAGAGGAAGTGTATTAATTTTAATTTTTTTTAATCAATATCTGCCTGGTATTCAATAGCCTAGTTGTGACGGTAAATAAACAAAGACCCAGTCACAACACAACATCTCGGTAACTAACTTCATTGTAGGTAACCACAGACAAGTCAACTTTATAGACCACGCTTTGACAGGGAGTAGCATTCGCCAAGGCTATGTAGTAACACTACATAACTACGTCACTAGTGAGCCGTCAGTTGGAAGCACGTCGGAAGCCATTAAATTGTCAACTTTGAACGAGCCAATGAAAACTAGCCGACCTCTCCCCGCACCCCGCCACTTTTTGGCGATTTCGTTTTCGTACTGACGTTTATTAAAGCGTGGTTTATAGGTTGACTGGTCTGTGATTGTAGGTAACCAATCGCGCAAGCCATACGCTAGACCCGCATGCCTCCCTTCCTCATTTTTATGGCTCAGATGTGATAGCTTTGGTTCTCAAATCAAACGACCAGCATTACTCTTCTATGGGATTAATTCAAAGCACGGTGATCGAACCACATTCTTTGCCTTTGTAACTACCAATTTTATACCTGGTTTCCCATATTTAACATTTTTTTTTTACCTTAGAAGTGATGGTATAAGCTGTGAAAGGCCTGAGAAACCGTCGGTATCTTATGGTAGCCGCCGCCTGAACCACCGCTCCTCCTGCTGCACGTATACCCGCATACAGGCCAGTACGTTCGTAGAAATCTGCCCGCGCGAAATCCAATTCACGCAGATATCTGGCGTTGTTCATGTGGTACAGGAGCGTGTCGATATCGTTTAGAAGGCATATTGCTGGAAAATATACATACGATCTCAATTTTTATAATTAATAATTGTTTTTCTCGGTAACCGTTAGTTTGCGTCATTCGATCACTTGGAACTTTTTGTTTAGTTCTATTAACTCTACACGCTCTATACGTTTGAACTAGGTTCAGCCGAACACTCCGTATATAATAATATACTTACCTGGTGTTCGGCTGACCGAAGTCAAAATTTAAAGTTGTTTTTCTCGGTAACCGTTAATTTGCGTCATCTGCTCCTTTAAAACTTTTTGTTTAGTTCGACAAGCTCTACACGCTCTATAAGTTTGGACTACGTTCAGCCGAACACCAGGTATTTATTTGTAAAATATTTAAGCACAGGTTATTTTCAGATTGGAGAGACACATAATGCAAATTGTACTTAAATTTAATTAGAATAGGAACTCATAAGTCGGTTATTTTTATCTTTTTTTTTTGTTACGACTATTCGTTTCTAAAATTAAATAAATAAATAATATCGTGTTATCACTCGAATCTCCTCTTACTAATGTACCATGAATGTAGTACCATAGGATGAGTAGGTAAGGCAGTCCGAAATGCGAGTCTCAACAGAAAGAGATAGAAAATGACAGTACCTCATAGGAGTAACTCAAGAGTACCTCGATTTAAACACAGACAAGTCAACCTTATAGACCACGCTTTGACAGGGAGTAGCATTCGCCAAGGCTATGTAGTGCCACTACATAACTACGTCTCTTGTGAGCGGTCAGTTGGAAGCACGTCGGAAGCCATTAAATTGTCAATTTTGAACGAGCCAATGAAAACTAGCCGACCTCTCCCCGCACCCCGCCACTTTTTGGCGATTTCGTTTTCGTACTGACGTTATTAAAGCGTGGTCTATAGGTTGACTGGTCTGTGGATTTAAACTATCGAACAATTATTTTCCATCCTTTTTTCTCCCATGCCCAACCGATGCCCAACCGTTACATACAGGGCTTTATGGCGCTTGCCTATACTCTAGTTATATTACCTCTATGAATGTACCTACCTACCAAGGTTGTTGTCAATGGTATTGTACTAACATTTGATCTCCGTTGTGTCCATAATGCAAACTTTTTTCCTTATGTATCTTGCTCTAGCGACAGTGTAGAACATTCTCGCGAAATAAGCGACGTCCAGGGTTCCATATAATAGAAGAGCAGCAGCAGCCGCCGCCGCCGCCCAGCCCGGGACGCATACCATCCACATAGTAGATAAGTTGAGATGCCACTGGAACAATAATCTTACTTCATCATCAGTCCATTTTTACCCCACGGCAGGGGCTTAGGCCTCCCCCAGGTGAGGAGGGGGGCTTGGAGCTTAAGTCTACCACGCTGCTCCACTGCGGGTTGGGAACTGTAACGACCGCCATCTATTGACAGCGTCCGGGACCGACTGCTTAACGTGCCCTCCGAAGCTCGGTGTCAGTGATGTTGTGTACTTAAGTCAGAAAAACTCATGGGTGGCGCCCGCCCGGATTCGAACCATGGCCCTATGGGGTCTTATAAATTTGAGACAGGTTCGTTGCGCTCTGGGCTATCACGACACAATAAACTTACTTAAGAGAGTCGTATTAAAAAACGCAGTACGTCCTTGCCTCATAAGCACGCGGTCTGCCGGCCGAGGTGTTTCGACGGGTCATTTATAGGTTTTGGGTCAGACAATAAATATTTTTTATTAAAAATTTGCGTTTCATGATTTTTACAACTGAAAGTTTATATGGTGATTCCGTCACTCTTAAAGTTATAAACATGAATTTTATTATTATTGGAAATTAAGAAACACGCGTTTCAGGATTTCTGGATAATTAACTTTTAAGGGGGTGAATTAGGGGATAAAAGTTTGTACGGGAATTCCGTAATTTTTTAGATGGAAACCATAGTTGTTATAGAGATACCGCGTTGTGACAACAAAAACCTGAGGAAAAAAAATATACGCCGTCCACAAAATATACACCAGTTGATACTTTCAAATATTCGTTGTAAAATCGAATTTTGTATGACTTTGTGTAATCAAAATATTTGTTTAAAACGATGATAATGACGTGTGATATATCTATATAATCACTGAGTCGGCCGGCACCACCAAAGTACTGCTCTGAGGGCCAAGTGCGAGTTTTTTACTATTAACTGTGTCGTATGCGTTTTCCGTAATTTGTATGGAAACTCGTAGTTACCTAAAACGACCGCTAGATGTGCTGTACGAGTTTCCATACAAATTATGAAAAACGCATACGACACAGTTAATAGTAAAAAACTCACACTTGGCCCTCTGCTCTGATACAGTCAAAGTACCTAACGGCCAAAGAAAAGTAATAAAAACAACAATTCGACACTAGCGAAATTGATATATGCAGAAAACCATAATTAAAAAGAAGAAGAAGAATTATGAGGCACTCTATCCCGATTAAAATGCTATCTTAAGTAAAACTATTGAAATTGGTATATTAGCCTTTTGGTTAGAAATTGAGAAAGAAGCAAATCGAGTGTAGCCGCGAGCGGTCGCTTTTGGTACATTCCAGTATAAATCTCTACATATGTTATGGAAAACGCGATTATAGGTATGTACGTAGTACCTGCTGCTGGTCGGATGAAGATATGTATTCCATGCGTGAAATAGTAACAATAAAGCATTGCTGAGAAGATGATATCGTGTATGTTTGGGCACATATTGACTATAATGAAATTAAATAGTTAATAATTATTTGCGAATAAAGTCTTAATACACCACTGACCTGGATGCTGAAAATACTTAATTGAAAAGCACCTGTATAATAATTTTTATATAGGTACTTACTATTGTTGGTAAATTGAATTTTTTTTTCTGAAAGGCGTTAAAAATGTCTTCGATAACGATTTCTTGTAATTTGTATAAAACAATAATCAGTTTAAGAATTATAATCCTTTCTTCCAAAGAAATATATTCAGTGTATTTTCATTTTACGTTATGGAAAATGTTAGGATGTTAGGTAATTAATATTATAGAAAATACGTATACTTAAGCAATGCACATATTTTATGAATGGAAAAATTACTGACACCAAGTTATCATTTTTTTTTCACAAACACTATTTTTTATGGTTAGATTAAATATTATATTTAAAATAGAGTGCGATGTTTAAAATGTGAATTAATTATAAACTTCTGCGGTAAACTAACCTTATTCAGAGTCGGCAATTCTGACAGCAGTAGAAAATTGACAGATTTGAATGCGCGCGCAGTAAATCGATATTTTCATTCTATTTCCTTCAAATTTTAAGTGAAGTTCGAAGTTCGCGGGTAAAAAGCAAATAACTTTATTAAAGTTTTTTTTTAAGTACTATATAAATAATCTTAGTAAACAGTATAACTGATAATATTAAAATTGCATATAATTAGTTTATTTCAATTAAAAAATATAACATCAGTAATCATTAATCACTTAAGTATTGTTGAAAATGTATCCAACATCCAATCGTACACGAATCCGTTCTACACGATACGACAATAGCTTCTTACGTGAATGACTTCGTGCATATATCTGTCTCTGACACACGCAATACGACAGAACGGGACAGCGCTATCTAAACTAAAACGAGAACGAGCGCTGTTATGTTACATTCCTCGCATAATTCCGTTAGCGAGATTTTTGACGTTAGTAGGATGTCATCGTGACGTTCTAATATCGTTGTATTCAGATATATTTATCAAATCAAATAAAATAGTTGTTAATAGTGATAAACAAAGTGAAAGTAACAGTGAATAATGCCAAAAGATTTTAAATACGACGTGATACAGTTAATAGATGCAATACGTGAGAGACCGTGCCTTTGGGATAAAACTTTAGAATCTCACAAAGATCGCGTGGAAAGAAGAACGGCATGGGAAGAGATTTTTTGTATTCTAGAAGACAAATATGAAGAACTGACATCAGAGGAGAAAAGAATAACAGGTGATGTTTCTGTCGTGAATTGACAATAAAAATTTGTCGTGTCGTAATCGATAACGGGCTGGTAATACGACCAAATTGAAAAGTTATTCTGTATAGCGAATTTGTAACGAAAATTGACTTGCATTTTATTAAAAGAAGGTTAATATTTATGTATTATTAAATGTTAAGAACACAGTTATATTTTATTAACTAAATAAGTAGGAAGAACATGTAATATTAACTATTTTTTATTTACTTTTTGTAGTTTAAGTAAACGAAAATATTGTTAATTCAAATTGGTCAGTCTATGCACGAAATGCTTTACGTGAAACGTCACGTCATCACGATAATAACGAGTACACTCAACAAGACTTTTGTTTAAATATTAGGTATGCTTGGTATAGGGTACCTACATACACCTGCCGTTTTTAATTTTATTTTTTTATATTATTATATAGGCACAAGAATTTAATTATGCGAGTAAATGAAAACCAACCAATGGAAATAAATTTTGTAAACAATTAAGTAGGTACTTACCTCCCTATTCGGAATTTGAAAACATTTTTGCTATTAGTTAAATAATTAATTAGGTATTATTATATTATATTAAACTCTACACGCTCTATATGATTCTATTGTGTTCAGCTAAGCACACCCGCAAAGCAAACCCGGCACATTATGTACTGGGTGTTCGACTGAACGTAGTTTAACTATAATCATGTTTTTCTTGGTAACCGTGAGTTTGCGCCATCTGCTCACTTGAAACTTTTTGTTTATTTTGGTAAACTCTACATGCTCTATAAGTTTGCACTACGTTCAGCCGAACACCCGATTTTAAGTAGCTATTATATTTTAATATCCGTGTCGTTTGTGATATTTATGCTTATCTAATCAAATTATGTCTTACCTATTTCAAATTTCACCCTCCTTTGATAAGAGCTATCTCGGGCGGGAATCGAACCTGGTGACAGAGTGGTTATGGAGCCCGCCTCTGATACAAAGATCTAAGGTCTTACCCAGCGAATGGACATAGGTACGCATTTCTTCGTTCAAGTTGTTTTTGCAACTGATAAATGGAATAAAACACCTTTTATTTTTAATTTTTTAATAAGTTTGATTCACAAAGCTCAGTTTTTGAGATCCAAATACTAAATACAAATAATCCAAATATCCATTTTAGGCACACTTTTTTTATTGACTTTACGCATTTATACGTTCACCGCCATTTCCTAACTCAATGTTGTGTACTTCAAAATAATTTGTTCACAGACTATTTGAATGTAAATCAATCTTCATTACCTATATAAGGAACGTTTATGTGTTGGTGGGACGGAAAAATAAAATTTACCTGCCATTGGATAGGGGCAGGCCATAACCGTATATAAAATTCATAAAATGTAATGCTTTGAACTTTGAAACAGTAAAAAGAGGGGCAACGAAGGAAGAAAGAGGAAAAAAAAGAGAGACACTTTTATCATTCTTAAAAAAACGAACTTTAGGTGTAATAAATGCCATCCGCGCAAGCCTACTTTCTGGGCAGACGGACAGCTAGTTGTACCTATATGAATAATAAAAAAATCGGCCAAGTGCGAGTCGGACTTGCGCCCTAAGGGCCTTTTCACACGTGCCGGGTACCCGATGGCGAAGTGTATGGGCCTGTTCGGTATATTACGCCGGTACGTATGAAAGCTACTTACATCAAAATAGGTTAAGATTCTATAAGTAGAACATCTTTGCGATAAATAGGCCACACAAATGGTTAGAAGCGGTGCGGTGGGGCAGAAGACGCTTGCCGTCCATCACTATAGCGAGCGTCGGTGGAGCAGACAGGGTTAGCACGTCATGTGGCTCACGCAGCTGAAACACCTTTACCCGCGGACTTTGTGCTATTATTTATTTCGTATCCGTTTTTTGATAGGTATTTAATAAATTTATTTGATATTTTTTATAGTTTTTAATACATTATTTTCAAATAGGTAAAGTATTATGCAAATGTCACTGTTTTCTGTTGTGTAGCTAGGTATTCATGTTGAAAAATAAGTTAGTAATATTTTAGTAAAAACGTATTACAAAGTCACAGAAATTTACGTGTGTAAACAGATTTGATATACTACGTGTGAAGCTACGTACAAAAAAGATATTTAACTATGCGATATCGACATACCTACAAGTGTCTCGCTCTAAATATTCGTAAACCAGCGCTAGTATTGAACATGTCTTACTTACTCAGGGCCGCGCGCTCCAAGTATTTTACCTACATGCCCATAGGTACCTACATCCGGCGCAGGATATTCGGCATCCGGCACGTGTGAAAAGGCTCTAAAGGTTTCATACAGTTGTAAACGTATATCGACGTGTCTATCACCGCCACAATACAAAAAAAAAATTTTACAATTTTAGTAACATAGCAATTTTAGTAAATTTAGGGAACTTTTAGTACGTAGGGCAAAGTTTCTCGGTGAGCTTAAAATCTGACATGTAACCGAAATAATAGGAGCCCGTACAGTTTTCCATTGTAGCGTTGTATAATTTCACTATAAAGTATTTAAATGACCTCTCTTCTTGCCGATCAACGGGAAGTGTCTATTAGGTTTTGATATACTTGCTAGAAGCGAGTGTGAAATATGCGGTAGGTGTAAATGACCATAATATTGTTTTATTGGGTTGGCTTAGAACTTGATTTTTTTCAGCTCCAAGGGACCGTAGACCTAAGTACTAGTGTTACTTTAAACTTATGCTTCCACGCGTTCTTAAGCAAAAGGGTCATGTCAGACAGACGGACGATGAAGTGATCCTGTAAGGGTTTTTTTTAACTAAATAACGTAACATTTTCGAGTTTGCAATCTGTTTACTCAGTAGATATTTTTTTTCCGTCTACACCAAAATATATTCAGATGAAATATTTTTGATTTCATCATCATCATCAGCCCATTTTTACCCCACTGCAGGGGCTTAGGCCTCCCCCAGGGTGAGGGATCCTCTCAAAGCCCCCCTGCTTGGAGCTTAAGTCCACCACGCTGCTCCACTGCGGGTTGGGGACTGTAACGACCGCCATCTATTGACAGCGTCCGGGACCGACTGCTTAACGTGCCCTCCGAAGCACGGTGTCAGTGATATTGTGTACTTAAATCCGAAAAACTCATTGGTACATGCCCGGATTCGAACCATGGCCCTATGGGGCTGTATAAATTTGAGACAGGTTCGTTGCGCTCTGGGCTATCACGACACTACATTTTTGATTTACAAATATCAAAATTAAAACTTCAAAATCAATGTTAAATTGTTATTTAAATAATAGGCGCCATTTACTCGATTCCTTACTTTTTTTAAATTTATTTTGTGGCTCAAGGACCACACCCTGGATCAATTATTTGCTAAAGGCATTTCTAAAAAGTCTATAGTGCAGAACCGCCTTATAACAATAATTTTTAAAATACTAACGGTAGCCCACGGCTCTGCCTGCTTCGATATATAAACATTTTTTTAATCTAAATTGTTTTGTAATTTTATTCAAACAGAAAAATATTATTTTCAGGAGAAGTGATTCTGGGCAAATGGACCAACATTAGAGACACGTTCGTGAAAACGCTCAAAAGCAAGATGGGCAGACCTAAACGGAAGTATTTACTGTACGACCATTTGAAATTCCTCACTAAAGTCATACCAGAAGAAGAATGGGTGGAGGAAGACTTACCGGTCAAATATTTAAAACAAGAAATAGAACCAAAAGAAACTTACAGAAAAAGGAAAAGGTCAAAAAATTCGTCCGACTTCGATTATGACTACAGCCAACACAAACCGGCTAGTTCCAAAGAGGCCGAATATCCGAATTCTTTTAACGATATAGATTTTATCGAATGCGAAGAAATAGACAGTTCCAAAATTAACGATCCAAGAATCATGAACGAGGATGAGGCGTTCTTTGCTTCATTGCTGCCCACCGTAGTTAGATATAACGAGGACGAAAGATTGGAATTCCGAATCGAAGTTCTGGCTGTTATGAAACGAATAAAGCAAAACAGACAATGGACAGACGACTGATTGAAGTGATATGATAGTTTATTAATATATTTTCTACCGAATGAGTAGTTATTGATCTTAATTACCAATCCCTTCCAAAGTCCAGACAGTATATAAATCATAGCTGATTTGATGCCATAACGGACGACCACTTAGCCTAGTGGGTAGCAAGCCTGCCTACGAAGCTGGAGATCCCAGGTAGGGCAAGTGTTTATGTGATGAATATTGATACTGGTACCGGGTCTTGGTTGTTATATGTGTGTTGTCTTAGTTTGGGGCCTAAACGTTTGTTGTGATGTGTACGTATGTTGTTATATATTAACCCCCTTGCTTTATATACACCGAACATTAAAAGAAGCAGATTAGAAGGCGCAAGCTTACCAAACTCAACAACTCCCGACATATATATTTATCGGTATCCGCCTTACATGCAATAATTTATGTAATACTAGTTGTGACGAATAATACACAAAGACATAGACACAATATCTAGGTAACCAATCGCGTGGAGCGTACGTGCGTCTCGCTCGTCTTACTCTAACGAACTAAACAGCCAGCATTACTTCTCTGTTGAACTAATTAATAGCTCGGTGTTTATATACTAGCAATACACGTTGCGCCGACTGCATTTCCACCACAAGCTGTTTGATTTATTTTTAATTGCTGCAACACCGAATGGATTAAATATTAATTGTAAAGTTTATCACATTTCCATCTGTATAATAGAATTTCTAGGACCTTATAAATTCCATGACATATATAATTAGAAATTTTGTACATTTCCTAGAAATTATATAATTCCATATTAATATTTAGACACAGTCAAAAATAAAACTAAAAGTTTAATAGATAAGTTTTTAATGATCATTTTCTCTGTAGCACTTTTAAAAATAAATGTTTACAATAATCACAAAAACTCGGGTGACTCCGAAACGATAATGAGAACTTCTCCTAACTTTATTAGTTTACATCTAAATATTTTTAAATTCTATGTGAAAAATTACGACAAAAAAAAATATTGAAAAGTTAAAAACAAAACGCATTTTCAATACTGACAGGTCGAGAAGTATCCCGTTTACGCACACAATATAAAATTCAAACAATTACGCAGGATTATATAAAAAATGTATTGTATTTTTATAGATGGCAATAATTAACCACAAACGGGTGATTAAAATGAATGAGTCCACCGTGGCGAGTACAGACATTGATTGAACTGTTTACTTTGAATCTTCACCTAATAAATCTAACTTATGCTAGAAATAACGTCGCGACTGCGATCTTTATACGCAGTCCTCTTTTTTTTGTTTGTTATAGTTCATACGTACAATTGTCGATTGTAACAATCTACTTTTAAATATAAATAAAACTAATTTAATGCACTACACGCTTGGTACGCGTGGTATACAGAAGGAGACGGATATATGTGCATTCTTACCAAAAAATTTGATCCAAATTGTTCCAGAAATAAATTTTTTAGGAATTTTGATTGACAGTAAACTGACATATAAAGCACACATAGATAAATTAGCAAGGAAGTTGAGTTCTGCTTGCTATGCAATTAAAAAAGTTACGGAGTTATGTGGACGGGATGCGGCCAAGGCGGTTTATCACTCATATTTCCATAGCTTAATGGCATATGGATTACTGGTCTGGGGAACAGGAGCTGAAGCCAATCGCATTTTTGTACTTCAAAAACGCGCTATCAGATATATGGCGGGATTGAAACCATGTGAGACATGTGTAGATGCATTTAAAAAGTTGAATATTTTAACATTTAGTGGTGAATACGCATTACAATGTCTTCTTTACATTAAAAAAAATAGTGCTGACTACCAGATGGTTACAAAAAGCCATAGACGCTTTGGCCATATTCGATTTCCTTCACAAAGATTAAAAAAAATATCAAAAGGTTATATCTGTAATGCAGTAAACCTCTACAATAAGCTTCCAGATGCTATTAAAGAACTTGATTTGAAACATTTTAAACTGATAATAAAAAAAATTCTGATTAGTAAAACCTATTATACTATAAAAGCTGCCCTTGATGATAAATTTTTGATGATATCACCATAAAAATTATATAAAAGTTTTACATCTGTTACAATTTTTAAAAATACGAAATGTTTACATACAATATGAATAGTCTATAAGTTGACGAAGCCCCTTTATGGTGAATCATTTGACATTGCCTGGATATCTTGTGATTTTGTATTAATTCTGACAAAGCCTCCTTACAGCTGCATTAGAAAGTTGACATTTAATTATACATTGATTTATATTAGTTTAATTATTTTCCATTTCCATTTGTTGACAGTGCCTCTTTACAGCGGCTATTATCGTAAATTGAGTTTGGGTAGATCTTTTATTGATGATGCTTTGTCGCGTCTGGGCTGTTTTTCATCCTCATAGTTTCATAGATACGTGCTCCTGCCAATGATATTCTAAGATTCTGCCTACTGTTGTGAAAAGGTTGTTGTACTTCATTAACATATTGTTGCTGTTAATGTTTATAATTATGTAGATAATGTATAATATTATTAAGTAATGACAATGTTAAGTGCTCCAAGTGTGCCAAAAACAAATAAAGTATTGAGTATTGAGTATTGTCGCTAGACGCGGCCAGTGTCGGGTCGCGGCGCTAAATTCGCTATTAACCCTCGAATAAATATATACACTTTTATCGTTCTCATGTCCATTTCTTTTAGAACTTAAACTACTTCACGTGCGAAGCCTATATACAGCTGCGTAAACGTCACCGCGGTTTAAGAAAGAGTCTAGGCTCACAGCCCGCCGCGTCTGACTAGAGACGTTGCAAGTATTTACACTACAAAAAATATCAAAATTCGCTCAACAACCCTACGTGACGCCTTTGACCGAGTTAAAAATTAATCTCCCATTGGCACGGCTATTAAATTACATGAAAAATAATCTTTAAAAAAAAAAAAAGAAAAAAACGCACTCTCTTTAAAGCTCACAACGACCAAACTTTTGTGCATTTCCATGGAAGTGTCCTTAAAAGTTAATATATATTTACTAATACAGCCCATATTGAATCAAAGCGCAAGTTCAACCAGAATACTTGAAAACCTAACCATGGAACGACCCAAAGGTCATGATGACGAATGGCCACGAAAGAAGAAAAATGAAACAGATTCATCCTACACATGTCACCAGTCAAAAGGTTGAAATAGTGAATACAATTAAAAATATTAACTTTTATTACAGAGAATTTCACATAGACGGCCCGGTAGTCACTAATATGGAAACACTTACCCTAAGTAACGAAGGTAACGCTATAGTTAGTTTACTTTACACTGTTATATGAATATGGGTATATACACGAAGAAAATTTAACAATAGATACAAAAATCTCCACGCTCCGTCTGAACGACCGGCTGTCCCGAATGAAACTAAAACTTAGCTTAGATAACTTTACGGTACATTACTAATAAATAAAAACACTTAAATTTAAAATATGACAAGTTAAGTCGCAAAACTTAATTAAAAGTTCGGTCGTGGCTCTAGGTAAAAAGTAAGTAACGACTCGCGGAAAAACAAACTGTAGTTACATATGATCATAAAAGTTTACATAAAACCGTCGCTTATATACTAGAAATCTAGATCAAAACAAACGGATAGAATGAAAAGATACATTTAAGCTGAACATTACGTACATTATTGTGGGACTATCGACATTTTCATTCACTAAGAAAAAATAAAACAATCGTCCCATTGCGAACGGATCTAATCAAAGTGAGTTTATCGCGTGACGTACGAACACTAGTCATCGACTGACATCTAAATCAGTTACAGGAATGTTTTCCAGGTATTTTAGTCGTTGGCGAGTTTGTCGCGTTACACACCATTTGAGATCCACTAAAGAACTGTCGAGACACAATTGACATCTGTCAGATAATGTTTCTTAGTCGCGATGCGGCTCCATTAGTCGTCAATTTGTGGACGCCTCAGTCTAGGCTTTTTTGGCCTCGGGGAGACTGTATTGTGGCTTGTAGCGGTAGAGACTGGCGCTGAGGAGCCATTGCAGCAATGGCAGCCGCGTTTCACGACGCCTCTATTGGACGCGCGTCGACGTACAGCGTGATGGGGACTGTGGGGTGCCGCTGTGGGCGTGTCGCCGGCGCGGGTTTTCCCCGAAATACTACGCGAAGGGTCGTCGGGTGGCGGGTGGGTCCGTTTAGCCGGGTAGGTCCTCACGGGTGGATGGGTGGTATCGTCAGCAGAGGATCCGTCGCCGCTGGCGCTTCGTCGACGCCTTCTTGCCTCTTTGATCACTGTATCGAGCCTCAACCGCGCACCGAGCCCGCTCGAATCCGTAGAGTTCGTTTCGTCGAGCGACGGACTTTTGCAACACTTGTCACTGTCACTGCTGAAATCTAAGGGGCGACGACTCTCGGACCGTTCTGAAGCCGAATTCGACTCCCAGAACAGTTCGGCGTGGCGTTCGGGAGACGAGCGGTCATCGTCGGCATCGCCGGCCATCGATTCTAAAGTGGCGTCGCGTGAGCTATCTTCCGCGACGGAGATTTTCGCGTCGTCGCCGGCTATGAGATTGTCGGACTCATCGAGCAAGTACCTTGCAGAGGATGGCTTGTCGTCGTCGTAGCACACGCGTCGGATCACATGAGCGGTGGCGGCCGTCGGCGGCGCGTGGAGGACAGCCCCACCGCCACCTAGATGCAGCTCACGGGCGCCCCCTAACATGTTGTCGAATTGTGCCAGGCCGCCCGTGCTTCCAAGATCGGGCACCGACATGGAGTTGATGACGTTGTCGATGTCGGCGTACTTAACCGGTGGTGGAGCGGGGGGCGCGGGCACCGGCGCTGTCATCAGCACGGTGGTTGCGGCACTCGTGTGCGCGTGAAATATGGTCGAAGTTATGTGTCGAGCTTTCAAACTGGACATGGAGAACGGCTGTACCTGGAAATAATTACACGCTTTGCTATACTGAATATGTAAGTACTATTATATATATGTTTTAATTTTTTTTTTCGATATATTAGTTTGTTTAGCGGTCATCTTATGACGATTACGTATAAAACACCTAAACATTAGTATCCAAATTCTAGCATACTTTATTAAATATTTATTGTGGACAGAACGACTTCGTTGACCGCGCGTTCATTTCGCGCAGGTTGGCACAGCATTTAAGTGCTGAATGATGTAACCAGAGAACGTGGGAGGGAAGGCTCTGGTCAAATGTTTCGTAATTTTTAAACATATATATGGTTTTCAAAGACATATCTTTATAAAATACTTTGAAAACCATATATATGTTTCAAAATTACTATCTTATTTAAGTTAAGTGCTCCTGAAGCTCTAAAAAGTGTTATCGTCTTGTTTAAACGTACATTTTTTATGAAAATTTTAAATTAGTATAAATTGAAAAAAAAAAACTTTTAACGAATATAAATATACTAGCTGACCCGGCAAACGTTGTTTTGCTATACAATTTTTTTCTAGACATCATTTTAGTAAAAAAAAAAATGATTATTGTAAGTGTGCGAGGATGTGGTATATGAGTGGAAGAGGCATGGAGCACTGTGAACGATGACGGAATATAAAAATAACAAATAACTGATCGAGTGACAACTGATCAGTTATTGACCGCCGAAAGTAGAAAATTATTAAATTACTGATATTGCTATTTAAAAAAATAAGGGTTGGTGGTGGAAAGGTAAAAAATAAGGAGTGTATGTATGTTTTTAATGACACATTATTTTAAAAAAAAATTTTGCCCAAAAAATTAAAAAAAAAATTTTGTCCAAAAAATTAAAAATTTTTTTTGGGTTGGACCACTTTTATCACTTAGGGGTATAAAAAATTGATAAAAAGCTATTCTCAAACCTACCAAATGTACATATAAAATTTCAATAAAAGCGGTTTAGCCGTTTCGGACGAGTACGGCAACTAACACTGTGACATGAGAATTT
The DNA here is from genome assembly GCA_949709985.1 of Luffia ferchaultella. Taxonomy (NCBI): domain Eukaryota; kingdom Metazoa; phylum Arthropoda; class Insecta; order Lepidoptera; family Psychidae; genus Luffia; species Luffia ferchaultella. Next base: position 9,282,307 of record OX453266.1, read on the forward strand.
TATATTTTAGATATTGATTTGACGACCGCTTAGGCTAGTGGGTAGCGCCCCTGCTTACGAAGTTGGCTGGTTGGCTGGAGGTCCCGGGTTCGAATCCCAGGTCGGGTCAGTGTTTATATGATGAATATCGATACTGGTACTGGGTGTTGGTTGTTATATGTATGTGGTGTCTTCACTTGGTACCCAAAACACAAGCTAATGCTTAGTTTGAGGCCTAGACGTTGTTGTGATGTATACATTATTATTTTTATTATTGATTAGTTTTTGAGATATTTGTTTTATAATTTATTATTTGAATTTTAACCATGATCGTTCATGCTCATCATTGAACCTTTCACTGTAGATGGTCCGACACGCACTAATAGCTAGTTTTTATTTAAAATATTTTGTTGCATTGCAATATCTTTTTTGAATAAACACCCAGTTTTTTTATGACAGCCTGTATTTGAACATCTTCATAAAAATGCAGTGATACCAACCTCAGCATCGTCAGTGGGTTCGCTATGAAACGTTGTGTTGGGATGAGACCGCGCGAACTCTTCGTGATTCAAGGCGTTCACGGTCACGACTCCGACGTCAGCCAACCCCAAGCCGGCGTCTAAGTCGTGATGCGGAGACGTATCAGCCAGGTCTTCTTTGCTGTCTTGGGGACTGGCTTCTGGTATCAGATGGTCAGTGGCCATGTGGTCTTCCAAATCCGGTTGCGGAACTCCGCTTTGGCTGAGCATTGTCGATTGAGCTGAAAAGTAAACGAAAACGATTTATGCACGATTGCCATGACTTTTCCATATTTTCCATTCGAAAATTCATATTTTTCTAGGTATATTCTTCGAGTCCTTCCTTCGATTTGTCTTCTTATCAACATTACAAGACTGAAACTTAGTACATTCAAGAAAAACTATTCTTGAAAATGGAATGGAGTGAAAACACACTTCAATATGAACAACATATGGTACCAACTCTAGGAAATTAAAAAGTAAATGTCTACTTCCCTAATGTAATTTAGTTTTTAATTAGTTTTTATTTTAATATTAATCCATATTATTATTACATTCAATAAAAATATTTAAATTGATTTCATGTGTAACTTAAAGATGACGACCGCTTAGCCTAGTGGGCAGCGACCCTGCCTGCGAAGCTGGAGGTCCCGGGTTCGAATCCCAGGTCGGGTCAGTATTTATATGATGAATATTAATACTGGCACCGGGTCTTGGTTGTTACATGTATGTGGTGTCTTCGCTTGGTACCCAAAATACAAGCTAATGCTTAGTTTGGGACTTAGGCGTTGTTGTGATTGTGTGTGTTATTATTATTTATTACGAAAATGTAACCCATATTTTTTACGCAACGAGGTCTATTGGTGATACCTAACATCTAGAAAAATGACCGGTTACTACAATCTCACCTTGTATATACAAGTTGGTTATTCAAAGTGCGACAGTAAGGACAGCTATCAATTTAGCTACAAAAAAAAACACAAATGAGACCGACTCCGACTTTAGTAATTGTTAATGATTCACACATTTTACAAAAAATAAAACCGGAAAAAGATCAACACTTACGTTTGGCACTTACGTTTGGCGGTTAAAAATTCTGTGGGTCTAACTTGAGTACTATAAACTTTAAAGAGAACAGTATTTAATGACGCCATAAAAAAAACGTGAAAATTGCGTCTTTTCTAGCTTAGTCATTTTCTTAACTCCGTGGATGCATAAACATCATCATCAGCCCATTTTTACCCCACTGCAGGGGCTTAGGCCTCCCCCAGGGTGCGGAGGGGGGCTTGGAGCTTAAGTCCACCACGCTGCTCCACTGCGGGTTGGGAACTGTAACGACCGCCATCTATTGACAGCGTCCGGGAGCGACTGCTTAACGTGCCCTCCGAAGCACGGTGTCAGTGATATTGTGTACTTAAGTCAGAAAAACTCATTGGTACACGCCCGGATTCGAACCATGGCCATATGGGGCCTTATAAATTTGAGACAGGTTCGTTGCGCTCTAGGCTATCACGACAATGATGCATAAACAAGTAACACCAAAAGTTATGAATGGTCCTATTACCCATCTCAAATTACAAACTTGTATAATACTAGCACATAGTGTCTTAATATGAATTTATTAAGAAAATTATTAAAACCATCTAGGGTATTCTACTTTGAGATATTGCTGACAAACTCCGTCAACTCTGAACAGTTTTATGATTTTGTTTGAGATAAATTTTTGGTAACTGCTTTCATGTGATCTGACTTTTAAAGAAACTTTTTAAAATTTCAATGTACCATAAATACAGCGTACAGTTATAAAAACGTGTAATAGTTTCATAGGTATCATAATTTTAAATAAAAATATTATATCAAAATATCATCAGAAAAAAAAAACGAATATGATACGATGTTAAATTATTTCCATTTTATTAACTATGTACCTAATTCGCGCAAACGGCAGATAAATGTTCTTTTTTCTTTACAAATAACAGTACAATACTGTGGTCACGTACACGTATGCACGTTGTGGTCGTGGGCGGGCGAGGCAGCGAACAGCAGCTCCGCCTCCGGGAACAGTTCTGACGCTGATGGGGAATCCACGCCGAGGTCCTCGCATTCCTCCGAGAGGGATTTCTTGAGTTGAAAGAATAACAACATTACTAAAAGGGCAATTTATTCGACATAGAAATTATGAAAAAACTGCTTTGGCAGATAGCATTATCAAGGTTAGCTTTGTTTCACTGAAGCGTGGGCTTTTCCACAACGCCTGCGCAAATCTATAGTTACGATCACGTCTTGAGCCTAGTGATTTTTATCTATTTCCGAGATTAAAGAATCATCTGAAAGGCCAAAAATCTAACGATAATTATGCAGTCATAGCTGCGTTGAATATTTTTTAAAAGTACCGCAAATGGATAGACTATACCCTCTTTCAAAGAACAAAGTTCAGTATTCATTCAACTGAATGTTTGTTTAAAAGTACTAAAGACTGCCTTTTAAGACAATCAATGTCAAAAATGAAGTTATTTTCTGACTTTTTCTGTAACAGGATTTTATAAATTCTAAAAAAAAATAATTGTGAAATTGTGAAGTAGATCAACCATCTAATAAAAGCAACGAAATAAATTGAAATCGAAATAGTTGCTATACTTTACCACAGATGGCGCTAACTAAGTAGTTATTATCCTTTACGACAGATGGCGCTATCACTAGAGGTATCTTGAATAAACCTTAATTATATATTACCAAAACTTATAAGCTTTCAAATACACAACATGTATTATTTCGGGAGAATACGTATTGCTCGAAACAAAAACATTATTGACTATTGATGACGCCATATGCATAAGTTCTAATATATGACATCTTAAAAGCGCCACTTTCTAGAAAATATATTCTACTTACAATTTTTTTTAAAGAGGATGTTTTCAATGACATGTTTCAATTTGAGGCAACTTAAAGTCTAATAATAACATTGGTTAAACGCATATAACACAATCGGCATTATCATTTCCGTGAAAACTAACCGATGTGCCTACAGCGAGGCTGGTTTATTTTAGCTACTTTCATAGCATAATGTCATATGGCATTCTGCTATGGGGAAAGGCCACTGACATTCAAACAATATTTGTTCTGCAGAAAAGGGCTATTCAAGCTATATATAAATTAAAATCTAGAGATAGTGTAAAGGCTTATTTCAGAGAAGGTAATATTTTGACAGTCCCTTGTCAGTATATTTATGAAAATATAATTTATGTACATAAAAACATAAATGCTTTCTCTAGGGTGGGTGATGGCCACAACTTAAATACAAGACATAAGCATTTGTTATCAATTCCCAGGTTCAGGCTCTCAAAGGTTAATAATTCTTTCATGGGAAATTGTATCCGTTTTTATAATATAATTCCAAAAGAAATGTTAGACTTGAATTCTAATCAATTTATAAAGCGAGTTAAAGTCCAACTCATGAAAAAAGCTTACTATTGTATTACCGAGTATTTAAATGATAAGTGCGCATGGACATCATTGTAATAGTTGTAAGACTTTAAATTTAAAAAAAAACAATTAAGAAAAACATATATTTAAATAAAATAAACAGAGAGGAGTTTCTTGCCGGTTCTTCTCCTCCTAGTTTTTGAACCGGTACCTAATCAATTTTCACGACTTTCAATAAGTGTGTGCAAACATCTTATATTAAATAAAAACTTTTTGAATTTGAATTTGAAAGCGAAATGCACCTTGGCTGTGGTGACTGCGATTGCTAAACGAATGCTAAACTTTTCTGTTCTCAAAGCTTATTCTGATTCACCTGTAGCCGCAGTTCGTGTTCTAGCATGGCGTACTTGTGCCGCAGCGCCGCGGCAGACGCATGCGTGACGCGTGTCAACGCGCCTCCGCTCACGACGCCGCCGCCATGGTGACCGCTCTCTTTTTTGCTCACCACCTGCAGCGTGTTCATAAATTATATACTTAGAAGATTATTTATACAACATTTTAGATATATATTAACTGTGCGAAGTCGCACCATGTGCTACGTGTAAGGTGAACTGAGGAAATCCTTAAATAAAGTATTTAATTAAAAAAAAAAAAAAACAATCTCAAAGCATGTAAATGTATGAATTTCGTACCGATAACAGATCATATTGAGGGTCAATTAGTTCTCATGATAATGCAACGAAGTAACACACCTTCATCCAAAATTTAATTAGTGGTGTGTACCGGTTTAGAAAAAAAAAAAAAAAAACAAATTGGAGTAAAAAAATTATTTTTAAACGAAATAAAAATACGTTTTATAAGGACACAAAATTACTGGTCTCAAATAGTAATTCTAAGTGATGTCACGTCCGAGCTGCCATCTTTCGTCATTGAATTTAATTAATCTAAAAAATATACAACAGCAAGGCAAGGGTATATCAATATTGTGATATAAAATGTCTATATATATATCAACACGGAAATATGATGGTACTAATGTATTGCTATAAAACAAAAATATCTTTACCAAAATCGCTGAACTATTATGGTCGTCATGTAACTGATATGTCCATTAAATGTTACTTGCAGTCATCCACAATAAAAGGGTTAAGTTGTCGGCGTGTATTGTCTCCACATATATTATACTACAGCCACACATCTACAATTTTATACAATAAAAATGTATAAACAATGATTCTAATTTTTTAAACGTAGGCATTTTTTCAAAAACACATTACAACCATTTAATCGGGTAACTAATCCAGTTTCTTTAACCTCAACATAACAGCACCCTTCTATCGTGGACGACCGTATTTATCAATATTTCATAGTAAGTTATTTACTCTAATACTAATTAAAAAAGAACATCAAATACTTATAGATAACAAATATAATGAGATTAACAAATTAATTAACCTATAAGATTCTACTGTTGTACAACCTGTGACAGAATTTATCAGAGAACACAAAATACTTCGCACAGATTCATTCACTGAGTCCATTAAAATATTTTTTATTTGTCAAATTTTTCCAATAAATTAAAATTAACCAATTGAGTCGGTTTAATTTAAAACAAGTCAAACGTAAGAACTCGGTAAGTAAGAATACAATACTTTGAAATAAACCGGCTAAGTGAGAGTCGGACTCGCGCACCAAAGGTTCCATACAAACCTGTAGGTATATATGTGAAAGTTATGGTACTTTTATTGAAGGAATTATAAACCTGAATATTTGATACGAATTTTAATTTAATACCTCTACGCGTTCACGAGGAAAGGGGTTGTAAGTTTAAAATTATTAAAAATATTTTTATTATATGATGTAACTAAAAACTTATGCTTTTCGCAATTTTTCCTTTATCTGTGCTATAAGACGTTGCTTCGTACCAAATTTTAAGATGACTTAACGAGGAGTACCCTGTAGGTTTTGATTCCCTTGCGAGTGTAGGAAATTTGCAGTGTAAACGGCTGTATCTTCTAATTGTATTTGGCTGTATCATTGGCTTAGAAGTTTGAATTTTTCGCAGCTTCAAGGGACAGTAGACTTAAGTATTTGATATGAATTTCAGCTTGATACTTCAATGCGTTCCTGAGAAAAAGGGTCTCGACAAACAGACAGGCAGACAACAAAGTGATCTTATAGGGGTCCGTTTTTTATTAACACGGAACCCTAAAAATTACAAAAACATCCAAATGTGGCTTTTATTAGTTAGACGCACGAAACATGGTCAGGATTACAATATGAACCGGGAATTTAATAAATGTTTGAGCTGTTCAGTAACATGAAGCTATACACATGAATACTTTTTGAATCTAAACCCGGTCATTTCGATCAACTCTAAAATAGTTCTTGCAGAAAGTACAATCAGTACTTAATACGTTTCATATAAATTGGAACAAAATGTTATCTAATTCTAATAGAGTACAAACTGAAATTTAACAAATTTCGAAATAACTAAATACGAATTGATAAAATTTTTAATTTATTAAATTGATATTTTTCTTGTATGGACTTTCCGGTTAATTCTGTTACAGGTCGTACATAGAAGACAACGACATAATTTTTAAACGAAGCTGCATTTATCACTACTGTAACTACTACATTCCGAGAAATATCTTAAATTAAAATCTAGATAATACATAGATATACATCACTACGTATACAGATCGGTTGTCACCATAGCTAGGTATTGGCCAAATTTCATTCAAACAAAAACCATGATAGGTTAGATTACTATAACTATGGAGATAAGTGAATGTTTATCACATAAGGGAATGTACCCATACTACGTGACCAATTCCCCCCCACCCCCCTTGTATTTTTCACGTAGCACTTATAGATATGGTTTTAAATCATTTTTAGCTAATAAAAAGTTAAAAAAAATCATTTCTCTCATAATTGTCTTAATTAATAAGGCGCTCGCCACGTGAGGTCAAGAGTGCGTGCATATCTACAATTACAAATGAAAATTATATGTAAAAACGTATTCTAACAAGAACTTAATTTACCAAAACAAGTCCTTTTGTCTTTTATTCAGAATTATTTTCCTAGAGGATATTGACTATATGACAAAGACCTAAGCCCCTGCTGCCCCTCCCCATCCCTTTGACCGAGCGTAGTATTTTGAAGACCCCCTCCCACCCTGAAAGAGTCACGTAGTGTAGGTACGTTCCCTAACTTAAAAAATTAGCAGACCGTGTGCAACTATGGTGATACCATACAATAATATATCAATGAGATAATAGGACATTAACATGAGCAAGGCTTCAACATAAATAAGCCCAGATATTCAGAACATTAGAGATATAATAAACATCAAAGCATTACTACTCTACCTAAGTTATTATAGACCGTTGGCCAAGGTCTTTTTTCTAATGTATCGCATGGCATCTAATAATACTGAAGATTTGTTAACCTTTTTATCATTAAACGTTCTCATTTCTCTATATTTTTAGATTTCGTCAGTAGTAAAAAAATAAAACTTTGTCAAACAATTATTACATTAATCAAGACTCGAAATCGGAAACGTATCGAAAAAAAATCCCTCAAAATTAATCACAGCCTCCTTCAAACCGCCTTACACGTATATATTATTTTTATTGGTCTCTTAACGTTACCGACTACTATGCTCTATTCACGGAGACAACTTAATAGGGAAAACAGGCTCACTTGTGATTGGTCAGCGATAAACTTTAACGCAGGAGTAGTAAGTACATACATATATATTTTAATCTGTTGGTGCTATCCGTACTGTGCAGACGCACTTAAAATTTATCCGTTATATAACCTCGGTACACCGAAAGGCAAAGCAGGAACGAAATAGACAAATTAATTTATATTTATTTAGAGGAAACAAAAACTCCTCACATTCGCTGGACACTAAAAAAAACTTATGACATTCTTCATCACTAGACGTATCCTTCGAGTCACCACCTGTGTTTATAATAAAATGTTTTATTTTGTTTACTTTCTCCGTGAAGCGTCATCGATAAACCGATAAATTTTCACTTAAACTGTACGCCGCACGCGCAATTCGTCGGTTTCTTTGTTACGGTCGGCACGTGCGGCGGTTTTCTTTGTGAATTTTTTGTCTGAGCGCTTTGGCGGCGTCTCAAAGGGTGTGGGTTAAAATAATGGATATACTTTAATTGTCCATATCTATCATTATTGTTCCATGACTTATTATTCACTTAGTAGACAGGTAAGTGTAGTCGTGGAAAAAGCTAGTTGAAATTAATAGTAGCGCATTAAGTACGTGCACTCAAAATGGTTAATGCCCACTGCCTTTAATTGTCTTTGTCATTTGTATGGGATTATGTGACAGAAAGAGCCCTATAATGACTTGTCTCCATGGATAAGAGTAAACAAGTAAAAACTTTACGCTATTTAATTGTTTTTCCCCTGTTGGCATTTTTGTAATGAGCATGACTTCCTAAATCTCTCTAAACGGACAGAAAAACACCAATATTAAACAACACTTAACAATTTAAGTTGATTTGATTATTTTAGCGCGCACGACACGTTTGTGACATAACATCTTCGATGAAGGGCCAATGGTGCCACCGATTTGACCTACTGGTAAGATCACGGTATACCATTATGTAGCCGTGGTCGTACTGGACTAGGAAATGTTAAATAGTATTGGTATTTCAATATTTAACTGTATTTTTTTTTAAAGTAAATAATTAAAATAACATTTTTTCTTCACTTCACTTAAAATAAAATTCACTTTGAAGTCTAACACATTAAAAATCGTTTTACGCTCAGGTTTATGTCCAGTATGACCACGGGTACATAGTGGTATACCGTGGTCTACCAGTAGGTCAAATCGGTGGGACCATAGGCCCTTCACCACATCTTCGCATAACAGAGGTGAAGCAATAGTCGCAACATACAGGACATGAAAGAGGCATCATAGCACTATACCGCATTGAACGAAATTATTAAGACAAAGCTCAAATTTATAGTTTTACTAGCGAACGTCCGCTACTTCGTTGGAGTTGTTTTCATTATTTTCAAATTTTTACGTCGCACAGGAATTTTATAATATTCCCTAAAAATTCCTCTACCTGCCAATAAAAGTCCCGTCAAAACCGGTTCAGCTGTTCCGGAGATTATCCTAGACAAACAGACAGACAGTTGATAGATTTTAAAAACACGTCTTCGGATTTTGTTTACCTGCAAATGAAAATATAGCATCAGAAAATTCCTCATATTAAAATTATTGACATACACTTCAGTTTAATTTATTTGTGTAGATATATATAACTTTGTGAATTTCTGAATTTACTTTCACACTTTGTTTGATGGACTTGGGCCAACACTTTTAACATATCTATATATTTTTTTCCAGAAAAATATAGACCACTCTATACCTTTCTTTTGAATTCAAAAGTTTATCAAAATATCTGTAACGTCATCTAGACAGATGTTTATTATTTACAATATCTTAGGTTAAATGCATAATATTTTGATTAATTTCTGTGCATCATAATTTTACCTGACCAAGGACAATATTTTACATTAACTTTTTAATTTTGTTTTTTGGTGTGGAAAGCAGCGGCATAAGCTCAACTGTGTAGAAGACGTCACACCACTATTTGAACCTCAAACGAATTTTCAAAAATATCTCGAACATTTGTTAAATTGAAAAAATATATATTTTTAGAGATTGTTCTAGAATTTTATTCCATTAAATTTTAACATCCATTAGCGCAACTTAATTTTGGTCCAGTAGGCTTAAATGTTTATTATTAATAATAATAAATAAATTACTAATAATCTTCTCCATTGGCCAATGGAAGTATCACGTTTGACAATTCCCTAATTACCGTGGTCGAGTAGTTGAAATAGAAATGACAAACAACTATTTCTAATTACATTAAAATATTTCATAAACATTCTTGCCGTTTATAATTCAAGGTCTCGTCTAATATTGTTATTTAATAAAGTAATAAATATTTTCTATAAGAAATTACATGCAGGTTTGTTGTTATGCCACCTTCTAACGTTAAAAATGAAACATGCTAAATAATTAAAATGAAATATAATCCAAAATGTCGTTTAACACGATCGCTCTCGCTCAGAGAAGTGTATGATGAATAAAAATAAGAAAATTGTGAACAACCTCCATGGCAGCGAAAGTGTTTAACAGTTCACATACATTTTTTTAAAATTTTTATTATAGAAGATCAAACTGTGGAGGCAAATCGATAAACTATTTTATTATAATTATTTTTCTTAGATCAGATAGGACTTACGTCCACATTGTGACCTTCATACGTACACCTTGTACTCTAAAGGGATATTAAATTTAAAAAAATACACAAAAATAATTAAGAAGTACTCACGAGAAATCACAGTTTTAAAACAGGATGTCGTTGGAATCAACACCTCTACAGAAACTTTCATGTAAAAATTTTATATAAATCCCGGAAAACTATTTGATTCTTTAGCTACATCTATTGGAATTGCGTTGGTCTTGAATAAAAATCTATAATGAAGTTTGATTTCGATGTAGAAACTAACGCGCTTTGAATAGGAATCGATCACTGAACTATCTGACCTAACATCATAACAAAAACCGTCTAAGTCAAAATTAGTGAACACTATTCGCCCAGTATCAAAATATCGGATTGGCACCAATGTAATGAAAAACTCGACAAAACTCTATACATTTCCTTTTTCAAGTTAATTGTTTTCGGTAATATTCTAGTATGTTGTAGAACATTTTAGGCAAGAACTTTTAATGTGGAGGTATATAAAACCGCCCTCCAAACTTCCAAATTTTGCCGAAAGGCATCCAAACTTGGCTAGATCGTTGCCCAGAAGTTTTAGATGGTAATGGTGATTACATTATTAAGGTTTTTGTATTGTAATAATAATAATAAATATAAAACGTAAACCAAGGGTCTCATTATTTTTGTGCCAACCCAATACTTTAAATGAAATTATGTAAGAATATTGTTATTGTTTTTTTACTATTTTTTTTAAATCATGTTAAGTCATAATAATAATAATAACAATAATAATATTTATACTTATTACCTAGGGCAGTCTATATTTGTATTGTTTAAAGTATTTAATAAATAGTCGTATTTTTGATGTATTATAGCAATAATCCGTGAACTGTCTGTTTCTTATTTTTTCGACCGAAAAAAACAGTCAAATGCAATCTATTTTTCTAGCATAACATTCCATTCATGTGAATACAGTTCTATAAATACTACGACAAATCAATATTTTTTTTTCTAGTAACCTCTTTATTAACAAAGTCAACATAAACACCGATTAGTACTTAAATTTTTTTTATATCAAAAGGTCCATATGGAATACAAGGTGTACTTTTCTCTAGTGACATAACAGGGCTATGAAAATAAAATAGGCTTAGGCGCAATCAACTACGAGTTACTGACTTCACCCAATAGATATTGCGTGAAGTTGGACGCGGGTATATCGATAAGGGGCTGTGGGAACGCACATATAACCACGAAACGCTACCTCTCGCTCACTGTGGACACTAAAAGGTGCTTCTCCGCCCGCTCGATCGGCCTCGATCGACTTATCCAAACGATACAAAATACGTCGATCGGAAAGGCCGATCTTGTGTATCTACTCCACCACAATCTATGAAAATCGATTGGGCGCGATCACTGTTTTATAATCTCGTTCGATCCACATCAAATGGATACGCTTTTCAACCAGCAGCGTCTGCGTCTGCATCAGCGTCGACGACGTCTTGGGTTGTCGATTATTACGCAGTGAATAAATTATACATTAAAATAGAGGGTAATACGTCACATCCGTTCCACATTATAAACCGAATAAAATAGCGCTAGTATTGAATTGGTATCAGTGATTGAGGCCGATAGATCAGGTGATTTGTTGTAAACATACAACAAAATTTACATCGATCGAGCGCTTATGTCTACTGAATTAGGTAGCACAGTGAAGTACCATGGCCAATAAACCATGCCGATAGAGTATTCGGATAAGCATCTATTAATCGACAACATTTCATCACAAATGTTTCATGAAAATGTTTTGCTATCGGAAATATTCGGGTATGTTCGGAACGCATGATTTTCTAGGAAGTTTCTAATTGCTTACTGTATTATGAGCTTACGATGACTCATATAGAATCATATAATATCATTTTCACATTTCAAATACGAAAATGATATTTCCCTGAAATACCCGAGTACCTCTGATGATAAACGTATTCAAGAAACATCTGTAAGCTGAAGATCCGTTGAGGCGAGGGGTGCGCAGGAGGGGCGGGGTCGGGAGTCCACCTGGTAGCCCTTGTCGTGGCAGTCGTGGCTCGCCTCAACATCGTACCCGTGGCCGACTCGCGGCGAGGACCCAGAGTCGTGCGCCTCCGCTATATACGACTTTTTCGCCTCGCCTACGTCGAACATCTTATCGAATATCCTCTGAGCCTCCATATCAGGACTGTATCGATCCGGTAACGAATCCTGAAGTTTCAAAATTTTCTAAGACACACGTGTTAAAGCTACATAAGCATACAAATCTTTATCGATACGATTTATCTATACTCGTTTATGCGAACAGAATTGACGCACTCGGTGCGAGTTCATGATATACGTTCATACTCTGTTACATTCACTCCAACATTATTAATAGGAATGAAAGAGATGAATGACTATTCACTACATTGAGCGTTTCTTCATTGACCGACCCGGCCCCGCACCGACATTGTCGGCGGTCACAGCGTCGGCGCCGACACCGACAGATACATTCTTGATTTGACGACACCGATTTTGCGCCGACACGACACGGTGACATTATCATTTTGTGGCTCAATTATATTTCAATTAGTGTAACGACGTCATATTTAAATGCCATACTGAAAAAAACGTATTTCTTCCGCACGCATCAATTAACAAAATTGAAATGAGACGCGAACAGAACACGGGCGCGGGCGTGAGTAGCGCACGCCTAAGAAGCTTGCGCGTGTACACAACACATACATAATAATGCCGGCCCGATACCAGTGGGAGACTTGCTGCCGACGACATGCCGGCGCCGGCATGTCGTCGCCAGTGAGACAGCCTGCAGTACTATTTCATAGAATTATACGTCCACTGATGTCGGTGCCGGGGCCGGTGCCGGGCCGGGTCGGTCAATGAAGAAACGCTCATTTACTTACTAATTTTAGCGTGTAGGTTTAGTGTGTAAGTTAGGTAAAATACCTTAACCGGAATGCGACAATCTCTCGACTTAATACTGCGCATCCATAGTTTATATGGTTTGCCTGCACGCGCTATTTCACTATGCCAATTGCGAAGGTTTAGTATATTATACAATGATACTCACAAGTACAGTGCGGTCTACGTTATCGGTGCGGTGCGTCGGTTCCTCATAGGTGTAGTCGTGCACATCGGGTGCGCTCGGCAGCCGCCAAGCGTCAGCGCCTTCGGGACTGGCGGCGGCCGTGCGCTTCGTGTCGGACGTGTGATCGCGGTCCGACCACGACTCGTTGGCGGGTCGACCGGGCTCCACCGTGTCGGCCGGTGTGGGCGCCGGTGAAGCTGCGGGTTCGGAAATTTGCGGGCCGGCGGCGGTTGCCAAGTTAAACGCGTGCAGGTTGTGAAGTGCGGCAGTCGGCAAGCGTACGTGACGCACGCCTGGCCGCGCGAGCACCGGCTTGAGGCCCGCTGGACCGATGAGACGTTGAAGGAGCAACGCGTTGGCGGCACCACCTTCGCCCTGACCCACGGTCAGTAGTTTAGGGCCGCGGTTCGTCACAATCGCGATCTGCTGCCCACCTTTCACCATCGATACGGGCAAGATGTAGTTGGCAGGCATGAGCACAGCGGTGGCGGGCTTGCCGGCGGCGCCGCGGGCGACGGCGATTGTCTGGCCATCGGCGACTATCACGTTGCGCTGCGGCTGGGGACGCGGTTGCGGTGCGGGCGTAGCAGGTGCGCTGTCCGATTCAAAAGGCAGCTTACGAGCGACCTTGCGGGGACTGTCCTGTGGGGAGAGTGTCTCGGCACCGCAGCTTTCAGCACATTCCCCTTGTGAGGTGCCGCAACTGCTGTCCTCGGACCCCATGGTGCGGCCGGGGTCCTCACTCGTCACAGGACTAGAATCGCGCCCACCACCGCCCGGCCGTCGCGACCCGCTCGAGCTCTTCTTGCGCTTTGACGAGCCGGACGGATTTGAAGGTGGGTTCGATCTTCTTCGGGGGGCCGGCTTGTCTTTATCCGGTGAGTTCTCCACCTGTTCTTTATACTCGGCCAAAATATACAAAATTCTCTGCGTTGTCTGTTCGTCCTCCAGTGGTTTTTGTGCCGATGTCTTCGGTGCTACCGGCGCAACTTTCATAGAATTTGGCGGAGTCAATGCCGGTTTTGATGGTCTGGATTTGACGGATTTAGAACTTATCTTCGAAGATTTCTGGTGAGTTTCCACGGGTGAATCGGGAACGTTTTGCCCTATCTGTGGGGACGGTGAATCTGCCATTCCCGTGGAGTCGGGAGAACGAACATAATTAACCGTAGCGGGTGTCGCGATCGTAGTCTTTCTATTCACATAAGCAACGTTTAAGGCTTGAGTCCCACCAATCGAATAAAGGACTTGTTGCGGGTGCTCGACAGTTGCGGAAATAGTGGAGACAGCGCCGTCAGTGGTGTCACCAGAAGAGCTCGTGCGTAGTTTTGCGAACGCATTGACGCCACCACCAGGCTGTACAGTGCTTCGTTCTTTAACTTGTTCTAAAACCATGTCGAACTCGCGAAGTTGTTCGAGTGTGGACGAGCTGAGCTGCGATTCCGTTTGATTATCAGACAGAACTTTTACTTGACGAGTCGCCTGTGGTTGTGGCAGTCTTATGGTTTGTTGCCCGAGAGGCGGAGCGGCCGTGAGTACGAGTTGTTGGTACACGGGTTGATTGGTACCCCCTATGACGTTTCTCTGTATTTGAAAGAAAGACGGCCGAACAACTCTAGCTCCAGGCACCACTTGCGGCGTTTTACTTAACATAGGCAGTTTGATTCGCATTTGAGTTAAAACGGGCTGCGGTTGCGTTGAAGTGCCATCGCTATTGACATTCACGTGTTGACCGTTATCTTCTGAACTGCCTTCTTCATTAGCTGTTTGGGATTGGGGAACTATTTTAATAATAGATGGTTCAATGTCGCCTTGGCTTACGAATTTTACATCTGAAGGTTGCTTCTGTGCCGAATCATCTATTAATTCAGTGCTCGGAACAGTTATAAGATTTATTGTTTGTCCACCACCAATATTTACCGGTATTTGCCTGGTATAAATAACGCCCCCATGCATTGTTTGTATATTCATGGGAGAAATTGTTTGTTTAATTTGTTGCACCAAGTTGGACTGTGGTTGACAAGTCTGCGCCGGTGACTTCCTAAGAAGCAGTGGTGGGCTACTTATTTGTCCAATGTGATCCATGTTAATTCCACTCTCAGTACATTCAGTAGTTTCCGGGGTATTATTTACAGCCGGCATATGAGAATTATTTCCACTGATTTCAGGCTGTTTCGGCATAACAACACCATCTTGAAAAACTGGTTTACCAAAAGCTTGATTGAATTTAGGCAAACTAGTAGATTTTTCAGTTAATACCACAGATTGCTTAGTAGATGTATTTTGAATAAATTTTGCATAATTTTCTTCATAAACTGATCGGGATTTTATTTCTTGCTGAGTTGTCCCCGTATCTTTTGAAGATATTGAATTGACTATAGAGTTCGTGGGGCTCTCAGCTTGTGTTTCTGCCGGTTTGGGTGTGTTTGTTTGAACATTAGGCCTCTCAATAGGTTGTAATCTCAATACCATACTTCTTTGATGCGGAGCATTCAACTGAATTGCTTTTCCATCCGCAGATTTACAGACGAATTGAACCATTTTTTGCTCATTCCCACCTTGAACATTAGCTATGTTGGTCAAAAGGTTAACCCTTTTAAGCAACTGTCCTGTGTTGTTGTTCTTTTGGTTGTTTCCAGTGTTGACAATATGCAAAAGTTGATTTCCACCTTGAGGTAGACCAGCATCTACTAAAGATATGCCGCCAAATGAATTAGATTGTGCGGCTTGAGCTCCGTTAGATGATGCCACGCTAGTTGCAGTTTTATTTTGTACAATATGTAGAACTTGAGTAGCATTCGGAGAACTTATTACAGATTGTTGGCTATTATCCAATAAAGTTATTTGGTTCCCAGATGCACTTTTGCCTTGAACAATGTGAAGTACTTGCGGCGCTTGCTGATTATTATCAGGGTTTGATGTCTGATTCAATGGCGGGGGCAAAATCTGAGCTAGTGCTTGTTGTATCGCCATAGCATTAATCGAAGTCGCTTTTGAGTAATTATTGGTAGCGGTCTGAGCAGTGCTAACATTTGCTGGGCGAATAATTTTTTGAGAAAGAATATTAACTAGTGCGTGCGCTCTTGTGTTCGTCGTTGTGATGCCAGCTGCATTCATGGCATTTGCTATTTGGTTATTTTTTTCTACTGAACCATTCTCATGCTTTTGTTGCACGAAAGACTCAGATATTGTGTGCTGTGCAGAAGTGTTAAACACCAACTGCACTGATGGTTCAGACGTCAATACAGAAGTAGCATTATTATTTTCATATCGGTAATCAATGTTGTTAACTTGTACTGTCTGTGTCGTTTCGAGGATCGGTCCGACGTTGTTCTCACTGGATAGATTTTGAGGTGTTGAGTCCATTTTTTCATAGTTCTCATTTTTTATATCTATATCCGTAGGAACAGTCTGAACCAGTTGCAAATTAGAATTTTGAGAAGCTGTCACATCTATCCTTTGATCATTATTTCCAATATCTTGAACTATAGGCATACTGAGGTCAGCCGTTGTAAGCTCCGTATATTCATTAGATTTCGTAATAGTTGATTGAGTGTTGCCGCTTATGCCGCTGTGTGGGCTATTTTCCACAGAGCATTGCGAAGGACTGGCGTCAGTTGCCTGACTCACACGCGAGTCGCAGCTAACAGGGTTCTGTGCAGCTGCACTAACTGGCAATTGACCAACTTGTACAACTTGCACTGTTTGTTCGATCCTATGTGGTCGAATGAAGTCAGTTTCATAAAGGCCTGGTATGTTATTTAATGTTCTACATAATCTCAGTGATGAACTGATAGTCGTTTTATAGTACTGCTTATTATTTAAATATAACTCTTTAAAGTTTATATTATCAAAAAATTTTTTTACTTCATTTTTCAAGTTTATAAATGTTTGATCAGCATCAAATTTTGCATGGTTTTGTCTAAATATACGATTTATTCTTTTGTCATTATCATAATTCTCGGATAGAGTACACGGCTGAGTGTGTTTTACGTCCGACAGAGTCGCAGCCGACCATTTTGAAACATTTATTAGTTTTTTTGTAATTGGAATAACTCTGCCGGACTCCTCACCAAAACCCATATTGATATTTTCATCAGAATCAGTTAATGGAATTTCCTCTAAATGTTCCACAGACATTTCATCATTCAGCGATAAATTAAAATTATATTTTTGGTGATGCATAGTGTCAGTGAATAAATTAGTTTCAGAATTTTCATTTAGTAAGTTCGTTTCGTTATTTATGCTAGATTCTGCAAGTAAAGGCCAATTTTCTATTTTAATATCTTCGACTTCACAATAACCTTTATGAAAAGACTGGTAATAAGAAAACTTAAAAGAACTATGATATTTGTTAAGTCGTTTAAATTGCTCATTATATGATGTTGCTTTAATAGACATAGTACTTAGTTTAGGAAAATCGATATTTTTGCTTTTTCGATATCTTTTTATGTTTGTTTTCGCTTGTCCTGTTTCGTTCTTACGTTTTAATCTATGGCTGGTATAAGTTCTATTTGGTTGAAGAAGATTTAATGGATCTTGAGTACAAAGAACTTCTGGACACATATTCTTACTGACCACGAAATCGGAATTGACGCTATCACTGCCTGATTCATATGATTCATCTTTTAGTTTGTGCATTCCGCTTATCTGTTCTATAGAATCGCTTTGTTTGGTACTATCTTGTGTGATACTTTGAGAATTGTTTTGTTTAACACAAGTGTTTACTGAATTACTACAATTAACAGAATAAACGCTTTCAACGGCTTTATCCAGAACAACATTGATTTTATTTGCAGTGTCTTGTTCCATTTCACATGCTACATTAAAAATTTGATGAGTTTCTTCAAATTTTTTTACTGACACGTTCAAGTTGCTATATTTATCAGATTCGCTTCCAGAGTTTATAGGTACAGAACGATGATGAGCTTCAACATTGGGATCCGAATATTTAATACTATGTAGAATAATTTCGTCCATGTTCCCATTTGGCGATTCTTTTTTTATAGACACTTTTTGAGTAGTTCCATCAAATGCCATCTGTAAACTACTGTCAAAAATTGTTTCACTATTATTATTTTCGTTATCTGTCATAGTGTTTGGGTCTTCGTACATATGACCACTTTCTAATTTAATAGAATTAGTTGAAACAGGTTCCATTTTATAATCATTTTTTCTTTGGCGTGGGTTCGATAAATCATGATCACAACATGCATCGTTTGATATTTTACGTTTGTGCACCTGACAAGATTTATTTAGATTGCTTTTATTTTCGGAAGGGTAGCTACCATTTTCGTTATCTGTCATGATGTTAAGTTCTTCGTGAGATTGTTGATCTTCTAATTTAACAGGAATCGTTTGAAAATGTTCCATATTTTCGTCATTCTGTGCTTGATATGAGTTTGATAAATCATGATTGCAAGCATCGTCTAATATTTCACATTTAGGAATAGTGTCACTACTGTTATTTTCATTATCTGTCACACTGTTTGGTTCATCGTAGGTTTGCTTATTTTCTAATGTAACAGGAATCATTAAATTAGGTTCAATATTTTCGTCCCTATGAGTGTCACTACAATTATTTCCGTTATCTGCCATAGTATGTAATTCTTCGTAGGTTTGCTCATTTTCTAATTTAACAGGAATCGATAGAGCAAGTTCAACACTTGCGTCATTTTGCGTTAGGTGTAGGCTTAATAAATCATGATCATAAGCATCGTATAACATTTCACGTTTGTCCACAGTGTCACTATTATTTTCGTTATCTGTCGCTGTGATTGATTCTTTGTGGGTTTGCTCATTTTCTAATCGAACAGAAGTCGTTAAAACAGGTTGAATATTTTTGTCATTATTTGCAAGTTGTGGACTTAATAAATCATAATCACAACAAACATCGTTTAACATTTTATATTTGTGCAACTGACCAAGTTCATGGTCACTGTTTTTATTTTCTAAAGTATCACTGCAATTAATTCTGTTATCTGCCATAGTATTTGGTTCTTCGTAGGTTTGCCCATTTTCGATGTTACCAGGAATCGTTCGAATAGGTTCAACACTTTGTTCATTTTGTGTTAGGCGTGGGCTTAATAAATCATGGTCACAAGCATCGTATAATATTTCACGTTTGTGGACAGGGTCACAACAATTTTCGTTATCTGTTGAAGTGTTTGATTCTTTGTGGGTTTGTTCATTTTCTAAATGAAAAGGAAGCGTTAAAATAGGTTGAATATTTTCGTCGTTTTGTGTTAGACGTGGCCTTATTAATAAATCTTGATCACAAACATCATATAATATTTCACGTTTGTGAACAGTGTCGCTATTATTTTCATTACCTGTTATAGTGTTTGATTCTTTGTGGGGGTCTCCTAGTTCCCCTTTTTTAGGAATTGTTAAAATAGATTGAATACTTTCGTTATTCTTTGCAAATTGCGGACTTAATAAATCATAATCACAACAATCATTACATAATACTTCATGATTGTGAACCTGACAAGGTTTATTTTCAATGTTTTTATCTTCTAAAGCGTCACTACTACTATTTCCGTTACTTGTTATAGTGTTTGGTTCTTCGTGAGTTTGCTCATGTTTCAATTCAACAGAAACCGTTAAAATGCGTTCAACATTTTCGTCATTCTGTGAGTGTTGCGAACATAGTAAATCATGGTCTCCACAAGCATCATCTATTATTTCACATTTGTGAACATGGCTAAGTTTATTTTTATTCTTTTTATCTTGCGAAGTGTCTGAGGTAGAAAAGTCTGTTTCATCTTTACACAGTGTAATTAAGTCATTAAGGCTTTCTTTGTTTACAATTATATTGTGATGTGATTCAGGTGACATTAATGACGCTTCTACATCTGATTGCTTGTTATCACACTCATTATCCCTGTTTGAACCATGAGTTGATAAGTGAGATTGCATTATTTCTTTTGAATATTTATAATGGCCTATCTCTATGATTTCTTTATGACAAGCTAATATTTCACCAGAACGCATGTTAGACAATTGAATATTTTCGTTACATGATTGTTGAACAGTTATATAACTCTTGTTGCATTCTACAATAGTGTGTAAAGAAGAATTATCGATGATCATTTCATCAGATTGACTAATTACTCCGGAGGATTGATCGACACCGAAAGTAACATTTTTATAAGGCTCATACAGCTTATTTTCGGAGTTATCTGTACCTTCTAAAATAGGAAGAACTAACGGTTTATCATCATACAGCGTTATTACGTCGCTAGCATTTTGATCAGTTACCATTTGATTGACACTTTCATTAAGGTCGCATGTTAAGCTATCGAGATCTTTTTCTTTGGCTTGCAAGTTACCGTTATTACAGCAACTATTGTCAATGATGGTTATCATTACCGGTATGTCGTTAGAGACTTCAATGATTGGTTGGTGGACAGATTTTTCGTTTGATAGAATATCAGTTTCGTACAAATCAGCGAAACTTGATGTTTTATCACAACAAAATAATGTTGAGTCATCTACCTTTTCACTCTCAATTATTTCTTCTGTTTTAGAAATCGTAAAATCTTTCAGATAACTACAATTAAAATCGCTGATTATATTAGTTTTTGATTTGTCTGATAAGTTAAGTATTATATTAGTTTCATCTTTGTTAACTAGCAATTTTTGCTCTTTAGTATGTTCAACTTGGTTATCAGTATTTTTCATTTCATTTAACTTTTTTATTGTCGATTTATAACTTTCTGATTGTCGCATATTCAAAGAACCATTTATTAAAGCTGATGAACTTTGTGAATTAAGATTAGTAATCGAAATTATGTCGTCACCTTCCATTTCTATAGGTGAGACAGTGTCAGTTAAATCGTCATCAGTAAATGAGTTGTCGACACTTGTGATGAAAGATTGTGCTGAAGCTGTTCGAATATTTGCTGCCATTACTAAAGCATCATTATTGTTTTTGCAATTTCTGTCAAGGATAATTGCGTCATAGGATAAATCAGATAGTTTTGATATTTTGTTTGATAGAATATGTGTTTCACTGAAATAACATTTTCTCTTGAGATCTCTACCATTGGTAGCCGAATTGACAGTATTTGATTTATAAATTTTTAGGGATGAATTTCGCGATGTTGATAGAAGGAATCTGTTTAAAACATCGTCTTTATTTAGAACTTGCAACACAATAGATAGAAGTGTGGGAATATTTGGTTGCATTGTGTTTGATTGCTCATGGGATGTATTATTTTGCTCTGACTCTGATTGCCTTGGAATATAATTTGAATCAGGTATTACATAACGAAAATTAGTATTACTGACGTTACTACACGCTTCCTTAGTATCATTTTCGATCTGACCATGTAAATTGTTATTGTATTCCTCCATCGTTATAGTATTATGGTTGTTTTCAATGATTGACGTATTGGGAATTACATGTTTTTCCGCTGTCGCGAACTCGCTTTGGAGTTGTCTTGACATGTGACATTTAAAAGTTCTCATATGTAATTCATTTGTTTCATAAAGTCTATTAATTTTTGTCTTTGTGAGACGCCAATCGGCACAACAGGGCGAATCTATTCTTTCTTCATTTTTAGAATTGATTTTGTGGTTTGTAGTGTCATCATGCACGTTGGCGGTTATTTTGCAGCCGCATGTAGCTAACATTTCAAAAAATTCTATCACTGGTGAAGTTCTTCCATTATAATAAGACAAATAGTTTTTTGTTAATTCAACTGGACGCGGTTGCCGTTTGTTAACAGTCGGAATTACACTAAAGGATATTCTGTCTTCTTCATCGACATATTCGAGGTCGTGGTACGAGTCATTTTTATCCAAAAAAATTTCCCAATGATCGGTTATAACTTTCGAACCATGAATTCGTTTTAAAAGTTGATCGCACTTTTTTAATTTAATGAAGCACTCTTTATTGTCGAGACGTGTATCTTTTATTTTCTTTGCAATTTCATCACATTTCACTAGTCTAATAAAACATTCTTTGATTTCATATGCTTTGCAATCATAAACTGTTTTATCATCTTCAACAACTTGCGACTCTGACTCAATTTCAGGTTCTATCGCGAGATTTTGGCCTGGAAGATCTTCGATTTGAAAATCAAGGTTCATCGAAGTTGACGTATACTTATTGCTTGAGTAAGGTGGAGCTTTCAGTGCGCTCAAATCACATATATTATCATTGCTTGTTTTCTTATCAGAGTTTGTCTGATCTTTGAAGTCTTCTGTAACATTGTTGTCATCAACTATTAAAAGAGAGGCATCTTTTTCTTTTACAGTACCGATTTTTACTATTTCATCTTGTGTTGTTTTGACATTCGTATCATTAAGGTAATCAATAGTCAATGTGGTCTTTATTTTTTGATCAGAGTGTGATGTTTTAAAGTGGTTTGTTGTTGCAACTTCATCTGTAATGTTGGAACACGGCTTTTCCAAGTTTAGGAATTCATCAATTACAGTAGGATTAAAAGTATCACTTTTGTCGTCCATTTGTAAACTTTCAGAAACATTTGGCTGTATGTCTTCACCCAATGCAACTTTGTCTTTTAATGTATCATCAGAACTTATATTTTTATCAGCGATGGTTGTCAAATTTTCCTCATTTTCACTTATAACTAACAAATCATCCACCGGATTTTCTGGATTGTTGTTACTATGAACATGCTTAGCTTTTACATAAAAATCGTTTGACAGGCGAAAGTGTTGCATAGACTTGGCATTACAAAATATATTCACTTTTTCAATTTGAACATAACAGTTTTGATTAAATCTATTCTGATGCATTGCTAAAATATTTCTTTCCAATCGCGCTATCTTATAAGTCCCGAACTCGGTAGTGAAACTTTCAAAATTATTTTCATCTTCATCATCGCTGATTAAATTTATGGTTTCATCGTCGCTAACTAAATCGACGGTTTCAATTTTATCGACGTTATTATTGCTGCCAATTGAATTGATGACAGATATAATTTTATTCGCACCGGATACCGATCTCTCTGGTGTTTGAAGTGATACTTTCATGTATTCTAAACCTGTTACACTAGTGACCGGTGCAATATTGAGTGTGTATCGTTGATTTTCTTTTATGTTCATATCTAGAGCACGACTAAATGCCGGATGTGTAATAAGTTCATTGATATTAAATGATGAATTACCTATTACTGTGGCTTTGAATGTTCTACCACCTGGCAACACAATCCTTCCAGTTTTCGTATTTTTATCAAAATCAGTGTTCTTTTTGATGAAACCTTCGGTTTTCTTCATGTTTGGAGTGTTGTCAATATCAGTATGAGACTTCGAACTAGACTTTGCTTCTACAATAGTTTGTTTGTTGCTTTTGCTAAAATCTTTGTTTATTTGTGATTTTTCACTTTCAAGCGTTGTACTGTTAATGATTTTATCCATGATTGTAGCTTCCAACGTTTTGATTTGTTTTTTGCTGTGCAACTTCGGTCTCAAAATTTTCTTTTTATTTAGCGCTGTCGTATTAGTTACTGCATCTTCATTAGAATTCGTTGCGTCGATGTTTAGTTTGTCTAGGTCAATGTGCTCGATTACTTTATTTAAAGATTTGTCATTGTTTTGTAATTTTTCACTTTGCCGCGTTGTAATTTGATCCATGATTGTATCTTCCAATGTTTTGATTTGTTCTTGGCTGTGTAACTGCGGCCCCAAATTATTCTTTTTGTTTAGCGCTGTCGTATTAGCTACTGCATCTTTATTAGAATTCGTTGCTCTAATGTTGTGTTGGTCGTCAATGTGCTCGATTACTTTATTCGAAGATTTGTCATCGTTTTGCGACTCTTCACTTTTCTGTAATGAACTATTAATAATTTTATCCATGATTGTATCTTTAAAAATTCTGATTTGTTTTTGGCTGTGTAACTTTGGCTTCAATTTTTTCTTTGTATTTATTGTCGTATTGTTAGCTACTATATCTTTATTCGAGTTAGCTGCTATGTTTTGTTTGTCGAAGTCAATGTGATCGATCACTTTTTTTAAAGGCTTGTCATTGTTTTGTGAGTTTTCATTTTCAAGCGTCGTACTATTCATGATTTTATCCATGATTGTAGCTTCCAAAGTTTTGATTTGTTTTTTGCTGTGTAACTTCGCCCTCAAAATTTTCTTTTTATGTAGCGTTGTCGTGTTAACTACTGTATCTTCATTAGAATTCACTTCAATGTCTTGTTCGTCAAGGTTAATGTGCTCGATTACTGTTTTTAAAGATTTGTCATTGTTTTGAGAGTTTTCACTTTCAAGCGTCGTACTATTCATGATTTCATCCATTATTGTAGCTTCCAATGTTTTGATTTGTTTTTTGCTGTGTAACCTCGACCTTAAACTTTTCTTTTTATTTAGGGTTGTCGTATTAACTACTGTATCTTCATTCGAATTCACTTCAATAATCTTTTGTTCGTCGAGGTTAATATGCTCGATTACTTTTTTTATGGATTTTTTATTATTTTGCGAGCTTTCAAGTGTTGTACTTTTAATAATTTTATCAATGATAGTGTTTTCCAACGTTTTCAATTGTTTTTGGCTATGCAACTTCTGTCTCAAACGTTTCTTTGTATTTATCGTTGTCTTTTCAGCACCTGTATCTTCATTAAAATTAGCTCCTTTAACGTTTTGTTCGTTAAGATTTATGTGCTCGATTATTTCTAGAGATTTATCATTACTTTGTGATGCGGACTTGATTTCAGAGAGTTTATTATTACCAACGAAGATATCAGTAGACGTTTTCACATCACTTAGCGTGTGTATTTCTTTCTTTGAATCTTCGTCGTATCCGAAAACATCAATATTTGGAGGCTTTAAAATGTTTTTAGTAATATTGTGTTTCTTCTTACTAACAATGTTCTGGCCTTTTATTCTTTTCACCTTAAAGTTGACATTTGCATCATTTATATGACGAGGTGAAGTTTTAAGTACATTATTTGATTCAGTTACATGATCTTCATGGGATATTTTCAATATCTTCGAGCAATTTATTTCTTGTTCGATATCAATAAATTCAAAATCTGTAGGACCTGTTTCCGTGACTTTTATTTCGTCAATTTGTATCTCATCGCATTTGTTTTCGTCAGTTATAAGCAACGCCGTATTTGATATATTACTATCAGATTTTTCTGTAATGCTCAAGAAATGTTGATCTCCTTCCGTATGTAATATTTCTTTTTCATTTTCGTAGAAAGGAAGACCTGCCACTGATTTGTTTTTTATTTGCTTTGATAGTCTTAATGAAGTCCGCCTGGAATTCGTTTTAGCATGGATGTTCTTATTTGTTGTGTTTTCAGTCTCATGTACGGTTTTTTTTGTTGCTTTGACTTTAATTTTAGCCACTTTAAGGCGTACTTTTGCTTTTCGGCCTATTTTCGTTTTAGGTATCACTTGTTTCGCTTTTCGTGTATTGATTTTCACGTCCAATTTATTCGAAGATTTTATAAACGTTTTTCGACGTTTAGATTCCAAATGCGTTTTACTGATATTCAAATAATTATTAGTTTTTGCACCTCTAATTTTACGTATTAAACCGATTTCTTGTCCTTTATATGATAAATTGTCTTCATTTTCAGCGACAAAGTTATGAAATTGACAGTTGATTTTCTTTGAGGTTTCTGTGGATTGCGATTTCATTTCTTGTTGGTTATTACAACTAATATTTCTTTTCAGGTTCAGGCTTTCACAATTTTTGCCAACAAAGGTGATACCTTCGGACACATTTTCTTCTGACATGTCACAATTTACATTTTTATTGCAGTTCATTTTACCACTTTCTAAAACAAGTGATTTTTGTAAATGCACATTATGGGCAATGCTTAAATTGTTATCTTCTTTAGATAATGTTTGAATTGATTTTGCCTGGGAAATAGCTTCGTATTTTAATGGTATAGGTGGAGAGACACACATATGGTTTACAATTCTGTTTGTAATAGATAGTCTTTTATTTCTAAGCCTTTCTTGTTTCTTTAAGTTTTCTAGGTCCATAACAGTTAATACTGAGTTGGAACTTGGGTCATTCACGTTGTTGATTACACATAAAGCTTGGCTAATCTGGTACATTTTATTACTTGTATTTATACTTGGATGTTCGTTTGTTTTTGACTTCTTTTGAACACCTTCAATTTTATGACAATGTAAATTAGGTATCAGGGGTGATGTGATTGCACTTTTAGGTGCGGCAACTTTTTTCGTTACCGAGTCATATATAACACGAGTTTCAATATAATTTTGCATTGGTAAAGCATAAACTGGCACATTATTTATATTTGTTACAATTGCATTCACATTGCTGAAATCTTTAACAGTTTTATTATCCTTTGGAAGGACTACAGCTGAATCAGTTGCAGATTTTGTTTTAACAGGATTAGAGATCGTTTTTACGGCAGGCAAATGATTAGATACTGCCGTTTTATTTTGTAATTCAATGCTTCCCGATCGCGTTTTATTTGAAACATCATATGTGTGATTTTCTTTTGCGAAAATTTGATTTTTAATTTGAAGAGTTGAACCGGGTACCGACACATTTTTAATCCTTGCGTCTATTACATTTAACACATCAACGGGTTTATGCAGACCATCTTCAAACGTACTCTTTGTGTTGAAATCAGTGTTGTATTTCACAGTACAATTTTTACTAACAGGATCTATAATATGGCATTGTTTTTGTATAATTTGTGGTGTCATTCCAAATGATAAATGAGCCGCTGACGGATGAGACAACATCTTAACTTTTGAAGGTATTTCTGTTGTCGCTACAACATAATTACTATTTTGCTGCATGAACAAATTCGTTATTAAATTAGAGTTAACTGATAACGTAGTATCATTGGTTTTGTTTGCGTTTTCATATGATTTAGGCGCCAAAACATTGCATTTTGTATTAGAAATTTTTTGTACAGAATCCACGTGGGACTGTTTTTTAATAATTTCTGGTGTCATTTCAATCGGTTTATGACCCATTGAAGAATGAGGTGATATTTTAGCTCTTGAAGACATTTCTGTTGTCATTGCCGCATAATTATTTTGTTGCATGAGTAAATTTGTTATCAATTTAGAATTAGTAGATGAAGTAGGATCAATTAATTTTTTATTTTGATGTGATTTAGGTGGCATAATATTGCATTTCTTATTACAATTTATTTGAACGGGATCCACACAGGACTGTTTTTGAATAATCTGTGGTGTCGTTCCAATTGATCTTTCAACCACTGAAGGATAAGATGGCGTTTTAGTTTTCGGAGCCATTTTTGTAAACACTGTGACATGTTTATTATTTTTCTGCACAAGTAAACTCGTCAATAATTTAGGATCAATAGACGAAGCAGTATTCATAGTCTTAGTTGTGTTTTGATGTGATTTAGATGGCAAAAGAACTGGTTTTTCAAATGATGCTGTTAATTTTCTTTGGCTCTTAGATTCCTTTGTATAAGTAACAGTGACGGGTTTGCTGATCTGAATGCCAACTGTTTTTTTGACAGCTTCCCCAAGAATTGATTTGTTATCTAATTTTGTTTCCTTCGTGACTTCTTTCTGTTTTATGGATCCCGATTCAAAGCTCGAATTTGGATATAATTCCTCATCAGATGTGAGCTCATCAATTTCCCTTAGCAAGTCCTTGTCGATTTCTTCATCTAAAAGAGCACACTCAGTACTAGATGGATGATCAGACGCGTTGGTCGTATTTACTCGCGTTGTATCCTTTGTCTTCTTAGGTGCCGATTGAAATTTTGTCGCGATTGTTTGGTTATGTACAACATGTTGTGGATTAGTGTTTATCACATGCCCTACTTTATTTCCCATTAATACTGAATTAACATTTGACTTTGGTATTCTTTGGTTAGCCAATTGATTATTAGTTGGTTTTCTTTTAACTCGTTCTCGAGCATAATCCTTTTTTAATTTAACATCGAGGGCATTTGCTCCTCGAGTTGGTGTTTGGTGTGATAAAAGTTCTTTTAAAACACTTTCCCAATCTTGATACTTAGCTTCACTGGTTTTAGAATCCTTTGGCATTGTTGTTTCCGGCATTTTACTACTGTGTTTAACAATACTTTGATTTCTATCAATTTCATCAACACCCATAGAACAATTCTTTGATATTCCTTGCACATTCGTAGTATGAGTTATCACACGACATGCTGGGTCGACAATTTTTGTGTCGGATTGAACTAATTTTACTATATTTTGAGCAGGATCAGTATAATTCGTGTTCGGCGTATCCTGTGAAATCGTTTCTTGAAATGTATTTTGTACTATGGCGCTTGGCCTATTTTGGATAAAACAACTATCATTATTTGTGTTTGCAGTAGTGGTATCATAAATATAATTAGAATGTTGCAAAACACTGTTATTCATTACAATAGGTTTGGGTATTTTTGGTTTTTCACATTGAACTTTTGCCGTATGTATCAAATTGGCATTCAATTTGTTACGCTGCCACAACAATCTCTCAAGTTCCCTACAATCACTCTCTGATATCGACGATTGTAAAGGTAAACTATTCAATGTTTGTGTAGGCGGAATCGTAATTTTCTGTATCAAGCAGTCCGTCTTTACATTATTGTCTGTATTCACTGTTTTAACAACGTTATTCGTAACAACATTATTACTTACTGAACTCATCAATGAATCAGTTAACAAAGGATTGGAATCAACAATTAAGTTGGTTTTGTTATTTGGTATCTGTTGACTTTTGGTCTCACTTGAGATAAGTGTTGATTGATTGTTTCGACGAGATATAGTTAAATCACCTTGTAAGCATTTCATTTTTAGGATTTTGTGTTGATTCATGAGATGGTCATCCATCATAACATTTCCGCATGCAGGCAGTATAGGTGTCTTTATAACTGATTGGTTCATTTTATTTATTTCACCTTGTTTATTTTTGTGCATGTAACTTAATCTTGAAAATGTATTTGGAGCATTATCAGATTTCTTTTGCAAAATTTTGGCACATTGAGTAGATATTATTAAGTTCTGATTAGTCACAGTATAATTATGTTGCGGATTGATGCTAGTATGTTTCAAAATATTCATATCCTCCTTAAATGTGTCTGCTAAACTTTTATTTTTTGCATTTATTTTTACAGCAGAACTTCCAGCATTGATGGTCATTTTTAATTGCTTTACGAAATCGTGCATATTTTTCTGATTTGGAGTCATCTTGGCATCTGTATTTTGAACAATATTATTAGACGATTCCAATGATTCTTCTAATCTTTCTTGGTTTATGCGTGGCGGCATATTTGGGATTATAACATTTTCCTGGTGGATTGGTTTAGGCAAATCTGTATTTTTGTTTGAATAGGTTTGTTTCGATTTTATTAAAATATTACTTTCTAAATTAGTTGGAGTATTTACAATAGTACTTTCAGGATAAATCTTGTTAGGGTTTGAGAGACAATTATTGCCAGAATTGCTTACAGAATTGCCAATATGACTTTTGTCTGATTCTTTAGTATTACGAATTTTATGCCTCATTGTATTCAATTGTAGTTGAGGATATAATTTACTTAAGTATTCTGTCACATGATTCATTTTTTTATCATTGTTAATTGCTGTCACAGGTTTAGAAGTCATATCTTCTAATTTACTTAAACTGGATATCGTTGATGAATTATTTTTACATGTCATGTGTAAATTTGATGGTCTATCTTTATCGTTAGTGGGCAGATTAGGTGTATGAAGATTCTTGTAAACATTGTGAGGATCAAGAACTTTAATATTTATTGACGGTTTTGTTTTAACAACTGAATGCTGTTTTCGAAATTGAAGCAATTTGGCAATATTACTTTTGACATCCTTTTTTGTTGTATTGGATTGTTTCAAATTGTTTACAATATTAGATGCACTAGTCGAAATCTGTGTGGACAGTGATGTTTTGATTAAAGTTTTGTTTGCGTCAGATTTACTCGGCGCGTTAAGAGATTTCGGAGCAGGTTTGTTCACAAGACTACTGATCGAAATCGAATCGTTTGCAACGCACTTTGCATTTAGTTCATGGCTGTCGACAACACTATTTGTTGCAATTTCGCTCGAGTAAGTATTTTCAATTGAAGTCTTTTCTGGTGACCGTATTTCATCCATTGAGAAAAGTCCATCAAAAATTACACCAGAGTCGATCGTGCCTTCAACAGATGTAGACAAAGACATTTGTGATTTGCCTTGGCTGCCATAATCGCTGTCTGTAATGCCTTGTTTTACTTCTTGTAGCTTGTTGTTGTGTTCCTTTTCAAGTTTTCTCCTCTCTTTTTTCTTGCAAATTTTCTTTTTGATATTTGTTTGTATGGGATCTGCAGACAGAGAACAGACCTTCATTCCAACCAGACTGGATAATGAAGTGATAGTTACTGGTTTGTCTTCTTGATTTTGGTCAGAAGTTTGGTTTTTCTTTTTATGTCGTCTTTTTTTTTCACTGCTTTGTTTGGGTAGTTTCTCTTTACTCAGAGATATCTCTTTCCGCCTATCTCTACTTCGTTCTTTACTTTTACTTTTATGTGCTGATTTGTCTCTATGCTTAAGACGTTCTTTGCTACGAGATCGTTCTCTATTTTTTGGCTCTGTACATATCCTTAGAGGATCAGACTCATCACCAGAAGAAATAAGGCTCTTTTTTTGGATCTTTTTGTCATATGAGTTACAGTAAGAATATCCAGAAGAAGCGCTTTCTGTGTTTTCTTCATCAGACGAAGGGAAGAAATGCGACCGATGGGGATCCTGCCAAACATGCTCCGGTGAGTCTTGAAACTCCACCAAGTGCTCATAGCCTGATGTGGAAGTAAATAGTTTTTTTATAATACTATATTTTGTTCCTAACAGTTAGTTTAAAATGAAAACGAAGATTTCTTCGAAGTTCATTATTTTTAACTTACCTTTTTCGATGCCATAGTAAATGTCGTTTTCGTCTTCATCTATGTCTTCAGGTAAATGCTGCACTGTAGAAGGGTCTAGATTGAGATACTTTAATTCTGTGACCAGGGATTTTGTACCGCCGCCTGTGCGTTCCATATAAATGCGACAGTTTTCCAACAGTTGTTCTCTGAAATTTATTTTAAATAGGTTATATAAACGAAAGATGTTTTAAGTAATTTATTTTTGTGTTTAAGCATATAATAACAAAATTGACTGCAGCGCATGGTACTGTGGTGTGTGACGTCAGTTTAAACTATGAATCGAACGCGAACCAATGTGGTGGGTGGTATGAGGAAATTGACGATACGATCCTTGCTTTAGGATCGTCAGCTGTTTCCAATACGTCTCAACAACTTTACATCAGAAAACTAGTGTATAAGTGGTTGGATGGAACTAGCCGATATGTTACCGCTATCAAACTGTGTGCATAATTTACAAGTCGCTTCCATTCTCACAGCGCCATTGTGATATAGATATTAATAATACATAATAACCAAGCCTAGTGAACAGCATAATAGTATATATGCATAAGCATTTAGGTTTGTTTTTACTCACACAATAGTGAAAATCTATTTATTATGGATTAGTTTCATAGATAATCATGTTGAGAATTGAGCTCTTACACTTTTCTAATGTATAACAACCATTCAAATGCGAGTCAGACATTGACATTTGATTGACATTGACATTGAAGGTTTCGTCCAATACACAATATATTTTTGTATTATGTATTACATATTTCGTTTTCAAGCTATATATCGCAAGACCCCGTCAGAGAAAAATGTTTGTCTTGGCCATAGTTTACAAGCTACAAGAAAAATCGGCATTTGCAATGATCGTCATGGTACATAAAATAATTTTTAATAAATTTCTAATTCAGTTTCGGGTCAAATTTTACACAAAATATATAAATTTCAAGTCGCTAGTTCATTTGGTTTATGAGCTAGAGATTACAAAGATTTATGGAACAATAAATGAAAGGACGGACAAACAGATAACAGAGTGACAGCAATAGGGCACCATTTTGTCCTTTAGGTACCTAACCCTAAAAATTAAATGATGCCTGTTTGTGTGTTACTCTATCAAGTTTCAAGGACTAAAGGGATTTAGTAGAGGGTGTTAGAAAGTTGAGTAATATAGACTGTCAGGTAAGCTTCCTGAATTCCCACCAGATTACA
Organism: Luffia ferchaultella; assembly: GCA_949709985.1. Taxonomy (NCBI): domain Eukaryota; kingdom Metazoa; phylum Arthropoda; class Insecta; order Lepidoptera; family Psychidae; genus Luffia; species Luffia ferchaultella. The sequence goes on from OX453266.1 coordinate 9,314,702, forward strand.
GAGCAAAATTCAAAACTGGAAAAGGCAAGTTTATGGAGGTTTTACGAGACGAGTAGCGATTGGTAGCCAAAATCTGAAATCAGCCTAGGCATAAGCAATGATTTAAAATCTCAAGTGAGTACAGCGATAACAATTGCTCATTTCTATAATCACCAACCTGTTCATATCCCATGATAAAGTTTTAACCCTAGGTCCACCAAGCAAAGAAGTCAAATCATTACATAGCTCAGCGGTAAGACCTAAACCTTCTCCCTCTTTCAGCAAAGCAGTCGACAACACATTCGCTTGTCTCGTGGTCTGCTCAAGGTTGAGAGTTTGAGAGGTTTTCACAAAGTTGGTCTTTGTCGAGCTATCGTTGGCCCAGCTGCCGTATTCTGATGATGGCTCGCCCTCTTTGAGCCCTTTCTCCTCATTCTGCAAAATCGATACAACAAAAACGGATTACAGTTAATTATTTCCAAAATAGTCAATAATGGACAATTTGTTCATAAAATGCCTAAAATTAACTAGTCTTACAACCTTCTAAATACTTTTCTAAAAAATTTTGTATACTTTTATCGTTTTGATTGCACAATCTTCATTTTAAAACTTTACTGTAATAATAATAATAATACACACAATTACAACAACGCCTAGGTCCCAAACTAAGCATTAGCTTGTATTTTGGGTACCAAGCGAAGACAACACATACATATAACAACCAAGACCCGGTGCCAGTATTAATATTCATCATATAAATACTGACCCGACTGTAAATTGTGTTTACATTTTTAGCAAAGCTTATGCATTACAAAATGTTACAGAGTTTAAAGGAATACAGAGCTGGTAATATGCTTCTTAAACATATCTGATAGAGAGCCCCTTGCCAATACCGGCTTACGGAATAGCCGTTGAACCTTCCTATATCTTGAAGCGCATCAAGTGGTCATATTTGGTAAATATTATCAAAATAAAAAGAGCTGGCAAGTAACTTACGAGTTGAATCCTTGGCAATTCCGGAGCACCAACTAGCTTATTGTACATTTCTTCTGAGGGGTGCACCGAAAATGCTGTCAAAAGACACTCAGCAAGAATCCTTTCACTGCCCTGTAGTAAGTCACCTAACTGCACGAACCACATGGATATCGTTTTCTCCATAGCACGGGCATCTGACTCCTGGTGAAATTGTGATTTATGAATGGGTGGATTTCGTAAAGGGTCGTCACTAGTTGAAATTCTTACGGAGTATGAATAGCCTCTGATATACTGAGTGTTTAGTTTCTAACAGAGGTCGCATTTCCTTCTACGGAACATAGCGCTTTGTGCGGACGTAACGCGATATCGAAATTCTGCGAAAAAAATGCGTGACGAGTTGAAAGTTACTATACTAAAAAACGCGCAAAACAAGGATCACGCAGCCTTTATCATGACTGTAATCGACTAATAATAGAACGTAAATCACAGTTTAACCTAGAAGAGTTATATTGGAATAATGTTTTTCTTGTTTTAAGTGATTCATGTGTTGAATAATAATTTTTTAAATTCATAAAGTTCCCGAAACCGATAAAATTAATAGTTTTTAAATAAACATAATTTATATATCAAGTTTTTTTTGTCGCTGATAGACATCTGATAGACCAGGAGATCATGGTACTTGTTGAAGTTATCTTATTTAGACGTTTTGGGGTGAAATTTTCGATGGAAATGTTTACACAGTTTAGACAACTTTTGGGAAACGTGTTTTTTTTTTTTTAATATAGACTCAAATTCAAGTTAGAATATGAACTTGAGTACTTGGTATAATAAGTGGCTGCTTAATCATTAGAACCATTAGACTAATTTATCTTATTAGTCTTTGGTGAAATTATGCAATGCATTTTCTCTTCACTATCATTTTCTGCTTCCGCGACAATTTAAAGACTCAAATAATTTTAGGTTTTCCTGTCCATTTCAACCAATGGTACACAAGCATGGCTACACAATTCAATATGGCCGCGGACACGATGTTTGGATCGATTCATAGGTTTTTTTTAAAGTTTTAGTTTAGTATGGTTTAATACTAAAAATGCCACTGTCTATATTTATTCGATGCTTTGAAAGGATATTATTCAAAAGAAGAATTTTTAAACACATTTTTAAATAAAACAAAACACAAATTATACTTCACTTTGACTAATCCATTCGAAATTGTTTTTTAGTGCTCCTGTGAAATATTGAATTTTGGACAATGTAGCTTTTGCTTTTATACCCTTCAATTCTTGTCACTTTGAAGAAGATAACTTGTATCTAATTCATATATAAATATCATAAAAATGATTAAAGAAAAAAAATTTCATAAAAAATGGAAGATCTACACAGGCGTAGCAGTGATTATGACACATTTACTCAATTACGCAGCCGTCAAAATTATTACGAACGACAATACCATAATAAGTATATTTACTATGTTGAGAATAATATTCAGAAAATCAGTAAAAATCTGTTTCGGTTTATTAAATCTAAAAAAAAAAAAACAGTGACAATATCCTGGACAATGTTTATTATCTTGGAGACAAATCAACCTCAATTGGAAACAATATTGCCGATTTATTTAATCACATTTTCAAATTGGTTTTTGAACCAAAGATACATCACAACGCACAAGTTGGGCCACTTTCATCAAATTTAGACATTGGCTCTTAATATAGGTTCTATTATGGTACAACCCATTTTGGTACATAAATACTTGAAATCACTAGACACCAATAAAGGTAGTGGCCCTGATGGTTTACATCCCCTCTTTTTACGAAATTTGGCCGATTTTCTCTAATTTCCCTTATCATATATATGTAACTATTCTTTAAAATTGGGCAAATTTTGGTCTGAATGGAAGCGATCTTTTATTGTACCTATTTTTAAATCTGGTGACAGACACAATGCCGAGCAATATCGCCCAATCTCTAAACTATCTATTTTACCTAAACTTTTTGAGAAACTTATTTTACACACTTTATCGCCATTGATTAACTCTGTCATAGTTACAAATCAGCATGGTTTTGTTCCTGAACGATCTACAAAAACTAACCTTTGCGAGTTCATTGACAGTGTTAACAGCCATGGAACAGGGTTATCAAGTCGATACTATATATATTGACTATTCGAAAGCTTTCGATAAAATATCTCATGGCCTTTTATGGGGACCTTTTATGTTGGTTCATGTTATATTTAAATAACAGTGTCAAGCTGTCTCTGTTAAAGGTTTTGTATCTTCCCTTGTTCCTGTTACTTCTGGGGTCCCCCAGGGGTCCCATATTGGACCTCTCCTTTTTAACATTTTTATAAATGATGTGGGTCAAATCTTTTGAAAAAGCGAATTTATTGCTTTACGCCGATGACAAAAAAGTCTTCACTATAATAAAAAAACAATCTGAATGTATCGAACTACAGCAAGATTTGAATCGCTTTTATCACTAATGTTTGGAAAATGCACTGTTTCTTAATATCACAAAATGCACAGTAATATCTTATACCAGAACAACTAACCACCTTTGATTATAAATTGAACAGTCAGTCTTTAAAACGAGTAACTCAGATCAGAGACTTAGGTGTTATTTTGGATCATAGTCTTTGATGCTCATCTTGACCATGTTACTGGCAAGGCATATAAGCTGCTCAGTTTCTTGATGAGAAATCGTAAAATTTTCAAAAATCTTCTACTTTTAAAATTATATATTATTCTTGTGTTCGCAGCGTCCTAGAATACGCATAACAGTTTGGAATCCGCAATACGATAGTTATATAAACAAAATTGAAAAAATACAAAGCAAATTCCAAAAATACAAAAAATTTAGGTTTAGCACTAGTGAGTACCGCGGCCACCAAACACGTTAATTTACAAAGCCTAAAATTACGACGTGATTTTAGAGAATTTTTTTTTTAAAATCATCAATGGTCACGTGAGCAATGATAATTAAAAAAAAAAAATTCATTCACCCGTTCTGCTGTCGAGTATTTCGTTTCGTTGCCCAAACCGACTTAGTCTCCGTTGTAAAGATTAATTTCATTTATCTACCTCACGCACAAATTATGCTAAAAATTTGTTCATCAGACGTGCGTGCAACCAGTATTATTAGAATTTCTCTGAGTTTGATTTGTTGAGTATCAGCTTTTCTCAGTTGAAGCATTCCCTGAGACAGGCTGGCTCCGTATAAATTGTCGAGGAAAATATTAAATAATAATGCTGATTTATTCCTGTAAATTATTCTAATACTGTTAATCTACCTATATTATAGGTATTACAATTGCTAATATTTTTGTTTTCTTACTTATAAGTTAGTTAAGTTAGTTGGTTGTTTTGTTAGTAGTTTGATGTTTATTATGAGTGGATGTGTGCGTGTATGGCTGTGTGTGTGTATATATATATATTTCTGTACATGAATATACTGTGTACTTACAGGATTATTTTTAATTAATTTATCATGTGGCTCTCAATACTATTATAAACTATACCATATTATGTTTGATTTTTAATTTAATCAATATCATTGGTTTGACTTTGTGTCTATTAATTTACTAGCTCTGTGTTAGGTCGTTATCGTTTTACCTTTTTTCCTTACTTTATCTGTGGAAACAGTAGGTCTATTTTTACTTTGTATAACTAATACATACCTACTTACCTACTCATATATTTTTTTTTGTACTGTTTTTTTCCCGAATAAATAAATAAATATATATCTACATAAAGTACACGCGCTTAATAATTACCAGCGTGTGTAGTATTAGAAATAATTATCTTTGCTTGGATTGAAAAACTAAAATGATGAAGAATAGAAACTGACTGACTTTTTCCAGTAAGACTGAGAAATGTTTTCACCATTGTCTAATTATCCATGTTTTTGCAAAATCCCTAAGGTTTGGGCGAAAATTCGAATTATCAAATCATCCTGCGATACATTTAACAACCAAGACCCGGTACCAGTATCGATATTCATCATATAAATACTGACCCGACCTGGTATTTGAACCATGGACCTCCAGCTTCATAGGCAGGGTCGCTATTCACTAGGCTAAGCGCTAAGCGGCAGTGTTATATGTATTCGTAACATTTTGAATTGTTTCAAAATGACTTGTGTAATACCTTCATTACCATTTAATTGCTGATTATTTATGGCCAATGTACTTATAAAAACACTACGAAAAACTAAATGCATCTCCTTTGCCATACATTCCTGATGCGCCGTATTGATATATATAAGACAAACAAAAAACCGTTTGACAGATCCGAAGAAGACCACGTGGCCCTATACGACCCTTGACTGATCCGGTTTAATTCCATTCAGTATTCACAAAACTTAGCATATAAATAACCTTCTATAGGTTATAAAATAGTCTTACCTTTTCTGGTTGGTCCTTGAGTGGCTGCAGCTCGTTCATTCCATATGTTATGGTATGTATGTACAGTTCGCAAATAAACGGCCGCATCGACTCTGTATCTTTGCACTAAAACAAAGGAATCATATTTGAATTAAATATCTTTACAGCATGGAGCTATTAAACTTCTCGCACTGCGCCGCGGCCTATGGAGTAGAGGAGCTTTAAAAAAAGACAGCTGTCAAATAATGTCATAATACAGTACTTGGCTACTATTAAATATACTATATTTATGAAGAATATATAAAAATAGACTTTATAACATAATATAATTTATAAACAAAATTTTATTCGATTGAAAAATATGAATATTATAAGCTATGAAAATTTTATCTCTGTCTCTTTTTTGCAAAACGAAATTTAACATTATTTTAAATGGCGTGAAGTCACACATAGGTACTCCGTGCGGTATTGCTCTCTCTGTCTAACAGGACATTTTAAACATTCATAACTTTGTTAGCAATGAATTATTTTTAAAATTATTTCACTGTCATGATAATATATCATAAATAAAACTCATATAAATAAAAACAAAAAAAAATTGTCTAATAGCCTATTGTCTAATTTGGCTTTTATTTATCTGCCAAGATATTTAATGCTAACTCCACAGCATAGAACGCGGCAAGTATTACGTAAGTTTACTTTTGTTAATTTTGATTTAATAATGTCATTTTTTATGACAGAATACACCAATAGACAATATCCCCTCGCCCTTGGAAATGTTACAATACTGTTTTACATTGACATTAGTAATTTTGTTATTTTTGTAATATTTTTTATTTATTTCGTTTATTCATCATATTGTTAAATTTTAAGCTTTTTTTCATTGGAATCATTATTCATTTTATACTAAACTTACTTTTAAAGAGATCAGTTTTATCTAAAAATTATTGGATTTAGAAACTTGTCGATTTTCTACGTACTTGACGCATCAAAACCTTATTGATAGCTAACAAAAAGTATAATTCTAACTCACAGACCAGTTAACCTATAGACCACGCTTTAATAAACGTCAATACGAAAATGAAATCGCCAAAAAGTGGCGGGGTGCGGGGAGAGGTCGGCTAGTTTTCATTGGCTCGTTCAAAATTGACAATTTAATGGCTTCCGACGTGCTTCCAACTGACGGCTCACTAGTGACGTAGTTATGTAGTGTCACTACATAGCCTTGGCGAATGCTACTCCCTGTCAAAGCGTGGTCTATAAGGTTGACTTGTCTGTGTTCTAACTCTAGCATAATGCAAAGAATTTTAATTTAAAAAAAAATGTCGAGACGCTATCCTGGATTCTCTTTTTACAATTTTACAAGAGTTGTTTAGGTGACATTGATTTCGTTTTATATCAACACGCCTGCTTGTCATATTTTCTTTCCATTGCATTACTCTTTTTTCTAGTACGCTCTATGTTCCGAAAGATTGTATCACATGACGGAAATGTCTTTAAGGCTTACCACTGACGATCAGACCATTTGGACGCCACCCAAATTACGTGATTAAATTACTACAACTCATTGGCTCATCCACCACACGCGTGAAATGTCAGCCAATGAGATGTGACATTTTGATAACACTATTTGGATGTCGTCCAAATGGAATGATGGTCAGTGGCGGCCTTAAGCCACACTCGCGACATAATTTAACATCACGCAGTGTGGATTCTACTTGTTTTGCAAGACAGAAAAAACTTTACTATCTTATGAGTTCTTCATTCGTTAATCGATTTTATTTTATTTTTAGATTTTGTTGAAATCATAATAATAATACACGGGACTTCCCACACAGCGCCATCTGGTCCCAAAGTAAGCAAGTATTATGCTTGTATTATGGGGTACTAGACAACTGATATATATACTTAAATATTCTTTATAATATATGAATATATATTTATACACCCAGCCACGGAACAAATAGATATGTTGATGTACACAAATATTATTTCTGGGCGGGTATCGAACCAACGACCTTTGGCTTCATTGTTAGGGTCTCTAGCCAATCGGTCAGTCAATCATATCTATTATCTAGACAAAAATATTTTCATTATTAGTATACTACCCCTATTAAAGGATGATCCTCTTACCATCGCATCCACAGACATGGTGAACGTGTGTAGGTGGCGCGCCGTGACCGCCTCTTTGACGTAGAGCGCGTAGTCCGCGGGCCGACCGCCCGAAAGCACCACCAACGAACGCGTACATTGCGCCAAAGCCCATGCCACAACGCCCGTGCAACATGGAACCGTCATGCAGCGATGGACCACTCCCTGAAGAGCAAACATATATCAATCAATCCATATTAATATAATAAATTCATATATGTCTACGTCTGTTTGTTAGGTTTTCAAGGCTAAATCGCTGAACAGATTTTATAGCGATTTAGTACGGATAGCTCGAATTCTAAAAGCCCGGGCTCCGACTTTGCCATGTGGAAAGTTAACGCAGCAACAAAAACAAATATATAGAAACGTAAGAAGTATGCCATGATTCACTCCTGCCTGGCGCCTGGCGCGCTACTGCCGATAATCGCACGGTCGAAAACCGTGACCCAGCCTTTAAGTAGAACTCAGGCTACAATTTACCGTGGTATGTCTGCATATTGGTTACTTTTGAGGGCTAAACTGCTTGAACTGATGTTGATAAAATTTGACATAGAGATAGCTTGCATATAAAATGTGCGCCAATTGTTAGGGCCAAATTAATACAACGTGCAGTGCACACGGGCGAAACCGTGAACGGCCTCTAGTATTATACAGTGTCCCGTATTTATAGATTACCCTATCAAAAAAAAAAACATATGCACTTTGAATTATTCAACAATAAAAAATTATACAAAGATAGCCGGGTGAACTTGCGGCGACATCTTTGTGTAATTTTAAACTTGCTACTGCGTACATGTGGAGTGTGGTCCGGTTAATATATTTTAATATTTGTTTGTATATAGTATTATCAATTTAACAGAAAACAATAATAATTCAAATTGTATGTTTTTTTTTACCAGTGTATGATTTACTATGTACAGTTTTCGGCTTGAGTCCACCGTGTGCGCTTTACATGTTCTTGTTTAACAATTGACCATTCCCAAATTTTTTAACTAAAGTCCGTTATTTTATTTTTCGAAAGAATAGGCAATATTAAGAAACTAAATTGAATTTTTTTTTTGTTTTAGATCGGTATTTACGTAATTATATCATTTTGAAAATTTTTACAGCGTGACGTCACAGGGTGGAATTATAAGGTTAGCCATTGCCGTTGCATATTCATAAAAATAATGTCATTCTCAGTGTTGACTGTCATGACAGTCACTTTGTCATGACAATCATGAAATTGCCTATTCTTTCGAAAAATAAAATAACGGACTTTAGTTCAAAAATTTGGGAATGGTCAATTAAGGCATATAGTTGAAATTTTTTTGAGATTTTTTAGGGTCTAGGATACATAATTTCTTTAAAAACTGCTGGGCGGTCATGTCGTCCAATAGGTGACCGTCGAACTATTCAAATTATACACAACACATTGTTTCTATGATTAACGACGATCGAGTTGTTTGCAAGAAATTAAATAACCTGACCCATACATTCTATTTTGGACACTAAAAAAAAAAAAAACAGGTATTCGAGTCCGCTTTACGTGCCGCTGTGGAAAGCCTATTAATAGCTGATCTTCGACTGCACACGATTTCCCTTTCACTATTATTTTATGTATCATCAATAGTTTTCAATGCATGCCAAACAATGACATTCTTCATATCTTGGGTTACATTATTGTAATTTAGATAGGGGATCTCTATTTTTTTGAAAATAAAATACAGTCCATGTTACTCGCTGATAATGTAGCTTTCTATAGGTGAAAGAATTTTCGAAATTAGTTAAGTAGTTTCTGAGTTTCCATCACAAACAAATAAACATGCAAAAAACCAAATCTTTTCACTTTATAATTAGTCCAGATTAGCACTGGCATTATGAACTTCCACAAGTTAACATTTGAATGAGAATTATAAATTCTTCTAGAGATGCTGTACAAGTTAACAGTACGAACGTTTTACGCCGTCACTAGCCTCATAACATTCTGTCAGCGACAATAATACTTGGACGAAAGTTGGATGGAGCAGCAACAAACTTGATCGTGAAGTCAGTAGTGTTAACAAGATATCTTTTTTCTCACCCCAGCGACGAGTTTGGCGACATCTTTAGCGTTCTTCCATAGTTTCTTATCGTTAGGAGCCGACTCTAATCTGCCGCTCAGTCGTTCCACCAAATAACGTGCGCCACGCAATGACACTTGGTTTACCTGAAATATATCATCCAATAGAAAAGGCGATATGATAATAAATCCGGTCAAGTGCGAGTGGGACTCGCGCACCGAGGGTTCTGAATCACCACACAATATATTGTTAGTGTTATGTATTTACATTTGTTTTACATAACTAATTGTGAGACCTTTTTCCTTGCAAAATTTCATAATAATAATATTTGGGACATCCCACACAGTGTCATGTAGTCCCAAAGTAAGCAAGTATTATACTTGTATTATGGGGTACTAAACAACTGATATACATACTTATTCTTTTTTTATATAATATATACATATATAGATACTTTTACACCCAGACACGGAACAAATAAACATGTTCATGCACAGAAATATTTGTCCCGGGCGGGAATCGAACCCGCGGCCGTTGGCTCCGCAGTTAGGGTCTCTAAGCAACCGGTCAAGTCTAGGCCAATGGAAACTACCCTTAAGGTTTTGATGAGTAAGTTTGCATGTATAAAAATATGAAAATATGTAACATAAATAGTTGTTTCCTATGATAGTGCTGACCTACGTTAGCTTCAATTTTTTACACTTCCAAGGGTTCACAGACTTTAATTTCACCCGGTCCTGAGAAAAAGTGTCTTGAATGACAAACAGACTCAAGGATGGCCAGACATTAAAGATACAGCTTCCATTTTTTTTCCTTTAAAGAACAAAACTCTAAGAACAAGACAAAGATCTGATCCCACAGACTTGGTGACACGATCGAAAAACCGATAAAGTTACTTTAAAAATTTACGTTCGGTTGTTTCAGAGATATCAAGGAATGCTCAATTTTCATATATTTTCTTCAACATCTTTTGATGTATGCATTTTAAAATGATAAGAAATATATTTACATTTCTCAAAAATCCCCTTCATTTGTCTATGTGTCTACCAGCCGTTATGTGTGTTTTTGAATAACATTTGTCTTGATTAAATAGGAAACTCTATGTCTATATTAAGGTCTTCTTGTATGAACATATATATATATATAAAAGATAAAAGATTGTTTGCTTCTAAAAATATAAACAACATCTGAATGAAACGGCTGTTACAGACGAACACACAAACAGGCACACAAGACAAAATTATAAGGGTTTCGTTTTTTCCATTTGAAAATCCATAGAGTAAATAAATCTGACAACAGCGTTTGGTTTTGAGAGTCAGAAATGTCACTTTACAATATCGAAACTATCAAACGCAACTCTGCAAGGGTGAAAGGTGGCGCGCAGGGATCTCGCGGACTGAAACTCGCCATCTCGCCCAACGGTTACACCACCCTGACTAGAATATGAGTAATCACTCGTACTACTCTAGTTTATGAGGAATGAAAAATGAATTAACTAGAAGCTCTGAAGCTATAAGCAGAACAGAGCTTCTAGTTAATTCAAAGTTTTATGGAACAATCATTCAATTCTGAAGTTACTTCTATGACATTTCAAGAGCCATTCGATATTTTTAAACTTCAACACTTAAATGTAATAAAAAATGCACTCACCAACGCCTTGCACCGACTCGTCTTTCCGAGTTTGTGCAGCAGCACCAGCTCCATATCCGTGAGTGACTCCCAAACGTCGTGTGTGAACGCAGCCTGTTTGTTCAGGTAATCGACGAAACCGCCCTCTCTCCGATCGGTTTTGTACGGTATAACTGACACAAATAATATGACCATAATTATAAAATCAATTATAAATCTAAGGTATTATATAATATCTGTATGTGAATTAGGGGTAGATCCAGGGTAATTTTATGATTATTAAAAATATATTTTTTGTATTGAAAACAAAAAACAACTTAATTAATATAAATAAAATGACGCAAACGAAAAAAGAAAGAAAGAAGTCCGTCTGCCTATATACATATGCGTACTCAAATACAGCAACAATATCTTCTATGTCAATCAGCCAATTAATGCCTGACTGCAGGGGTTGACGCTCCCCCCAAGTTGAGGGGGGTTGGAGCTTAATCCACCACGCTGCTCCAATGCGGGTTGGTGGATTTTAACGACTGCCATCTGTTGATGACATCCTGGATTGACAGCTTAACGTACTCTCCGAGGCTCGGAACAATATTGTCGTAAAATTATATTGTGATAGACTAATTAATCAGCACTCGACGCGAGACATTTTTAGAATTTGTCTATTTTTTGTATATATATCTTTAAACCTCAAAAACAAATTAAAAAATTATGATGAAACTTTTGTAATTTAATAGGCAAAATCAAGTATAAAAATATAGGATATGCGTCATCAAGCTATTTTTAGAGGCCGACCACGAGAAAGAAAAATTGATAAACTTAAAAAGAAAACCCATGTTTCAAGAATAGAATGTTTTACATACACATTTTTAAATATACACTAAAAAAGATGTTATTCTATAGAATTTTCTCTTGCCAGTTAGTGACTTTTTTCTTTTCAGTTAAATGATTTCGCAGTCAGGTTTTTTTTTTTTTTTTTCATCTTCATTGAACGGATTACTACAAATTACACATCTGACAGATACGGCTGTCAGTGTTGAAATGGTCATTGCCTCATTTCTAACGATTTGGACAGTAAAATAAAAACGTTTTTCAAAAATGACCTACAGTTTGCAGCCACAGCAAAGATGACTCGTATATGACTCGTGTATCTATTAGGTCTTAACCTATGAAGTTGCCGTTCTTCAGTACTGGCCATTTCAAAAAATTCAATTCCCGAGATACAGTACAAGATGCCTTTGAAGAGTTTGTTGCCTCCCGTCCAGTTGATTTTTACAAGAAGGGCAACAATAAACTGCCACTGCGTTGGCAAAGATGCATCGATTGCACGGGTGATTATTTTGAATAACAGAAATAAAGATGTTTGAAAAAAAAATACTTTAACTTATTTCATACAATAGAGGAACTTGGAACTTGAAGGTTCCTTCCTGGTACAAAGAATTGCCATTGCAATTCAGCGAAGCAATGCGATGAGCATCATGGGCACTTCTGCGTCGGGGGTGACGAGGGGTGGATTATTAGATTAGTTTTATTTGTTTACATATAGACAAAAGTTAATTTTGTCGTCGTAAGTGTGTCGTGATAGCCCAGAGCGCAACGAACCTGTTTCAAATCCATAAGGCCCCATAGCGCCATGGTTCGAATCCGGGCGTGTACCAATGAGTTTTTCTGACTTAAGTACACAATATCACTGACACCGTGCTTCGGAGGGCACGTTAAGCAATCGGTCCCGGACGCTGCCAATAGATGGCGGTCGTTACAGTTCCCAACCCGCAGTGGAGCAGCATGGTGGACTTAAGCTCCAAGCCCCCCTCCTCACCCTGGGGGAGGCCTATGCCCCTGCAGTGGTGTAAAAATGGGCTGATGGTGATGATGATGATGAAAAGTTAATTTTCCTTTTACAATTTTTTACTTAATATATTATATATTCCTGTTATATTTAAAAAAAAAAATATTAACTTAAATAAAAATTAAATATATCATTTACAGAGTTTATAATACTAAGTTCCTCTTTACATTCATCACTATTAGTTTCATACAATACGGCGACTACAAAGGTTAAGACCTAATATATAAAGTACATACACTTATACTTTTTTAATTAAAAAAGAGTAGTTAAAAGTAATCCAAAGTAGATTACTTGTAACTACTATACTTGAGATTCTTTGTGATTGCGATACTAAGACAACGGGATTCTAAAAGCAAGAAAATAAAGTCTAAATCCTAATATAAATAAATTTCAATACTTAAAAACAGTATCTACACTTTAATATTAGAAGAATACTGCTCAAGAGTGGTGAAGAATTATTGAATAAATTAAAAAAAAATTCTGGTCCAAAAATATCATATCATACAGAATGTAGAATTAGTTTCAATAATGAAATATCATCTTCTAAAAAACCATCCAGTAAAAGTGATTGGCATTTTCATCGGGAATATCAACAATTAGCTTTTAATGAAATAAGTGGCATCATCGAGGAAGATGTAATTAAAAAAGGGCGCTGTTATTTATTAGTATATTTGCATGAAATGTACACCGATGTATTGGAAAGAATATTTGAAGAAAATTCTGTTGAAGTGAATTCTGTTTTTACTGCACATCATCTCGAAGAAAAAAATTTCTAAAGATATTAAATTTTTTACTATTTGTAATAAAAAAATTATAGCACCCAAATATTTACAAACAATAGACGATACAATATTTGAAAACTTACAAACCGAAAATACTTTACAAAAAGCTGCATTAATTTTAAGAAAATTAATACTACAAATGGAAAAAAATAAGTTACCGATAAAAAATCTAACAACAAAACATTTAATGTCAGGAGAAGTTTCGATACCACCGCAATTACTGGACTTTTACTTTACTCTTCTAGGTGGATGTAATAACAAACGGAAAAAAAGCCTGAAATGTGCTCGTCAAGTGCGTTCTTATTCTCAAGACGTAATCTATGCTGTCCATAATGGCCGTGTAAAAACATCAAAGCACGTCATGTTAGGTATAACTTTAAAGAGCTTAACAAGCAGTAGGAAAATAATCGATATGGACATTGTATTAGCTATCAGGGTATTGAGGAATTAGAGATTGAGACAACGTATACTTCTTTTGAACAATCCAGTTTATACCCAGAAACGATTAAAAGAAATCCTGACCTTTTTACTGGTGTAGCATATGATAATTTCGATCGTTTTGTGGAAACTACAAACGGAAAGGATACTCTACATGACACCGTAGGAATTAACATGACTATGAACTTAATAAAATAATTTTTTTATTGGATATCTTTGAAGATCGCAATCGACTTAGCGCTCGCGCTCGCACCTACAGCGGACTTTCGATGTGTCTAGCAAGGTGTAAAAACCATTAAAACTGTCCGGCTTTTGAGGTAACATTTTTTTATAGGTTCCCAAGTAACATATATAAAATTTAGCTTTTATACTGTTACGAAAGTATAATTATAATTTATTAAAATTTAGGGGTGTCTGGCAGGGGGTAGCAACTGTCATAAGTGTCCGGCAATGGATGACGAGATTTCTAAAGTTATCCCTAATAAAATATTAAAAAATTGAGCTTTATACTTTAACGAATTTAAGGTACTATTTTATACACCTTTACTACCTGTTACCTGCCCAAGTAACCACTACCCAAACTATATAGTCCCTGGTCGTTCTTACCTGTATAGGGGACACGCACAGAAGAATTTTCAGCTTTTATTAAATAATGAAGGTCTGGCCGTCGTGGGCTCTTAGGCTAAAAGTTTTGACAGAGGCAGAGGTTTCATAAATGTTCTATCTTTTTGTTTGTTAGCGCAACAAACAACAAAAGATGCGATTTCAATGAAACATAGCTTGGTGCAGAACATAAAAATAGACCCATCATTCTAGTTAGTTTCCCACAAAGTTATTATGAAAATGAGGACTAAAAATACAGTTGTAAGGATTTCCAGACGAGAGGTAGTATTATACAACCAACCTGACTCTCTGTCTATTTCTTCTTCGACGTGTTTCGCGTCGTCGCGCACTCGGCTCATCACCGCGTTGGCGACGGCCAGCGCCAAGTCCTGGCATTTGGCAGAGGCGAGCTGCCGAAGTCGCGCGACGAGCATCACACCCTTCTCTTCGGACAGCCATTTTAGAACTGGAACCGACAACGATAGCTATCAATGGAGTGAAATCGTTATGATCCAGTAATGGTCCACAATGCTTAGATAGTTGAATAAGTAAATTCATAGACAGAAAAAAAAAACTGTATATGACAAATCTCCAACCTACTTCAAAGTCATTAACCACAATGATCATACATCTATATATGTGGTATCTTCGCTTGGTACCCAAAACACAAGCAAAACGCAAGCACAAACAATAAGTGCTTAGATTGAGGCCTAGACGTTGTTGTTCATGTAATGTTATTATTATCTCAACTAAATATTATTTTTTATAAATTTCAAAATTAAAGATACATTACTTTTTAAAACGCGTTAAATTACGCTTTATAGCGCATTGCATAAGATTCATTTTCAATTGTGAATTGTGTGTGATAATCCAATTCTGAATTTTAAGGAAATTGTGCACAACAGGTTGATTTTCAATTTAATTATTCGATTAATTGAAAGATTCTGAACAAAAAAGTTTCTACTTTCTTGTTAATTCTGTTACAGGTTGTACATTCTATTTTTATAGTTGTCATTAAAATTAATTATATATTAATAATTAAATTAAATGTCATTTCACAGTATCGAAAATGTCACAGTATAGAAAATGTCACAATATCGAAAATGTCACACGATTTCGCGGGGATGAAAACGGGCGCATGTGGATTTCGCGGGGGTGAAGACCGGCGCGCGGAGACCTTTCGGACTGAAACTCGCCATCTTGCACCAGCAAGCTAGAGTATGAGTGGTAAGACGGTAAAAGTAAAAGAGGGCTTCTAGTCAATTCATACTTCTATGAATGATAGTTATATCGAATGGTATATTTAATTGAAAAAAAACGACTAAGTGGGAGTTGGACCTGTGCGCCGAGGGTTCCGTCCATCTCACAATATATTTATGTTAAATATTTACAAAAAAAAAATTTGTTCGTAATAAAATGAATACTTGTTTATGACGTAATACAAAAAAAATTACATTTTTCGAATTTTTCCTTTACTTGTGCTGTAAGACAGTGCTTCTTACCAAATTTCATATTTCTAGGTCAACGAGAAGTAGGTTTTAGTTTACTTACGAGTGTCAAAATATGTGGCATAAATGGCCGTATTCTTTGATCGTGTTTGCTTAGAAACTTGCCTTTTTTACAGGTCATAGACACTTAATTAATTATTGGATATTAATTTCAACGTGATACCTCCATGCGTTCTTCAAAAAAAGGGTCTTGGCAGACAGACAGGCAGACTTTCCTGTTTGTCCTTCTTCCTTTTTTTTTCGTCGTCATCAGAACCAGCGCACACAATATGGAATATACTCTCTGGACTCAGGATTCATTACCTTTATAATTAAAACTTAGGGAATATAGGGACACCATTCATTTATCAGTCAAACCTAAGAACATCGCCTAACTGAGAAAATGTTAGTTTTTGTGAGACATGCTAAAAATATTTCCTATTTTACCAATTAGACATTTTTTGCGCCTGAAATGGCTATTGACCCACCACCACCAGGGTCTCATTCCAGTAAAACTACTTGCACTAGACAAAGTTGCCAAGTAGGACGGTAACTGTAATTCAATCAGTAACTCAAAAAGTAGCCCAACTCACTTTGTTCATCGTTCGGCTGATCCCCTTCGGTGTTCAACAGCATCCGCAGCACAGGATGCCCCCAGGGGTCTGAAAGCATCCCCATGAACCCCTCCGCATGAACCACCAATTGTTTCTCCCATGGTTGAACCTCGAACAACGAGGTCTCCTCGCTTGTTTGATGCACCACATTCTCCAAGGCTTCCTTGAGCACCGTGTGGTGTTCGGAACTCTCTGGCGATTGCCATTCCGCCTGTAACATAAAATGTTACAACAGTGTACATAGACATGTAATGAGAGTTGACTTGTTTTTTTATTTTTGTCTATGTGTCATAATTTTGTTATTCTACATTTGTTATACCGATGAACAAACACTTAAAGCTTCACTTATAAATCAGGAAGTAATTTAGGTATATCTATATTTTATTAAATACGATTTATTACCAAAATTACAAAATTTGTAATTTACTAGATGTCACTTCACTTCAATCTAAATGCAAAACACAATAGTTAGATATGTTCAGAACATTAATGTACATAATGTAAATTTTAAATAAATCGAGGACTGTCCGTTCCATCGAAGTTGCCCTGCCAGAGGTTCATTATGTTGGAAGCAGTGGTTCTCCCCATTTGTTACCCAATTAATGTTCTGAACATAACTATTGTGTTTTGCATTTAGATTGAAGTGAAGTGACATCTAGAACCAAGAAACATAACTAAAATATTGATATAATATTGTGCGAAGTACAATGATTTATATGCCATCTTGTGCTGAGAATCTGAACTATAATAAAAACATTATAGATTTTTATGTCATGTCACAACAATAGGGAGAGAGGGTCATATGAATTTGAGTACTCGAAATAATGTACCTGTAATAATGTTGCAGCAGTATGCTTCTGTAGCCAGCTCAAAAGGTGCGCTTGTGTTGCTGATGCAGAGTGCTGACAGAGTTCACGTATCGAGCCCCAAGCTTCGGCTAGGGCGTGCGCGCGCTCGCCGCCGGAAGACTTCGACGACGACGACAGCCGCGCCTCCAAAGACTGCGACAGAAAAAAAAATTAAAGTTTATTTCGTCGTTGATGTATGTATGTATCAGCTACACTAACAGGTTTACCTGTGTCCACTCTCAAATGTATTCAACATTATTGAGTGAGCGAGCCAAGAAACATTTTCAACAAAGTATGCACGTAGAAGTCATAGAGTATCAAAATTAACAGCAGTGTAGTACAATAGATAATGGGAATCTGTTTTAAGCATGGAACAAATAAAAACCAAAATCGTGGGTGTGATGATGATCCTTGATTTAGAGTCGTTAAGTGTTTCGCCCATTCCCTACTACCTTATACACCAAAATAATAGTGGATTGGATTGGATGGAATAACCTATATATAAATAAATATATAATATATAAATAATACTTCGGAAATCCCACACAGCGCCATCTAGGCCCAAAGTAAGCAAGTATTGTTTGACTTATGGGGTACTAGACAACTGATGTACTTGAATATTTTTTATAATATATACATAGATACTTTTCCAGCCAGACACGAAACAAATAGACATGTTCATGCACACAAATATTTGTCCCGAGCGGGAATGGAACCCGCGACCCTTGGCTCCGCGGTTAGGGTCTCTAACCACTCGACCAATCAGTCATCAATACCTATAAGATACCTCCGTAAAACTCTGTGTAGTAAGTAAACAAAGTCTTTCAGATAAACGTCATGTATTCAAGTCCCGCCACAGGCATACTGATTAATGGGTTTTTTATTTATAAAAACTTATGTCACATAAACATCGCAAGTCCCGAGATTGTCAGTTTCGTGATGATGGAAGTTAACAGCACCCAACCCTCCGAACCAAAGTGGTGGGCTCATGGTCCAAACTCCCTAACTCAATATTGAAGAAGGGTTGTACTCCAATAGTAGACGCTTGAAAGACTTTATTTATTGTATAGTGAGTAGAATAGGAAGTTGTAATTTATTTGCTAACAAGTTATGTTTATCCGTTTTAAATTTATTATACAGATATTCAAATTTGAAGTTTAACCCTAAAGCAATAACATAATTTGTTTTGTAAAAGGTTGACGAATCAACAAACTCTACACTCAAACCTAAATATACCATTATCAGCTTGTCCAAAGAAATCACTTAGCCAGCTATTATTGCTATTTGTGCGAAGCAAGACAGATATAAACAGAAGTCATTGAATGTATTGTTACTACAAAAATTGTTTTTTTTTTAGTCACAATGCATTGGGACAACTGTGAATCATATCAGCTTACTTAGAAGTACACAAGACAATGAATTACAAATTTCTTTGTAAAAGTGATTTGTAATAATATCCCACACACAATGTATATGAAAGATTCAATACTATAAGAAATACATTTGGCTTCAAAATTTAATGCATTGTTCCCATTTATATAATCATGTTACATATTTTTCATAATACTGCAATCTGTCTTATTAATAGGCATTTAGCTGTGTGTGGCCAATTGTTACGGGGTTGAGTCATACTGCCATACTGCTGTTTTGGTTTAGAGTACATAAATTTAACAGCAGCGTTTGGTTTTAATAACAATGTCACTTCACAGTATCAAAACTGTCAAACGGTACTTTGCAGGGGTGAAGGCTGACGCGTAGGGACCTCGCGGCCTGAAACTCGCCATCTCGCCAAACGAGTACACCAGCTAGCTAGAGTATGAGTGGTTAGACCGTAAGCACAGAAGAGGGCTACTAGTCAATTCATACATTTGCGTTTCGGTGACTTTGTTACTAAATCTAACTAAATTTCTCGGATCAATAACAAACATATTACATTCTAGTGGATTTTTGCTGTAGATTGGTAAGAATATTTTCATAAGGGCAACACGTTTGAGCGGAATGCATCCAATAACACATGCAATTTGACAAGATCTATGAAGCTACAACAGATCCTGGAGAACTACTACATGTTTTAATCTAACTGTATTTTTAAGTACAATGATGGTGATTCACAGCCCAACAGTTGATAGGAAAGTGGTAGGTTAATTGATCTTTGCGTTTTTACAATTAGCCAAATGAGCTTATCTTGTGATTTTTGTTTGTTATAGAAATATGTTATATTTTTTAAGAACTAATATGTGAAAGAATTTTATTGATATTTACAGAAATGCCGAAGATACAAATTTTTAAAATAGATCGTGCAATGACGTCCTTCGGTTACATTACTATGGCCTAACATGGATCATTTCTACGTAGATCACACCGAGTGATGTCACGAGCGGGTCGTAACAAACTTTAATTTGTTATATCTCCGGTAATAATTGGTACTTTTCCAAAATTCAAAAAGTGTAGTATTCAGTTCGTTATACTATAACGTGTGAAATAGCATTTGATACATAATTTTGTTAAAGCAGACGAGCTCATTATGTGTCTACAGGGAGGTCGCTTTATTTTAGCCACTTTCATAGTATACGGTAGTGATCTCCAAAAAATATATGACTATATCAATAAAAGATAAATGACATTACTCAAGCAAATGTCATTTTACAAGTCTAGTTTTTATTCAAAGATTACGAAAAACCAGGTAGTAAAATTAGTCTAAAAAGAATTTAAATTGACAATCTCAATTTTGACAGCTCTTATTACCGATTTTTTCTTAGCTCTTGATTACACAATTCGGCCAGAAAAATTATGTTTTCTTACCATACCGAACCATCAGCCCGATAATGCCCTACTGCATGGACTTAGGCCTACCTCGGGATAAAGGGGCTTGGAACTTAATCCACCACACTGCTTCAGTGCTTGGTGGATTTGAAGGACCGCCATCTAATGATGGCAACCGGGACCGACGGCTTCACATGCACTTCGAGGCACAGAGTCAGTGATACTTATTTACACAAGTTAGAAACCATTGGTACATGCCCTGAGATTCAAACCACGACCATCTAAACAAGAAGCGGGCTTGTCACCACTCGGCTATAATGACATTTTTTTAAGAAAAATCTGTTTCTCGTTTATTTTAGTTGCCATAAGAAAAGTCAAATGAGAAATTTCAGACGCTTAACAGAAATCTGTCAATAGAAAAAATGGAGGGATGACATTCATGACACTTTTCAATAACACTGGTCGATCCCACAATTGTTTTGTGGACATTTCTAATATTTACACTTTCAAACTAAACAATAATAAGAGTAAACCAAATCTATTGTTCATAGGTTGGCAGTCCTGTCAACCATTACATATTTATAAACACCAAGGTGGTTGCTGACAAAAAATCTGGCAAAGTTGTCAAACTATGACTATAATAATTTGTACATAGAAGACACAATGGGCCTGTTCAAATGACACAAATGTCCTAACACATAGTTATATTTTGAGTCATGTGTCAACATTAATGTAAATGATAGTTTATTCTATATGAAACAAGAAACTGAAAAATGAATATCTTAAGAGAATGTGCATAGGCATCATTTACCAGAAATTCTACATTGTTCCTTTTTTAAGTGGGGATGACACTAGCTATCTAATACAGTATATACCCGGCTTCGCCCGGGTGGACTACGGAAACGTTCCACGCATTAATACATTGTACCCGTTCGAAGTCGGGGTGGGGCGCTATTCCAACCATAAAGTATCATTACACTATGGTATCATCGTTATCATCCAAACAGATATATTCTCTGGCACGTCTAGCAACAAATTTGATTGTCATAAAAAAGGTTATGTGAGTCTACCGTAAAAGATATACATATGCTGTCATGGAAAAAGATAGACATATGTCAACTTTTAAAGGGGAACAATTCCGTAATACATGATTTTTGCTTAACATCAACCGTTTACGCAGCGCGCGTAACGGAAACTCTCAAAAGGAATAATTATTCCCATTTTTGCAACATTTTTCATTCATGCTCAACTACTATTGGTCGTAGCGTGATGTAATAATAGCCTATAGTCTTTCTCGATAAATGGACTATCCAACAAAAAAAGAATTTTTCAATTCGAACCAATAGTTCCTGAGATTTGTGCATTCAGACAAACATATAAACAAACTCTTCAGCTTTATAATATTAGTATAGATAAATAAATAAATTGTATCATATTGAGTAATGCGCAAGCAACTCAGAGTGACAAAGATCCATGCATATTACTGTATCTTGGTGAAGGGCCCATGGTCCCACCAATTTGACTTACTGGTAGGACCACGGTATTCCACTATGCACCCGTGATCCTACTGCACTAAGATCAATTAAATAGTATCAACATTTATCTGTATTTTTATTAAGTACATAATTAAAACGAACATTTTTCTTCATTTAAAATAAAATTCACTTTGAAGTCGAACACGTTCAAAATAATTTCAGCTTAGTTTAAGTCCAATAGGAACATGGATACATAGTGGTATACCATGGTCCTACCAGTAGGTCAAATCGGTGGGCCACGGGTCCTTCACGGTATCTTTGATGCATGCATTAACTCATGCGTTCTTTCTACAATGAAAGGGAAGAATATACATCTGGATTTTGTAGGTTTTTACATCATGGACGTTCATTACCCTATTAATACAGACTCATCCATTTTGGGTGTTTAAAATTTGACCGTTCTTTAATATGCCATCAATTTCCTAGAGCATATACAAACTTTTCCATCACACATGTGCTCTATAGAATTTTTCGTCTTTTATTCATCTTTACCATATAGCCAAGCCATATGTACATATATTTTTTATTAGTCCCTCAGTCGGTGACTAAAATGGAAAATAATATAATGTAAATATGGCTTCACCATGTGGACTAGATGCAAGAAGCATTAAAATAAATCAACACAGCAGGGAACATGCAATTGTAGTGATGTTAAGTAACTGTTGTTTAAAAAAAAAACAATTCAAAACTATCTTTTAAAGACATTCCACACGACACAACGATTGTACCTCTACTGTTTTGATTTTATTGCAATGCTTCCATGAAAGAAGCATTAACCAACTTTCTTATCTTATTTGATTGGGTGGGCTGGCCCTACACTGCGACCTATTTAGATCTATTGTGTCCCCATTCTTTGTCTCTATTAATTGTCATTCTCAAATATGCATTTCATGTATTGTATGATTTGACCAATTTGCAGGTCGCAGAACTCATTCAGTCTGGGATAGCATATCCCTAGATGCTTCATATGTGATGCCCCTAGTGCATCGCAGACACAGAGAATGTGTAGCATTATTTCTTCCGCGACACCACATGCGCTAACCAACTTTAATTTATGCATAAACAAATAAAACAAATAGATCTTGTGGGATCATATTATTTTAATCTATAAATTGTCGTTTGCTTTCCATGAGCCCAGATGTATGGAATTTTAGGTTGTTCACTATTCTTGCATTTTACCCTATCACTGCTGACACACCATGGTTTGTCACAAACAAGCCTCTTCATTTATAAAAACAGTAAAAAGGGGAAATAAAGATGTGTCTTGTTTGTATGACACAAGAATAAATG
This sequence comes from Luffia ferchaultella, assembly GCA_949709985.1. Taxonomy (NCBI): domain Eukaryota; kingdom Metazoa; phylum Arthropoda; class Insecta; order Lepidoptera; family Psychidae; genus Luffia; species Luffia ferchaultella. The sequence continues at coordinate 9,338,064 of OX453266.1, forward strand.
ACGCAAGTTTATTTAAGTGACATATATATTTTAAAAACATATGCAGTAATTATTTGATATTTTAATCATCCTATGAGACTTTTGGGCTTTTGGGCTTATGGCTTTCCTAAACTACCGCCCTGGAAGTATTAATAATAATTTAGGGGAAAGCGGTGCGAGGACACCAAACCGACTTTTAGAATTTTTAGAATTGCAGAAATGTGACAAAAAAAAAAAAAAATTAAAAAAAAATAACATACTCTTTCTAAAGACATTCGCCACTTGTATTGACATTATCATACCTAATTAACTTATTAATAGAGAAATGGACTACAATCTACCTAACTTAACCGAACATTAATTTTTAAGTATAGACGACATATTATTTTTAACACTACTGTGGACATTGAGTCTCACAGGCTACTATATTCATTCATATTCAAATGTTTCAAGAAAATTATTCCAAATCATTTGAAGATCATATATTTATTAAAATATAGATCTCCACGAATAAAAAGATGGGTATAAATAATTATGTTTATTTCAGAAAGAATAGTAATAAAAAAATCAACAATAACTCTTTTCAGCCTTCTTTGTCTTTTATATTTTAATTTTTAACATTTTAAAACTGAACTATCTAAAAAGTAAAATAATCGTTTTTATCTTAAATTCTAATAAATGGAGAACAAAAAAAAACAGACTAGCTGCCTGACAACAAAAATTTTAAAAGATGTAATGTATTGTGACAGACTCTAGTCGATGAATTTTGCCCATGTGCCATACATCCAGCGACGCAACTTTTTCCTTCACTGGTCGTTTCACTGCTAATACAAAAGCTACTGAGCCGCTCAGGTGTGGGGAATGAGGGGCAAAAAATCAAAACTATCGCGAAGCCTGTGAGTCTCCATGTCCACACTTAAAGCTTAAATTTATAGAAAATCTTCTTAGTGATTCATCGCTCCGCTTCATTTCACTAAACAAATGTTAGTAATCTATACTACCACTGCCATCTATAGTTTACAAGCCATGCTACAGAAATCTGGCAATGTTGCATGTAATCCGAGCCTTGGTATCAATCAGGTCATTAATTCGCGTTTTCTTCCATTTAAACGTTATGTAAACAGAGATGTTGATTTAAAACAATAAATCAGTGTTAAAAATTACGTTTTGCATCGTGTTTATTCGTAATTAGTAAGGTAAGTTGACATTTTCACCATAATAGTTTTTCGTTTAACGTCCCAATATTGACACGTTTAGGTGGAAATTACAGTACATTTTTATCATTTTTCAAATATGTTCGAGGATATCGAATATGGAGGATCCCGAGGAACTATACTTATACCTTTCATGGTCATTTTAACCGCATGCTAGCCACCAGAAGGTCCGGCGAGATTGATTACGTAGAACCCAGGAAGAGGAATAAAGTGCAAGGGAACGGTACAGTCCCGTGGAAGATTATACAATAAAACTAGTTTTTAAGATATAGCCTGTGATGAACGCACAAAACCATAGTAACATTAACCGAAATGAGATATAATAACCATTCTTTTTATTCTATTGATGATTCTATTCTATTCATAAAATCCACTTATGACACGCAAACGAAGTCGCGGGCGGGTGCTAATATAATTTAATAGATACTCCTATTTCTATTTTCTGTTAAATGCTATCGATAATTTCATATTTAGTTATTTAAATCCCATATTTTCATTTATTAAATCATGACATCTTGTCAGCTGACGAAATAAATCAGACTACAAGTGACAGTTAATGCGACGTTGCCAAATTTAATAGCATGGCTTGTAACAATAGAAGGCAGTGATACTACCAATTATCAATTTTTTCATGTTTCCACATTTCTAAACATTCTAAAAGTTAGTTTAATCCCATCACCTTGTCCCTTCTCTCTTATTATTAATACTCTAAGGGTGGTAGTTTTGGAAAGCCAACCCATCTTTTGGACAACGTGAACATGGTTCAAAGTTTAGTATATAACTCAGACACATGCAAAATATATTTACTATTGTCATGTCTCCTAAATATTTGAAAGAGGTGAAAATAGTCTGCATATTAGGAACAAACCTAAGTATTTACAGATCATTTTAATTTATTATGAATATAATATTTTGATAACTCTACTCAGATTAAAAAAAACGAGCCGTGTTTAACTAAAATCTTAATAAAAACAAACATAGTGTAAGTACGTGACTTATATGCATGGAGTTATGGCTGTCAAAAAACGTGTACCACGAAAACTGAAATACTGCATAGATAGCAATAATTCGTTCAATTTTATCAATAATCTGTTATGCTTACGTGATATGACATCATATTATCCAACTATTTACACATAAAAATAATATAAATACATAAATAATAATCGGGACGTGATTCATTCATTGAATTGTTCGGATTGAGTTAAGTGTTTTCGGAACCGTTTTGTAGGGAAATCATATGACTATTGAATGTTTTATGTATGAAATTAATTGGCGACTAAATCTGATGTAATCATAATTCAAGATAAACACGAACCACAAAAACAAGACATAGAAATGGACAAACATGGCGGCCACAATGTGAATTTTACAGCCGAGGCGTCGGGTTCTAACAAACGTATTTACTTAATTAAAACAATGCGACTCACCTTATAAACTTCGATAAAATAAGCTTTCCCTCTTTGGGCGCTCGTCGAAATACTTTTCAAGTCTTTTCCATCATCCGAAGAAGTCATTTCTCACAAAAATATCGCGGGGAGACATTTATGCGCTTGTTTTCTATGAGCTGTCAAAACGGGTGTTTCTACTAGAAAAAAATAATTGTACATAATGTTTTTTTTTTCATTAGATTGTGGTGTGGCTCGTAGCTAGGGTTATTATTTTATATTGTAGGACTGAGCATAGTGTATTTCTGTTTTTAATTTTGTGGATAATACTTGTATTTATTTATAGTATTTAGTATATTCGTTTATTTTCTACTATTTTCTATATTTTCTGCTACCTATTAGTTTTTTTCTCCGGGTTTCCAGTCCAAATTGGATGACGTTGAATATATAGAGTAGCCCCTAAAGGCGCTCAAGATAGTTATTTTAAAAAACTTAAGAAGAAGCGACTTTTTATCTTCTTTGTCGAAACTTCTTTCTTCTTTAGATTATACACCGTCTAATGTAGCCAACCTTTTACAGCATTGGTATTCAACCCGCGGCCCTTCTCGTGTAATCTTGCGGTCCTAAACTAATTCTAACCTCAGACCATTATAATAAAGGTGCCGTCAATCACCCTGACTTCGCCTAGCTGCGTAAACTTCGCCTAAAAAAACTCTTATAACCCATTACTTTTAAATTGCAACACCTATCGCTTTTAGGCATTTAGGTAGTTTAGTTTTTAATTATGGTCACACTGCATACATTTGCACGATACCAGACCATAGACATTACCAGACGATACAAGTTGCCTCCATTTTGGATCAGTTGTCAAAAGGTTGTCAAAAGCATGTCAAAAGTGTATAGACTACAAACCCTTGGAAAAAATTTACCTGTGAAATGAACCAACGTGAATAATGCTTAGAAGACTGTTACTATATCAGAAAATAACTCTGAGCACTATGCCGTCATTTCTGAGCGGTACAGATGAGTACGTGAGTGAATCCGCAAATTCTCGGGGATTAAGACCGGCACGCGGGATTACGTAGTAGTAGTAGTAGTAGTAGTAGTAGTAGGTAGTAGTACTAGTAGTAGTAGTAGGGACGAATGATGCCGGAAGTCAGTGATAAGGATAATCTGCTCAAAGGTAAGGGTTGCGACCCTTGGCTTTCGACCCCTGCGCTGGAAATATGTACGGCGTTTACGGGTAAAGTATCTGTATATGTGTACAAAAAGAATTACGCAAATGCCGTACAATAATAAATGACCTATATTGCTTCTGCAATTTATCGGCGAATTAAAAATTTGCACTGACTTCCAGCACCACCACTTTAGTACGGTACTAGGTTTTTCGACATTTATTTTTACTCATCTATACACTATAACAAAGCCGTACACTAATAATTTGTCGTAATTTGTACCTGAGAAATTCCGTTCACTCACGTACTCACCTGTACCTGAAATGACGGCATATTGCTCAGAGTTATTTTCTGATATAAGTAGTAACAGCTTTCTAAGCGTTATTCACGGTGGTTCATTTCACATGTTAATTTTTTCCACGGGCTTGTAGTCTAGTTGTCGTGTGTCTCGGTGTTTTTTCGGAGGTGCTCCAAAAGTAAGCCCGTTGCAAAAAGAGTTTAAAAGGTAAGTCGTCAAATTTAATTTCGTATGTTCCGAAATGGCATCATCTTTATACAAACTAATCATTAGTAAGTTATACTTATTAGTTTCGGAGTTATTTCACTAGGCAAAGTTATGACACAATGATAAGACTCCTTTGTTCCCAATTTCGCCTGCCCATAAGGTTGTACAAAATTTTGAAAATTTAAAATCCTATCTTACTTCTAAATTTACATTTTGTTGCAAATATTTTTGTACACTGATATAAATGTGAAAGTATGGATGTTTGTTGTTACTCAATGATATCTAAACATCTGAACGGATTTGGATGAAATTTAGTATACAGGTTTTTTTTTATTTTTAGATGCCGAAAAGGAAAAGTAAGACAAAAAAAATTGAAACGAAGTCGAAATCTAAGCCCAGATCGTACACTACGAAACATAGCCTGGAAATTTTAGATATCGCCCTTGAAAGTTTGAAGAAAAAAGAAATATCGTCACATCAAGCTGAACGTCTGTATGGTATACCTACTAAGAAGAACACTTCTAGATAAACTTCTAAAGTGGAAAACACTCAAAGACAGTAGGATGGCCCACAAAGCTAGACGCTCATGGTGGAGAACAAATAGTGAAATGTTTAATTGCTTCTGCTGAATTTGGTAGGCCACTGACTTTAATAGAACTTCGAATATTGGAAGTCGATGTTTAGCTGTTACATAAGTACCTCATTAAAATAAAACTGACAATATTTAATGAGGATATTATAACAATGTCACTAACTCTATTGGTTTGTTAATAAATTCGATGTAAGTACTTAATCGCTCAAGTTGAACAAAATGTGATCTCGTGAAATGTGCCATTTTTAAAAAATTTGTTCTCTAAGAAAAGAATATTGGTACTAGATATTGAATTAAAAATATTCAAAAATATATCTATAGTTATTAAAAATTATTGTTTTTTATTTCGGTGATTATATTGTGACAGCCCTGAACATTTACGTGTTTTAGCTTAGAATATCCCATAACTTCGCCTACCTTTAATTAAAAGAAAACTAAATGTCCGATTCGTTGTCTAGTCATATGACTTGGTCTATAAACTTCTAAGGGATAGTTCAGTAAATTACATTTTATTTAGTAAGAAAAACAAAAGATATAGTATTTATAACATAAAAATATAATCTATGTTAGTCCCGTGCGGTATCGATCCCATTACGCTTGCACTGTTTCCGCGCTGCACAGCGATGCTCAGTTGCTGTGCAAAACAGGGATAGTTTGATATGTTCCAACAACCTTGAAGAAAAAGCAGCTAGGCGAAGTTTTGCACATCTATTCGCCTACATTTTTTTTGCATTAACCCTTAATTAGGCGCATGGGGTCAGGGCCACTTGAAATTGAAAAAAAAATGTTTTACAGTGTTTAGAACGCGCTCACGCTCTTTCTAGCTTCCTCACTTCCCGCGGGGTACGCAAATTAGTCGCGTTCAGAACATCAACGCGTGCGCATTTGTCGCTGCTCTCTAGAGCGCTGACCCCATGCGACCAGTTACGTTACATTTTTTGGCGGAGGTAAGTTTTTACTTTTGTGTTTTCTTTTAGTTTATTTTAGTATATTGTTTAATATTTTTCTTTGTTTGTGTGTATTTCTATACTGCGTAATTGATTTATGTATTTTTGAGTTTCTTTTGATCCTTTTTCCTTTTTTTTTCAGTTTTTTACTGATTTGTAATGTCTAACAAAAGACAAATATTGCAATGGACGGAGGAAGTGTCCGATGAAGAGCAAGATGTAGCTGGTTCTTATTCTGAAGACAAAACGGAACAGAAGAATCCGCTGATCAGACTGATTAATTCTTTTTTTAAGTTGATCTCGGTCATGCCAAAAAAATTTGTTTAAAAAGAGGTTACATTTTTTTATTTATTTTTTATTAAATATAATAATTCAGTTATGTTTTCGTTTCTTAAAGTTAATAAATATTAAAGAACTTTACTAATTACTATAAAATACATTAAGTTTTATTTCTTTTTCACACTCCTTTCCCAATGTTTTTTTGGGGTCACTCAAGACCCCATGCGCCTAATTGGGTGATTTTTTCAATGCGCCTAGTTAAGGGTTAACTTTTGGTCTATAAATGAAGAAAATCGGGAGTAGCTTGTCTATGGTCAAAAAATTGAATTGCTATTGGTTCTTTAGTGTCAATAATAATGGCGTTATGTTTAATAGTTTTGGCGGGATATTCAAAAAACCTCGAAAACCAGGCGAAGTTAGGGTGATTGACGGTAGGTAACTACTTGTTTATGTACAAATCCTAGTACAAAGCTTTCTTTATGGACAAAAGAATCAGCAAAGAATATATAGAATTCTGGAAAATGGAAGAAAATTAATGTTTATTTTTTTATTTTGAGCCTTTATGGTTCAACATATAACTGCGAGGCTTCATATTCAAAAATTAAATACGCAAAAAATAAATCGGAACCGTCATCTGACTTCCACCTGGAAAATATATTAAAAATTGCTTGTTCAAGAAGAGAGGCGGATATTAGTGAGTTGGTGAAAACCCGGCGACATAAAAAATCACAGTAATTATTATCTGTTGCCAAAACCAATATCTTAGTTTGACTTTGCTTGTACCCATTAATTTTATTGTATTTTTTTACTCAGTTCTCCGCACTTGCGACTCTCTGAAAAATGAAATATTTTTCATTTGGCTCTTATAAATAAAAGGTTGAAGATCGCTGTTTTACAGCATTTACTAGCCTCATAAACGGCGGGCGCCCCGACAGTATCTGTTTAATGGAACACCTAAAGTGATAGTGTTAACCACCTTACGAATACTGGGCACTAATTTCAGAGTGCCTGGGTTCACATGTCTCAAGGTTGACAGGCTACGGCGGTTCCGCTGTGTTAATGGAAAAATGGAATTACCTGTTTCTTATTTTGATGGCCTTCAGGTTGTTGCTGGTACGAGGGTCGAGGGTATTATTTTCCTATCGGTACATATTGTCCTTCCTTCTTCATCCATTTTATATGAGTTAAATTCTATCATAATGCCTCTAGTAGGTAGAAGTTCATAACCCCCTCGGCGGCTTTGTCTATCACCACACTCTCTAGGTTGTGATCATGTTGATGTCGAAGATAAAACTTTAAAAGATTTCAAATAAGAAGTTTGATCTTTACATACCAGCAAAATTGAATTGAATTGCAAAATTGAACTAGTGGAATTGTTTTTATTAGAACTTAATATAGATGTCCTATGCATTACTGAACATTGGTTATCATGTGATAAAATGTTATTTAACATCAACAATTACCAGCTCGCAAGCTTCTTCAACAGAAAGGCTACTATCCGTGGTGGATCTTTGATTCTGTTGAAGAATGGATATAAATACAAGGAACGTTGAGATGTAACTGCGCTTTCTGTAGAGAGAAATACCGAACTTTCATGTATTGAATTGGAGGAATGTATTATATTGCGTGTGTACAGGCCGCCTAATTCTGACCTTTCTGTTTTTGAGGAAGTGATGGAGGATGCTTTGAGCATACTTTGTAATTCAAAGAAAATTATTTTGGTAAGCGGTGATTTTAACATTGACTTACTTATAGACTCACCATTGCGCAATAAAATATTATTACTTTTTAAAACATTTAAATTAATAAATGTATTTTTTGAACCTACAAGGGTCTCAGCATCCTCAGCCCCCTGTATTGATAACATTTTTTGTAGTTGTGATTGGCTTGAAAAGGAAGTGATAAATCATTTACAATCCGATCACTGTGGTCAAATAGTCACATTAAAAAAGAAATCACCCGATAAACCTTTGAGTGTCAGATATAGACCATTGTCTACAATAAAATTAAGCAAATTTGCTATTAAAGAAAGTGGAAAAAAACATTTTAAATTATAATTTTTTACAAAAAGATCCGAACAAATCATATGAAAGTTTACCTATTTAAAATTGTTTCCAGAGAGTTTGTTTTAAACTGAAGGATGTAAAAACTTGTAACAAAGTGAAATTTTGTGAATGGTCTACTCCGGGCATTCAGAAAAGTAGAGAACGGCTTTATTGTTTTTATAAAGATGAAAATTTAAACACTAATCAATCATTTGTAAAATATGTAAAATCTTATTCCAAAATATACAAAAAGGTTTGTAAAACACCCAAATCTATTTATATTAGAAATAAAATAGAGAAATCAGAAAACAAATGTAAAACTGTGTGGCAAATCATACGTACTGAAACAGGCAAAATAAAGCCTCCCGACAACGAATTCGCTTTGCGGGTGGATGACAGAACTGTTACTTCAGCAATCGACGTCGCTCGCGAATTTGATTTTTTTTTCCAAAATATAAGCATTAAAATCACGGAACATTTGGGTTCATCTCCTGACCGTGCTGTAACTTTGTTATAGAAAAACGTACCGACTCAGGGTTCGGAGTTCAGGTTTGAAAAAATAAATTCTTTCAATATTATTAAAACTTTTAAATCTTTAAAAATGAAGAAGACCGAGGATTTATGGGGGCTGTCGGTGAAAGTTATAGAATTCAAAATTCAAAATTCAAAAAGTTTTTATTCAATATAAGATGTTTGCACACACTATAGGTTCTGTTGTTCACATTATAGCACCGTACTTGTCGAGTATATTTAACGATTGTATTAAAGCGGGCATATTTTCTAATTTAATGAAGTGTAGTGGTGTGGACCGGCTGGGTCGCCACGGACTTTCGAGTCTCAAAAGTGCCGGTCGTATCTACCGCCACGGAGCCATTAATGACTTGATCCGCCGGGCTCTTGTGACAGCATCTATCCCTTCATCTTTAGAGCCGAAAGGTTTGTTCAGGGACGATGGCAAGAAACCCGACGGAGCAACGTTGGTGCCTTGGTGCCTGGGCCGTGCTTTGATTTGGGATGCCACATGTGTGGATACTCTGGCTCCGTCCCATGTCCGGGCCACGGCCCAGAGTGCTGGCGCGGCGGCCGACCAGGCCCAATTATGTAAACGTCGCAAATACTCGGGGTTGATTCCTCACTACGAGTTTGCGGCGGTTGCAGTTGAGACACTCGGTCCGTGGTCGTCTGATACGAAAAAATTCGTAAAGGATTTGTCCACCCGTCGTCAGCACTGCTGGCGATCCCAGAGCGGGTGCCTATTTCGCACAGCAACTGAGCATCGCTGTGCAGCGTGGAAACAGTGCAAGCGTAATGGGATCGATGCCACATGGGACCAACCTGGACGATATTTTTATGTTGTAAATATTTGTTAATTAGTCTAAGTAATTATTAAGTTAATCATGACATAAGTTAAAATTATACTGCTATTTTGTTTAAGTTGTAACACGATTAGATCTCCAATAAAACTGGAATAGAACTTAAAAAAAAAGTATAGCAGAATAATACCTCTGTTTAAATTTGGTGATAAAAAGGACCGCACTAATTATAGACCAATAGCAGTGTTGCCCACATTAAGCAAAGTTTTCGAAAAAATGATGCTCGATCAAATGCTTTCTTATTTTATGTCCCACAATTTACTTCATTCTAGACAATTCGGTTTTACGAAAGGAAGATCTACAACAGACGCTGGCATTTTACTTTTGAAACATGTTTTTGATGCGCATGTTGTGTTTCTTCCACCTATGATAATATTCAGCTTCCGGTTCTTTAGAAGAAACTTCAGAAGTTGAAAATCTTGGAGTGGCTAATAAACTTTATTTTGAAATATTTTTTTGTAATTTTTTTTTCTCCGTAATTAGTCTAAAAAATTGTGAATGCACAAACTGCCTTCTATAGTAGTAGCGAGCTACGATCAAGGGTCAAGCGTAATATTTGCCTTTATAGTATTAGGTTTAGGTTGTATAAAGGTTGTATATTAGGTTGATTATTTTGTGATTTGCTCATCAAGCAGGAAGGTGATAAAAATTGTAAGACAAAAATGTCCGGAGAAGACTTCTGCCATTGACGACAATCGAACCATTATTCAAAAAGTCCGACCTACACTTATCAAATAAGCCGCTCTATACCATATACGCACAAGGAAAGTAGAGGCAGTAGAATTTTATTTGTTACAAAATGCCTGGCATAATTCTACAATTTTTAGAGCTGATATATGATTCTGACAGTTCCCAACCCGCAGTGGAGCAGCGTGGTGGACTTAAGCTTCAAGCCCCCCACCTCACCCTGGGGGAGGCCTAAGCCCCTGCAGTGGGGTAAAAATGGGCTGATGATGATATGATTCTGAATCAACAGGAGTTCAATGTAACGACAAATACTAAATATAAACTGGATGTGTGTGGGTCGTACCTTCGTTGTATATTCGGACTGACATAGTGGCTTTATTGTATAAACATACATTTCGTTACGCTTACACCGATAGTATTATATAGTCTATGATATGCCGATAGTCGATTTGGCAGCGCCGAAGGGATTGTAGCACCGCCCAGTTTATTTAATTTTATTGGATATGTTCGAATTTACGAAGTTAATATCCATGTGACATACTTGCTAGAAATATGCATTGTAAGTCAGGAACAACTACAACAACGCATCTACGAGTAAACTATACAAACTGCACACATCTGCACTCGACATACGAATTTAGCGAAGCAGAAAAAAATGTTTAGATATTTAGATTTTTGAGTTTTATAGGGCATTGTGTTTTGTTGCTATTGCAATATTTTTTTGTGAAATTGGCAAAGGAGAGACATAATAAATGTAATATAATATCTGGTCCACAAAAATCAGAGCTACGTACATTGCATTAATGTCTCATAATATGATCCCAGAATTGTTTTCTATTGTTTGAAATGATTTTGATTTTACTTTTGGTTAAAAATAAACACAATTTTATTTATTTTATTATTTAATATTGATTAAATAATACTTACATAGCACATCCCACAGAATGCCATCCAGTCCCAAAGTAAGCAAGTATTATGCTTGTATTATGGGGTACAAGACAAACTATATATACGTACTTACCTAGTATGTATATGTATACCTATTTATTTTACTTTTATTTGTTTTAAAAGATAAATGTACCTAAATAAATGACGCACTAAACAATAGTTAGTAAATAGTATTTGAGATATTCTTATTATTATAGGTAGGAAATGAGATACGAATTCAGGAAATATATACGCATATCTGATGTTGAAAGCCGATCGTCTTCGGAAATTGACGATTCGATTACAGCGTTATTCTGGCGGAGCTGCATTATTTACACCCTTAAGAGAATGAGTTATAATATTGCAGTTGTAACATGAGTAAAATTATCAGTCCTTGGTGAAAATTATAATTTTAATAGAATACTTAGTAATTCTTCGTATTTTTGGGATATTCACTTTACTGCTCGATTTTAGCAATTATTGAAATAATTTCACTCAGCTTCACAGATAATCGCTTGGGTAAAATGTTTTTATTTGCATTATTTAAAAAATGACCTTATTGGCTGCGGCCTCAGATGTGGCGTTTGTTTTACAACTTCACGACTGCCAAAATAACCACCGAAAAATACCGATTTTTTTAAACCGACATTGATTCGTATGATCTCTGTACGACGGTTGATCACCGGTGCGAAGATAGTCGGCACAAAAATCTAGGTCAAACAAGGTTAGCAAATCTTGTAGACTTAGATTATGGTGCCAATATTGTAGTTATAATGATCTGTGGTAGGTATTCTATCGTCGGTATCAACATGGTCTCGCAGTAAAAGTGTACCATATGAATAATAACTATATCTAGTATTAGGAGTTGGTGCAATTATCAAATATTAAATTAAATCTAAAAATTACTAATTAATATTATTTCTTTATAAGTGTCGTGATAGCCCAGAGCGCAACGAGCCTGTCTCAAATTTGGCCCCATCGGGCCATGGTTCGAATCCGGGCGTGTACCAATGAGTTTTTCTGACTTAAGTACACAATATCACTGACACCGTGCTTCGGAGGGCACGTTAAGCAGTCGGTCCCGGACGCTGTCAATAGATGGCGATCGTTACAGTTCCCAACCCGCAGTGGAGTAGCGTGGTGGACTTAAGCTCCAAGCCCCCCCTCCTCACCCTGGGGGAGGCCTAAGCCCCTGCAGTGGGGTAAAATGGGCTGATGATGATGATGATGATGATGATGATTATTTCTTAAAAGAAAATTGTTACAAATATACTCCAGGGAGATCACAAATGTGTTTGCGATAGAATTCTGCGGAGCTATTTCTACGTTACTGTTTCTCGGGAACTTTTATTCCATGGAGAAAGTTGTCCCGATTGTGGCAAAAATGGTAGTCGCTAGAAAAATGGAGCCTGTAGTAAGTTGATACGGATCAGCTTCCACCATGGTTTACAATTCTTCTAGTGGCTGGTCTACCTCTTGGTAAGTGAACATTTCCACTGTGAACACGACTAAACCAACAACTCACGGTGCGTTCACTAGTCATGTTTTCTACAAAAATATAAAATTGATGTTACGAGATGTATATGCTGCGTGATGTATACACGGCGAAACTCATATTAAAATGTTTGGATTTCCGACGTGCTCTTATTTGAGTGCAGACGCACGTCATCGCAAAAACAATTTGAAAAGCAATTATCATTATTAAATTTTTTTACCTATCGATTTTGAATTTAGAACAAAGTTGCTTTTATTTCAAAAAAGTCCCAAATTAAAAACTTTCATCAGAAACAATAAACAACACTTTGTTGTGTTTATTTTACAATCTTAATAAATTAAGTGTATCATAAACTAAAATATTTCTATTAAAAAAAAATCTTTTGTAACACCAACCTTTTTAATTCTAAGTAGTTTTCGAAAAAGCTCGGTCGCACGTGGGTGGGTATTAATTAAATCGAAAATAATCAACTTTAAAATTATAACAACCGTTTTCTGTCAAAAATAACATATTTTTGTATATTTAAAGACAATTTTAATTTATTTTACTTATAAAGATGGTAAAATTATATTAATATTGAATTTACAGTCTTAGACATTATCTTCAGATATCAAAATTTTAGAAACGCATATTTTTCAATTTTGCGAATCATGCAAAAAAAATTGTTTTATGTTTTGTACGGAGCAAGAACTTATTGTTTTTGGCGATACAAACGTGCGAAAGATTTGCGATGCGTTTTACAATGCACTTACGGACCCCCAGGGTTATGTATCAAAAATATTACTTCTGGTCAAATAAATTTTATATAGAAATCAGGGGTATCGTTTAACCTTAAATCTTTATATTTCATTGTATATTATAATCTCACTAACTCACCTTCGTAAAATTATAATATCACTATTTTACAATTTCACTGCGACATATGCATACAATGATTTATGCAAAAATATTTGGAGAACCAAAAACATAGATTGAACGCCAACATAAAATGTGGCTGGACAGAGATCGCGGCAAAATTAAATAGCAAAGCCTAATAAACCAGTACATTCACCCGAACAAAAAAGCGAGTATGTTTTACATGTATAATCTAGCACGTATCCACTTGTGCCGCTTATTAAGTATAAGTATGATAAGGACTTCAATTTTTAAAAACAGGAACATTTCTGATGAGCCTAGAAAACATTTTTCAAATCTTACAAAAAGAATATATTTCAGAAAGTATGTTGGTTAAATAGCCGTGCGCGTCACCCGAACCACACGACCCGGTTCGACTCCAATTTGATTCATATTAGAATTAACAATTAGATTAAGTTAGTATTTTGACCATCGGTTGCATAAGCCCTATCCACATTGTCTTTGGCTGGCTTAAACCAGTCTCTCAAGGTCACTTGCTATCTCGTTATCTTAATGGAATTAGGTACTTCTAATTCTTGTAGGAATTGAGCCACAACGCAACTAAGGTCGTGTAGTCCGCTACTTCGATCGGGGTCCGCATGCAGCTTACCGAGTGGGTTCGTAGCATCGTACCGGAGACGGAGATGCTATTGATGATTCTTTGAAGCAATTAGCTTCCAACGCAAACGACAAATTCCTGACGAGTATTTAACTAAGACTGTATTTAATTTATTTTCATGCTTTCATGAATTCGTACTGACACGTTTTTCTTTAGCAGATTGTACAGTTCAGTGCACTCACACTAGCACGTCTTCGCCCCCCTCCTGCCCTCGCATCAATCAGACACTAGCGCCGCACAAATGCGAAAAATCGAAAAAAATATCTCAACTGTACCAGTACACTGGCTTCAAGTGAGACAAATGATCATGAGAAACGTGTGCCAGAGTGAGATGGCAGGAGGAGCGTCTAAATTATTATATTATACATAAATGTTCTGGGCTCACACAGTACAAATGAAATTTACAGACAAAGATCTTGAAAAATCGTTTTGTTGTCTTTAAGTAATAAATTTAAACAATAATAAAACATGTGAGTGATACAAAATCTGTTATACACATTCGGAATATTATATGTTTTATTTCTTGACTGGATTAGTTTATAATCTATATTATTCTAAACAATATTTTATACGTAGACGTCCTCAACATTGATTATGGACAATTATACATAATTAATTTAGTTTCAGAAACTAAGTTCAAAACCAAATAAAGAACAAAATTAAAGAGGGGTGTCTTCTGGAAGCGCAAGAATGTCCGAACCTTAGAATATAAAATACATAAGAAAAGAAGGTCAGTTAAAAGTGGGCTGTCGTCTTTGCGTGAATGATGACTACGAAATGAAGACTAAAATGGAGAAATGTGATGTCACTGAGTGGGTGAGAACGTAAGTTGTTTAGCTTAAAGTATTTACTTCCAAAAGTACCGAACCAAATTTAATTACTCCAGAAAATAAATTGTATGCTTCTTAGTTTTTTGCATATACTACACCGGCATAATCGTATTGTCTCCATTTTGGTAGAGGACGTCCCGCGCAAAATTACGTCACTCTTAATACGACTTACGTCTAGATTTTTCAGAGTAATTATCAACTTTATTCTTTTACTCATAAAGTATACAATCGATTATAGTAATTAATAACACATACTACAATGTTTCAAAAACCAAACGGACGAGACCCGCCGGCGCGGTTCGGAAGAGGAAATCTCACCACTTAATTTAGGGTTAAAATATACTTCACTCGAATTGTGAACAGGGGTGCGGGGAAAAGCTCAAGGTCACGTGGTATCATCTTGTGTCACTTAATGTGACATTTCTAGTTATGAGAACGACGATGTGATAATGAGTGACATAATCTGATTTACTAATTTGTAACAGTTATCGTTGATGGTTTTTATTTTAATGCTTTAATACAGGCTTTGAATTTGCATTATCGCGTAAAGCACTTGATAAAGCGTTGCGTTACCTGTAATTCGAGTGCACTTTCTACGATTGTTTGTTATATGACAAACATTATTTTATTATAAACAAGTAACATATTCTTCTGCCAATGTTTAAAAAAGTCGTCTAAGACTCATGATAAAAAAAAAGATAAAAACATATTTATTTCTCTTAAAAACCTAAAAAGTATACATTAAATGACACAGTTTTTTTTTTAATATAAAATGGTATATAGGCTAAGTTACTCTAGGGTTATTCATTGACGCTAAAATGGGTCGAGACCTGTTCTATAGCGTCAACAATACATTACAAAAGAATTATACAATGCCAAAATTGGTAATACAGCGTCAACCTGTTAAACTGAGATGTTAATGATATCAGCGACTTTAATTTATTTTTAAAAACAGAGCGTGTAAATTTGTGTGGAGATGAGAATTTTGTGTTATATACTATTTAAGTATGTACTTTAAGAAACATGACTTATAAGGTCTTCAGTTTGGGTGTACGAAAGAGACTGAAGCCAGCCCGTTACTATTTTCTTACAGTCATACTTATTAAGAGTAGAAATTTGAAAAACACTATTTACTTTTTTATAAACAAAGGGACCGAGGAAAGGAAAAAATCTATGGCTAAAGGATGTTCTAAATACGGATTTAGGAGGATAGGATCTATGCAAAAAAAATAAATTTAAGCTATCAAGGAGGTAAAAAGACGATTTTGTTCAATTCCTATCAGCTTGATGTTTGTACTCTTTGGGTACGCAACTTTATTTAGCGGTAGATACTTACCAAATTATTACGTTTGACTTGTTTCATAGCGTACACACTACTTCGGCCGCATACACATATTAAAAACGCACATTTGAAACACATATAACAACTAAAACTTTTCAGCGATGTTTTCATTGCCATAAAAAAACCTAACCTAAAATTTATTACGTAGATACCTGGTGTGTCAAATCAAAATATATTGTTACGTGTACAAAACAAACGACATTCAATTGAAAC
Source organism: Luffia ferchaultella (assembly GCA_949709985.1). Lineage (NCBI taxonomy): Eukaryota > Metazoa > Arthropoda > Insecta > Lepidoptera > Psychidae > Luffia > Luffia ferchaultella. The sequence goes on from OX453266.1 coordinate 9,354,568, forward strand.
AGATGAGAGTCATCTGGAAGGAGCAAGAACGTTAGAACCTTCGAATATAAACGACGCGTTTGACAAGTCGAATATATTTGAGATTCAATGTAAGTTTGTAAAAGAAATAATGAGTTCGATAGCGAAATAAAAGTGCAAACATCTTGCAGTTTAACTAAATGTCACATGAACTCGATGTCGTATTAAAATGATAGCAATATATACTGACATGAGTCAGGATGAAGGGTTCCGTTGTGACCAATGAAAATTGTGACCCCTTTAATGTACTGAACCTATAAAATATATCTACACATACGTAACCAAGCTCTTTAAACTATATTGTAGAACACTTATCATTTGAAAGTAAACACCAAACGTACATATGAAGCAGAATATGAAGTCTAAAATCCTGCCAAGTGCGTGGCGGTCCACACACAGTGAAGGGTTCTAGGTAAACCATCACCCCAATGCCCCACTGCATCGGCATAGACCTCCCCTCGGGATGAGGGAGGCTTGGAGCTTAATTCACCACGCTACTCCAGTACGGGTTGGTGAATTTTAACGTGACCGAGACCGACGGCTTAACGTGCTCTCCGAGCCACAGTAATTGATAATTATGTACATAAGTTAGAAAAAAACTCATTGGTACATGCCCTGGGATTCGAACCACGGCCTGCTAAATAAGAAGCGGGCTCGCTACCACTCGGCTATCACGACATTTCTAGTTTTAGATATAATCGGAATGAACGTTCGTGGTTTAAAAATTAAAATTCATATAATAAGTTAAAAACAAATACCACAAAAAAAGAACGTCTAAACATATTTAATTTTATTTATATTTATATAATAAAAACATTATTTAAAGCATTTATTAAATTAACGTTTTACAATAAATTTACAAAGTTATAATGCACTTTGTTTTAATTTATTGGCTATTTATTTGAGTACATTTTATAAGTTGGATAAGTTCGTCGACTATTAATTGTTAACTTTTATTGTCTAGTTAGCTGTAATAGTTTTCCTCTTAACTTTGTTATATATAGTATATACGTTAGTATATAAGTAGTGATAGGGTAGTCGTTGATACTTTTCACATATCTAAAAACAACGCTTTGGCTGGTGGGAATGGGGGGGGAGGGGGACGTATGAATCTAACAAAAGATTAAAATCTTACAAACGGATCTCTGAATCGAAAAACGTTTATTGCATACCATGTAAAGAAATGATCTTCGCTTTATGTGGAAAATTAAATTTTTCTCAAAAAATTTATTTCACTAACTTTGTAGGCATGATTGTTATGTATAACATACTAAATTACAGCTTTTTCAGTTTTTGAGTTATGCCGTGGACAAACAGACATATAGGCTTAGAGAAACTATGGGCAAGGGTTTCTATTTATTTATTATGGAACCCGAAAAAAAAAAACATATTTTTGGCTAGTACCAAGGTTGGAGGTTGAAGCACTAAACAAAATATGTCGTTAAAACCGTAACGTGACTCAACAACGGCATAACACGAACGCCTGAAAATAGTATCTTTAAATCGAGCTCACGGTACGAGTACATGCAATTATATAACGAAAAAGTAAATTATACCTATGTACATACCGCTTAGCCTATTAGGTAGTGACCCTGCCTACAAAGCTAGAGGTCCCGGGTTCGAATCCCACGTCGGGCCAGTATTTATATGATGAATATTGATACTGGTACCGGGTCTTGGTTGTTATATGTATGTGGTGTCTTCGCTTGGTACCCAAAACGCAAGCTAATGTCACATGAGTAAGTAAACCGTACAGAGTCAAAGCTTCCTAAGAGTGAGCAAAATGTATTCGTATTTTGGTAGGGTTGTCACAAAAAGTTAAAATAAATTAAACTAAACATTTCTTTATAAGCTTCATTATTAAGTATGAAAGAATACTCAATTACCAATTATCTACTCTAATGATTTTCTTTTTATAATTTATTTATTTTAATAATTCAATTTTTCTTTTGATTATGTAGTAAATATTGAGTTTAAAAAAAGTTTTTAATATGCTTTTATAAACTCCACTTGTATGTTTGTATGTAATGAAATCTTAGAACGCGATTTTCACACACTTCAACAGAAGAAATCGGGTTGAAATTTGGAAGAAATATGTAACTTTGATGACAATACACTAAAACAAGAAACAAAATCTGATGCTGCAGCCAGGATTGTCTCCTCATGAAGGCTCCTCAACGGTTAATAGCACGAACAAGAAACTTTGTATAAACGTTGAATTTTGATAGTTAAGTTAGAAAGTCATGGTTAACTATCAAAATTCAACGTATAAACAAAGTTACGTGTTCGGACTATTAGCCGCTGAAGAGTGTTTTCAACAGGAGACAATATTGGCTTCAGCATCAATTCGTGGTGAAAATCATGGCTCTACACGTTCTATAAGTTTGGATTACGTTCAGCCGAACACCTTATGTATACCTTATAGAATAAAAAAAAGACGCAACCAAATCGGACCACTGGGTAAAAAGTTCCTCTATCGTCTACCCTTAGGGGTGGAATGTTATTTTCCAATTAGGACCAATCTCAAGGTATACTTTACCCACAGACAAGTCAACCTTATAGACCACGCTTTGACAGGGAGTAGCATTCGCCAAGGCTATGTAGTGACACTACATAACTACGTCTCTTTTGAGCGGTCAGTTGGAAGCACGTCGGAAGCCATTAAATTGTCAATTTTGAACGAGCCAATGAAAACTAGCCGACCACTCCCCGCACCCCGCCACTTTTTGGCGATTTCGTTTTCGTACTGACGTTTGTTAACGCGTGGTCTATAGGTTGACTGGTCTGTGACTTTACCCAATAAAAAAAAGAATCATCAAAATCGGCCTATTTCGTAAAAAGTTATGCGTATCTATGTAATTTAAAAAAAAAATTACACGTCAACTTGGAACCTCCCGCTAGTTTTTGTCAGTTAAATTCAAGCGAAATCTGTTTGATTGTTTGTTACAGCATCATGGTCCATGAACTGAAAGGTGCAGCTGAAATATAAATTCGTGAAATGTTCTTTTAGGATTATGATTGATATATAATGTTATGTGGTTACACATTCGTAACTGTTACATATGTTTATTAGTTATTAAACATTTGAAAAAAAAGCTTTCTTTTTGGGGTAGCTAACTTACATATAAAGCTAAAGTGAAAACTAATTTTACAGGATGAGTTCTTATGATGGGACTGTATGGTCAAATCCTAAACTATGAGAAATAGCGAAAAGTGTTCGAAGGAGTCATGAACTAGATTTTTCAGAAAACAAAAACTGCATACTCACAGTTTTGTAAAATCTGTTCAACCAAGAATCGAACCAGTTGATTATGTAAAAATATAACTTGCACCAATCGATATTGTTGCTAATAAGGATTAAGTCTTGCAAAGGAATTTCATATGGCAAATGAAAGAAAATAGCCTTTTTCTTACAATTTTCTTCAATTTTCATACATTTTCAAAAAGAATGAAATGTGACCCATTTGTAGTTATGGTGACAAGCAATCTGTATGTAGGAACAAATCGCAAACAATGTATGTTTTAGTTTTAAGGAAAACTTCGTATATTTTAATTTGAAATTTTGGACAGTGTAACATAATGAGATACGACACCAGATTCCTAGTCAAAATTCTAAGAACTATGTTTTCATAAAATTTTATGCGTGCGCTTTTGCGTTTTTGTGCGTTTTATGACCACAGAAAAAAAAATAATTTAATGGCTTTTCAGTTACAAACGTTTAAATAAAAAATACAACTTATAAAAATAAAAAAAAATAAGCAATATATATATAACACAGGCATGTTTATAATAAGTCGATTGAAATCTAATCTAATCTAAAAATATTTTCTGTGTGTACACAAATATCACAATATAGATATAGTCTTAACAAATAAATCGCTTTTAGTGAATTTTATTCATTTAAATAGATTAGATAGATTATCTAATATTTAGATAGATTTAAATAGATTATCATTTAAATGAATATTTATCAGTATTTAATTAAATTACAAACGAAATAACATGAATCATTACAAACCCTGCAGGCAAAGTCGCATTTGAAAGCTTATGTAATAATATAAAATAAATATAGATTTAATTTAAAAAATATCCTTCAGAAAAATTTTATTACCATAACATTTTTATAGTTTATACTAATCTTAGAAGAATACACGAAAATAAAACTTCGTAGCCATGTGCTACGGAGTTCGTAGCAGATATTTATCTACGTCGTTGACCGAAAATTACAAAGTTTATTACTTTTCTTACATTCGACTTTCCCTGTGCTGTTCATATTGCACGTTCTCGTACAGTGGCTGGGCTCTAAAATACTACATTGTATTCAAAGATCACTAACATGTCTACGAATTTTGTAGCTACTACGGCGGCGTGATAAAAAACCGCTAGTGTTATATAGCAGTATTTTTGTTGAATACGAAATCGATTTCTATGATCGATTTTTGTGTTTAACGTATTATCGACAGTGATGAATTATTGAGAGAAGAATCACTTTGTAGAAAATAGAAATATAAATACAGAACTAAGGAATGGGCCTTTTCTGTAGTGGACGTCTGACTACTGGAAAGGGGCGGAAAAAAGTTCGTCTGCACCACTTGCGATATTTTTTCTTTGCGGATTTCATTACTTTTTATTTCTTATAACAAACTTGAATTTACCAAAAACATACAGGCTGTCCCTGTAATCAACCTCAAGCCGAAAACGAGTGATGAGGAAAGTAGTGACAGTTATCAGAAACATCTAAAAAAAATCTTAATCATGCACTTTTAAAATTATAAGCACCAAAATATCATCATCATCATCAGCCCGTGTCTCTCCACTGCAGGATATGGGCCTCTCCCAAGGCTCTCCACCACACACGGTTCTCCGCCTTTCACATCCAACGACCACACCAAAATATATGTATTTGAAAAAACTAACACTGTGATGAGGCAGTTATGTTTTAATTTTAGATTGTAATTTACGGAAGGGTTAAGGAAGGGTTACTCAGGGTTATATCGCAAAAAAAAATCGAAGAAAAATGAAAATTTGTGGTCACAGTACTTGAAAATTCATCACAGGGTGTTCATCACAGTTTTCTCTATTTGTTTGGTGCCTCATTTTAAAAATGCATGACTATTAAATTTAAAAAAAAATTCTTATCGTTGTAACTACTTGTCTGATCACCTGTTTCCGACTTGACGTTGATTTCTGGAACACCCGACATACATGGTGATTTTTTCATCAGTCTTCAATTATTTTCAATTTATGGCATCACCCAAAAGTTTATGTTTTCATCTACGACAGTTTCTGCTTACAAATAGTTTCTGGCAGACGTACTGCATTGGAAACTTTTTTATTATATAGATTATGTAACAAGTATTACGGCTGTAGTAAAATTATAGAACAGTTAGAGTTGCGCGTGGGGGTGAGTGAAGTTCGTCGCCATCTGGACACCTGGCATACACCTGCAATAGTCGGTTGTCTGTCGTAGACTTCTTCTTCTATATACCGTCGCGCTGTTTCGAAGACACTAGAGAATAGACTGGACTGAACCTAGTTAATTGTTAACTTTGCATAATTTATTTATTTTGTTATTTTAATTGTTTTGTATGTTTTTCTATATTTCGTTAACTTTATTTTGTTGTATTACCGTATTTCATTTTGTTTTTTGGCTCTTCTTCTCTTAGCTATTTGTGAAAATTGATGTGGAATACATACATGTAATATTTTTTATATATTAGTTAGATTGTAATTTAAAAAAGCTTAATTTCTGAAAAATAGGTAAGTAAAATTTTCACATGAAAGTTTTTTCCTCGAAAAATTATCAATACTGCGTGGTTACTAAGTCAAATATAAATACTACGCATTAGAAAACTGCGACCGCGGGTGTAGCTGGGACGGATATCCCGCCGGCGGTCGCTGACAAACTCAATTGTCAGCCGTTCTCGCGTCGCCAATGGTAATCCGGTCATTATTTTCACCGAATATCATATATTTCAATTTGGAAGGTGTAGAAAAAAAAATCAGCCATTCCATACTTATAACACAAAATGACTGAATAATACTTATAATAATATAATAATATCTGGGACACTCGACACAGCGCCATCTAGTCCCAAAGTAAGCAAGTATTATGCTCGTATTACGGGGTACTAGACTAGACAACTGATATATAATGTATACATATATAGATATTTTTACACCCAGACACGGAACAAATAGACATGTTCATGCACACAAATATTTGTCCCGGGCGGGGATCGAACCCGCGACCCTCGGCTCCGCAGTTAGGGTCTCTGACCACTCGGCCAACCGGTCAGTCTTTTATGTGAATTAATATTTGACTAGAAAGTATATGTACAAAATAGAAAATTATTACATAACGTTTATGAATTTATCCCATCAAAAACAATACTTGTCAAAAAAACCAAGTCTCGCAACTCAGTTGTTCTGCGGTAAAAAGTTGTGAGATCCATGTAATACCAAGTCGGTTATTAATTTATTCAGTCTCTACTTGTAAGTCTCTACTTGTAAGTATGTAATGTTTTATATAAATATATTGAGACTTGGCCATCGCACTAAATAATTGAATTTACATGTGTTTTCAGGCGATTGAATTTACACGTGTTTTCAGGCGATGGCCAAGTCTCAATATATTTATATAAAACATACTTACAAGTAGAGACTTACAAGTAGAGACTGAATAAATTAATAACCGACTTGGTATTACATGGATCTCACAACTTTTTACCGCAGAACAACTGAGTTGCGAGACTTGGTTTTTTTGACAAGTATTGTTTTTGATGGGATCTCATTTCTTTTTGTATTTTGTAGACAGTTCTACTTTTTTCCTTTTCGGTACCTTCTACTTATTGTATATATGTATATCTACCAGCAACGAATTTTCTTAAAGCCCTCTCTCTGACTTATGAACTTTTCTTATTTTTGTAGGTAGCCTTCCGTTTTCTCTTTTCCGGTACTACTTCTTGAGCTTCAGCTACAGTTTAATATAATAATAACTACCGTAATAAAACATGGTTACGAATAAAGCCCATGGATATTGAAAAATTTGACTGATGACTTGGCTGTATGGGCTTAATTTTCTTTGCGGTCTTTTCTAGATTTTTTAGTTTTTTCTTGATTCATACACCAAACACTACTTATATTCCAAATTTGAAGCTTCTAGGTCTGCTAGAAGTGCCTTAGAATTTTGATGATCGGTGAGTCAGTGAGTGACAAAATTAAGAAATTTGACCCGTTATAATTTCTTAAAAATACTGGTTCCAATTGAATGAAATTTGAAAATATGCTTATATAATATGCCTGCATGGTTACTGAAAATTTCAGTCTTCTAGTTTTATCCACAACGAAGTTACAGGGGGTCGAAAATGGTCTGAATTGCTTCGAGAAAAGGATGGTACGGCCGTGACGCTTTTTTGCTCGACTTGGTGGGGGCACGGCCGTGCCCCCAGATAACCCAGGTAAATTTCCCAGCAACAGGAATATCGTCTGATCTAGTCTGATCTGGAAATAAATACCTTATACGTTTTTATGACGTAAATTTGGTATGAAAAAGTCAAACTATAAACTTTTTTATGGTAATGAGTGGTCAATGAGAAGTATGGTATGAAAATATGTGTATGTAAACCAAAATATTTTCGCAAGGTTTAATTTTTTTTAATATAAATAGGCCGGACGTCATTATTTGAAATTACTTTTAACTTGACAAATAAACATGTTCCGGTTTCGATGGACAGAACAGCGAAATTATCCTATAAACATCATGTTTTGCCTTTACCGCGAAAAAGCAATCAATATTTTTAAAGGCATATTATTAGTAATATAGTGCGATTAAGTATAAAAGAACATTTTGATACTTTCCCACGCTCGTGTAAATAAGGCGTCATATAAATCAAGCGCAATCGCGATAGATGTTTCTATAACATGTCCTGCTACTCTCAGCGAAAGGACACGAGAATATTTCTAGAGAAGTATATATTGTTCACATCGATTGTAATCTAATCAAAGAACTTGGAGAATAGGCGTATAGCTCGAGAGACGGATGGAGTATGTTATTGAAGATTTATGAATGGAATAGCATGAAATCGTCTGAAAATTTTGTAGTCTGAAATTCTTATAGATTTGTTTAAAGACTGCATGGGATCTCTCACTATCTTCTATAGTTACAGTTCCAATCAAACTTTATGGCGGATGTGAACATAGGCACAAGTCGCGTCGTAGTAACCAGTTTTAGGTGTAGGGGGACGCAGTATGACTGAACCTGGGCATATGACTGAACCTGCGCAAGCACGCTTAAAGCGTTGTATTCCGATCCGCCATAAAGTTTGATTGGAACTGTACAAGCCGTGCTATTGATATTTGGCAACGTTGCGTGTAGTCCGAGCTTTGGTATCAGTCAGGCTATTAGTTGGTGTTTTCTTCCATTTAAACGTTATGTAAACAGATATATTCATTGAAGACAATAAGTCAGTGTTAAAAACTACTTGTTGCATCGTGTGTATTCGTAATTAGCATGTAATTTGATATTTCCACCATAATCGTTTTTCGTTTCACGTCACAAACTTGACACGTTTGGGTGAAAATTGCAGTAAATTTTTATCATTTTTTGAGTGGGTTCAAAGATACGGCGTCTGGAGGATCCCTAGCAACTATACTTATACCTGTCATGGTAATTTTAACCACATGCTAGCCACCAACAGGTCCGGCGAGATTGATTACGTGAAACCCAGAGAGAGGAAGAAATTGCAAGGGAAAGGTACATCCCCGTAGAACATTATAAAATAAAACTAGCTTGTATGACACAGTTGTATGATATAGGTAGCCTGTGATAAATGCACAAAACCATAGTAACACTAACTGAAATGAGATATAATGTGGTTATAATAAGTATTAATTCTATACTATTCATAAAAACTACTCATCGACGACCGCTTAGCCTAGTGGGTAGCGACCCTGCCTACGAAGCTGGAGGTCCCGGGTTCGAATCCCAGGTAGGGTCAGTATTTATATGATGAATATTGATACTGACACCGGGTCTTGGTTGTTATATGTATGTGGTGTCTTTGCTAGGTACCCAAAATATAAGCTAATGCTTAGTTTGGGGCCTAGACGTTGTTGTCATGTATTTAAAAAAAAGGTTCATGCAAAATTTGATAAGTATTTTTGCTCGTATATACGACCTAATTTACCACTTTAGGTCTTAGATTTATTCAATCAGGTGGAGATATTACATACAAAACTAGAGGTTGGAGGAAACCTCTGTGCCGAGGTTTAAAAAATCGTTACAAAATAAAGACGCTAGAAAGCGAACAGACGGACGGACCAATTACAAGACCGAAATGATTTGATAACCAATATAAAATTTCTATATGACTACTAAGGACTACTTAGATGATGAAGGTCCATGGGTGTAAGCCGCTCGCCTATCGGTTTGTTCAAATAATATTAATATTTAAGCACTATTGTCAAAGATTTTTTTTTATAATTTTGGTCTTGGTTGTTAAATGTATATGGTGTCTTCGCTTGGTACCCAAAATACGAGTTAATGCTTAGTTAGGGGCCCAGACGACGTTTCGTATTGACGTTTTCTACTAATTACTATCTTCTAATTTCATATTTAGTAGTCTAAATCCCATTTTTTCAATTATTAAATCGTGCTTGTCAGCTGACTAAGTAAATCGGTCTACATGTGACAGATAATGCGACGTTGACAAATCTAATAGCACGACTTGTAACTACAGAAGGCAGTAGAAAACTTCAATGAGGGAGCGTTCAGTGAGCTGTTGAGAAAAAAAATTGAAAGAGTGTCCCAAGAAAGAAAGGTTTGAAGCCGTTGTATTAGATGCTTTGGCCTTTATGAGTGTCGTGAGTGTCGTGATAGCCCAGAGCGCAACGAACCTGTCTCAAATTTATAAGGCCATGGTTCGAATCCGGGCGTGTACCAATGAGTTTTTCTGACTTAAGTACACAATATCACTGACACCGTGCTTCGGAGGGCACGTTAAGCAGTCGGTCCCGGACGCTGTCAATAGATGGCGGTCGTTACAGTTCCTAACCCGCAGTGAAGCAGCATGGTGGACTTAAGCTCCAAGCCCCCCTCCTCACCCTGGGGGAGGCCTAAGCCACTGCAGTGGGGTAAAAATGGGCTGATGATGATGATGATGATGGCCTTTATGACCTCATTGAATGTTGAATTCTTCTTCTTTTTCTTAGTTAATGAATGTTGACTACCTTTCAGTTTCTTACTCGTGAAAACATGGAGTTACCAGCATCTTTTCGCGCGCCCCGCCATGTGGAAAAAGAATGAAATAAATTCGGGAAGGTCCGAATGAGAGTATTTGACTTCCATTGACGACATTTTATAACAAGTGTCTCGTTCTGTCGCAACCGAACGTATACTGTAACTCCGCGGACATTGCTAAATATGTTTTCATAAAAAAAATCATTTCATATTACCTCCAGATGGATAATTCATTACTCCAGCAGTCCCCCAGGCACCGAGCATGGCCGGAAAAGTTCTGGTGCACGTATGAGTGTGTGGCCTTTCGTGAATTTGTTAGCGAGTAATTTAAGTTGCAGATAAATGTCTTTATATTGTTTTCAGGGTTCCCGGTCTTTCCTCTTTTTTCAGTTTCAGGTGATCTGTAAAATGGTCGCAGTTCTAAAGCAAGGCCGAAAACTAAAAAAACTGAAAAAAGTAATTTATATAAAATAAAATAAAAAAGGAGTTAAAACTTTATCTATATTTTGTTTTCAAAGTTTCAGTGGTTGTCATGAAACTTATTTGTATCTAGTATAGGTAATCCTTCTAAATGTGCTGCTTAAATGAGACAACGTGATGACGATGATGACCATGACATTGATCATTATGATAATCATAAAGCCCTGAGCCAACAATTATTGTCCAAATTGCACCTCGAGCTCACCAATCTTGGATTATTCCAATCTGTTCTTTCTACGCAGGCTACGAATCCTTGCGTAGGTGCTTTGTAGATGCGACTTGATGAACGCCTTAAGAGATTCCACATACGAAGCTATCGATCAAGACCTCAATAAATAATAACAAGAAATTATTATTCACGGGGAAAAATATCTATGTTTATTTGCATTAAGTTTTCATTAGCTGTGCTGTAGCGATTTATTTTGTAATTTCGTAATAAGATTGTATTTTTTTATTTTGTGTAGCATATGTACCTACAACTTAGACTTATTCATCAGTAAGCATATGTTTCGTCCTCTACAAGAAAAGAAAGTGAAATGTTTCTACTCAAGTATTTTCGCTCAACGACACCGTCTCAATATCGTCTCGAGTGTTACGTTATTTTTCTTGTAAAGGTTGTAATTTCTGTATTTTATGCGTCCTCGGCTAGACTGTGTTTATCGTGCGCTATCAGACGAACCATCTAAATTCTACAAAATTTGTTGCAGCGCAAAAAATACGAGCATCGGAGTTCTGATTAAACGCCCTTTGGCTTTTTAGTTTAAGGCGGACTTACATATCGGTTACATATTTGGCTTTAGTGACTGTAGAGCCAAATTAAGTCAGGTAGCATGGGACTCTAACCAAAAAACCAACCAATGAAGTCAGTGTCCAATTAAGGTACGACAGTTTACCATACTGTGGGGCTAAGTCCAATGGTAGAAACACAAATATGTGGGCCCGGCTTCAGGGTGAAATGCGGCCCAAGGCACGCCGGCTCGTTGTCGGAAGGCGATGGGCACTGATGCAATTACAGTGACTCACGGCCCAAAAAGAGCACATTCTGACTGCAAGTGTACGCCGTATTTTCTCCCGATTATAAGATGCAGGCTCGCAGGGTGCGGGTTTCGGTCAGGGGGTGAGGCGCGGGGGGAAGGGCGGGAGCCGACCGGCCGCCAGTCTCGCTGCGACCGCCGAGCGTATAACCGCTGACCAATGAGTACCGGGACGACGCGACTCCGGCACCGCCGACCTTACCGAAATAGCTGTTGACTGTGCGACCCGACACCCGAGCGGGCGAGGACACTTAGTTATATCAACGTCTAGAACTATAACCGGTCTGTGGCTAATGTGAGTTCATTTATCACGGATCACGTGCCCCAGATAAGGAGTGCCGGTGCCCGCGGGACGCTGAGATGCTATAATTTTAATCAGGCAATGCTTGTAGAAAATGTAGAACTTAGACCGTAGCGTAGAACGTAAAGTCGTAGCTCCGTAGCAGTCCGTAGCGGATAGCCCACGCTGCGATGACTTAGCCGTAAGTGTAAGGCTGTTGCGATATTTGCCTATACATTGTAATTACTAAGCGATTTTAGTCTTTTCTTAAGATAGATCTTACGATATTAATAGGAGATCGTGTAAAATCGACGGTATTTAGCGTTAAGTGCCCATTAGGTTTTTTTCGGGGACACGCAATTTTGGACTTTATTTGTTGGTGTATTAGAGGCGAATCACGCTCGTGTTACTAGCAGTAACATTAAATAAGAATGTCTGGATTTTCTATCTTACTTGTTCACTGTAGTTAGCTCGTCCGCATTGCTTCGCTTCCAGAATAAATCTCCTACATGTAGCCTACATTAGATCGATATTGTTATATGTGGTGTTTGTTAACTTTTGTTTAAATTAAAGTATTACGTACGATAATAGAGACATGAGTTTTACACGTGGCATAGCAAGGTAAATAATTGTTGCCACGTGGCCATGTAGCCAATTAAGCGAGGCGGGCGCCCGGTACGCTCGCTCATTTTTCATATCTGTGTACTCGCAATCCGTAGAGGTTTTGTAGTTTAGTTTATATTTAGAATAGATTTAGCTTTAGATCTATCTAATTAACAAATTAGAAGAAATTTTCGATTATATATTTAAATTTTAGAATTTATTTGTAACATATGTAATTATTATACAAACTATATCTTAGTAATTTAGAATTATAATATAATATAATATTTTTATATTGTATTTTTATATGTAAAAACAATTTATTAAAATAACTATTTGAAACATTGAACTATTTCGTATACACATATTAGAATTGTAGACATTACACAATAGTTTTTGGAAATATAACCGGTCAGTCTGCGGTATGTAAGCGTGGCGGTGTGCGTGCCCCCCGGTTAGCCCGGGGGGTGTTTGGGGATGAGTCGGGGTGCTTTGGGGGTGTCAGGGTCTGTCAGGGGTGTCGGGGGGGTGTTCTGCGGCGGGTGGCACATGGCGATCGATGCGGCGCGCGTCGCCCGCGATCATTTGCGTGCGGCTAGTTCCCCGCCTACTAAAACCGACCTCTGCAACACCCGATGCGGATTACGTCCGTTTGATAAATAGTCAAGTTTAAGATACTCGAACGACACGAATTAAACTTTTAATGAAGTGATGTCGGTCGTGTTGTATATAATTCATTTGCAATTTGCTAGAATAAATTAAAATATCCCGTTACATACTTAAATGTAGTCTGAATATTAAAATTATACAAATAATGAGTTGCGGCGTGAACACTTAAATGCTCACTTTTATATAAAATCAAATCAAAACATTTTCATCCAAGTAGACAAGCACAAGAATTTCGAAATAAGTTTTACAGTTACTTTACAGTTTCTTTTTTTTTAAGCTACTATCGGCTAAAAATATAACTTCTACTGAAAAGAACCGACAAGAAACTCAGCAGCTACTCTTTTCAAAATATTAATAAGTATATATAAGTAGCAAAACTTTAATATTTCAACAAATTAAAAAGTAAGACATAATGTAAAGCAAAAGAAAACCAAAACATGCTAATTGTTTAGAAGGACGTTCAGATATCTCGATCATTTAAATAAATCAGCTAGTGTGTCGTAAGTAACCCTTTCAAGTTAGAAATTTTTTAGCAATATTTTTAAATTCATGTAGTGGCAAATTTAAATTTTCCGGAAGAAATCTGTTATAAATAATAACTAATCAATGTAGTCTTAATATTTATTAGTTATTTATGAGAAATTCTTAGGGTATTATTTATATTACATTAGATATATATATATAACACATAATATAAATGAATCTTTCCCAAAGGTGAAGACAGAAACTATTGGCTTTATCAAAGTTCAGGCTCATCGGTTTCAAGCGCTAAAAATTTTCTCCTTTGTAAATCCCAAATTGAGACATTTTCCGATGTCACTTTTATTGAAAAACTAGCGGTCGCCCACAATTTTTCTCATGTGGACTACACTTGTTTATTATTTGGATTTTCACAGTGATTTTCACACGTGTATTTTCTATTATTCCAAAGGAAAATTATGTTCTCCCGTGGTAAAACTCATTATGTTCGTGTTTCTTTTATGTTTTTTAACATCCTCTCTATAAAATAAAGATTATTTCAGTTGGTCTTTCATACTTGTATGGATAAGTAATTGTGAGCGCTTCATCGCTTGTGTCCTTTTCTATTTTCTTGTGGAAAGGAAAAGATTTCCCGCGGAAGTAGCTTTTTGTCCATTTAACTAACCCTAACCTAAGTGAAATAGGAAATGATTCCCTTGAACTGTTACAATCTTAGTAGCTGCTAGTTCTTAGGTCCAATGCTGGCAGCTTGAACAGTTTGATTAAAATTTTTCAATAAAAATATTCCCGTGGGAATAAGATTCTTCGAAAATATGTAAATTTAACTAAAATGAACAGGGAGGAGTTTCTTGTCGGTTCTTTTCCTTCGAGTTGCAATTAGTATGTGTAAACATCTTATATTAATTTTTTTTAAATTTATGTAATTTTAAGTTCAACCATTTTTGTGCAACAATCCCATTGGTACCTTGTTTCGTTTTGATGCGAATAAAGCACATTCAAAACAAACGTTTTTTTTCATTTATTTTTGCAATATCTCAAGTTAATACATGTTTTAGTTTATTTTCCATACTTTTAATACCTACTCCTTATTACTCGCTTAAGGGTTGAATTTTAAAATGTTCATCATAAGTAGATATAAGTAACAGTTAAGCAAATTGCAAGTTCCCAATATATTGTATACGACACGCAATCGTATATATATTTTGAATTAAGTGTGTATATATTCCACATTTATAATCCCAAAAATTTTTGGAAAAAATTTAAAATCGCAAACCGTTTCTTTTATTTCAAAACGTCAAAATTCAGATTATTTTCGTTTGAAGCTCTGAGTGAGATCAGCTCTATGAATTTATTTATAAATATAAATCTGTTTTTCACATTTAAAAATTTAAATGTATTTTTACAAAATAATGTGGTTACTAAATTTTGAATATTGGTATAAGTGCTATATAACCCATGAGTCACGTTAACTTCTCTTAAATTAAATTTTTTTAAAGTAACTTTTATTTCAGGACCTAGAATAAGTGAACTAACATGTAACTATTATAATTATTTATTCAAGTAATATTCAATGACTTATTCCTGTTTTCTATAATTAGCGGCACGATTTTATCAACTAAAAAATACAAAAAAAATCTCTTTAAAAAATAAAATATTATAAAAAATTTACATGTTGTTTTTTCGAATTAAAAATTTATGATTAATAATAATAATAATAACACATACAATCACAACAACGTCTAGGTGCCAAACTAAGCATTAGCTTGTATTTTGGGTACCAAACGAAGACACCACATACATATAACAACTAAGACCCGGTGCCAGTATTAATATTCATCATATAAATACTGACCCGACCTGGGATTCGAACCCGGGACCTCCAGCTTCGTAGGCAGGGTCGCTGCCCACTAGGCTAAGCGGTCGTCATTAATATGTTCTATATACGTCGAGTGGTTATTATCCAAAAGAGATCAACGACCGTTGTTGACTTACATTACTAAAAGAGCATGTCAGTCTTAAATATTCATTAAATGGAAAAAAACGTATCCATTTTTCAATGAAAATTTCGTTTTCCACAAAATTTCTGACATTATATATTTTTCAAATATTTTTTACTCGACACTCAACCAGCAGTATCAATATGGTACGGTACATTCATAAAAAAAATAGCGTATATGGTAAACAGTTATTTGCAAATCTAAATGATTTTAAAAAATCTTAAAAAGCTCATAAAAAAGTTATGTCGATAAAAAGGATTAAAAATAGTTATTATTTTGTTACTATTTGACCACATCCCATCACTTGTAATAAATACAATCTCTTAATATCTATAAGGATGGTGTATGTAATCATAAGCGGGCAGAGCCGTGGGCAAACGTTTTTATATATCCGCATGGATACTCTCCCGAAGTTAACCCAAGAAATTCTCAGTCCAGAAACTCAGAAGTTCCCTGAAGACTCGTCGTTCACCCGATCATTAAGTTAAGTACACTTTTCCTGCCGTAGCCGCGGGCAGAGGAATAACCTTGAAAATGTCTTTCAACTACGTAAACAAGTTGGGAATATCTATCTTGTTGTATATCACTTGATTCGGCTATATATTTTCAAGATTTCTATTATAGTTAGAGAGCGGGTAGCCGTATAAAAAGTTGGTTAAGTGCAAGCCGGATTTGCAAGCATAGGGTGCCGTATTTTCTACAGTTTTCGATTAAGTCCGGAAAATTGTGTAATTTTAATAAGCTAACTATAGTGTGCCAGTACTGACATAAACTAAACGACAATACGAGTACTGAAACAGTCATTTGTGTAACAAGAGAACAAAGTGCGTTTTTGCTGCGAGTGCTGAGCTCGTGTCTTGAGCGTAGCGAGTGACTTTAATTTAGAATCCTGAGTATAGGGTGAAATTTAAAAGCACAAGAAACAAAATACTTTGCCTCCCTTGTGATCCACACAACTTTTCACCTTATTGATGGAAAAGACAAAATGCAAGAAAATCTATTAGAAGTAGATCGAGCAATACGTTTTACAGATCTCCGAATAAGTTTTTGCGCCTATGGCAAATCCCTAAATTTATTTTAACTAATGAATGATTCATACCCTTTCAGATATTTTTGATGTGACTTTTCCGGAAGAATAAAAAAATCTATTCCTTTTCCGCATTTTCGAAGAAGGTAGGAGTTTTGAAATTATGACATTACATAAAACTTTAAATTTATAATGTAACTTAAGTCATTTAAATTTGATGTTGTTTAACCGATTAAACATGTTCAAACAGATAAAGTCTAAAAAATGTAAATTAACAAGATTTTCAACTGTTTATTTATGAATAACACGGCATATAAAAATATTATTAATGAAATAAAAGCTAATGAAATTCTAAGTTCTAAGTTCTACAGTTTTCTAAGCTAATGAAACTAGTAAAGCTAAAATACAAAGTGTGATAGTAAAGCCAAATACAAAACACTTTTCTTCGTTGAGTGAGGAAAATTTGCTTTTGCTCACTAGTTTTTAAGAACAAAGACTATTTTCGATCTAGTGAGTTGAAAAATATAATACACTATCAAAATATGTTTTTAGTACTTGTCTTGTAGTAACAAGACATTCGATAATATGTGGTTTAGAAAATAAAGTTGTCCAAAAAACCACTTCACTTGTATAGGTAGTCCAAGGATATATAGTTGAGATGTTGGAATTAAACTATATGTTTTGTTTTCCTTACGCACATGTAAATGCAATACAAAACAAAATAAAAATGTATGCAATTTAATGAATCTCTAATACTGCCCCCAAATCTAATAAAAAATAAAAATTTCGAAATAAAAAATGATTTCGATACACAAAATTTTTCTACTTCAATTTCGGGTGAAAACCATTATAATATGTAACCAGTGAAAATTGCAACTTTTAATATAACACCGTTTTGTTTATATTGAATCCATTGAACCCTTTGTCGAAGTCAAAAAACTTGTATAACTTCAGTAAATTGCGAGAGACAAATAATTTGTGAGTGTATTTTCTATGTGTTATCATTATAATATTGTTATTATTATTATTATTATTATTATGTTAAATATTAGGGTTACGTAGTAAGCCGTTAAAAGGGTTTCGTATATAAACCAAAGGGAATTATTACAAAAAAATAAAAGGTCCCTGAAATCGTGCGATCTACTTATAAATTATCATCGAAGAAATATTTATAATATTTCATATAGGACCTAGAAATAGGAATCACAGGCAGACACTAGATCACTCACTAAGCTTATGCTGCCGTACTGGAACTATACTTAAATTAAGTTTTCGACGGCCGCTTAGCCTGGTGGGTAGCGACCCTGCCTACGAAGCTGGAGGTCCGGGTTCGAATCCCAGGTTGGGTCAGTATCTATATGATGAATATTGATACTGGTACCGGTCTTGGTTGTTATATGTATGTGTAGTCTTCGCTTGGTACCCAAAGCACAAGCTAATGCTTAGTTTGGGGCCTAGACGTTGTTATTTTGTATACATTATAAAAAAATATATACTATAAAAAAGTGTAGTCGACGCGCTTTGTTTGGCAACAGTTCTTGTTAGAGGTCGGTACGGTCGTAGGTCTCCCCTCGGGATGAATGCGTGGAGCGCAATCGACCACGCTGCTCCAATGCGGGTTAGTAGATTTTAACGACTGATATGTAATGATGGCTATAGTCTATTCGTTATATTAGACCTCGGTACACCAAAAGGCAAAGCAGGAACGAAATAGACAAATTAAAATATATTTATTTAGAGGAAACAAAAACTTATCACATTTGCTGCACACGAAACAAAAACTTATGACGTTCTTCATCACTAGACGTATCTTTCGAATCACCACTTGTGTTTATAATAAAACGTTCTATTTTGTCATTTACTTACTCTATGAAGCGTCGATATAAACTGATAAATTTTCGCTGAAACTGTACGTCGCACGTGCGAGCCGTTGTTTTCATTGTTACGGTTTCATTGTTTTTTTTGTGGATTTTTCGTCTGAGTGCTTCGGCGCCGTATCAAAGGTCTAAATTTTAATACGGAAAAATTATCGAAAAGATGTCGATAAAACTGACGCTCTATATTGCCGCTCCCGAAACGTACTGTCGCTGTACGTGTTAACCCTTCTCACACTTCGTCGCACATCTTCCCCCGCATTTTCGGCTTACGACGATCTAATAGTTTAGTTGAATAGCGCTCGTCTTACATTTATATTTTTCCTAATTTAGCGGTTCTGCAGCTAAATTTCAAAAAAACTGGAACCTTTATAATTTTCGGCCTGTTCGTGTGCCCTTCGGTCCACCAATCCGTCACAGCCATTTCATTCGGAGACTATTAGCACTACGTAAATTAAAAGTTTGTTGTAATCTATGAACCGATATCGTAGTATACGGCGTAGTACAAAGATGACAAAAAAAATAAATTTTGGGTCTAGGTCGCCATACTTACATGTAACTGAGGGATATGAATAAGTGTTTAAAAATGACTTTTTTATTTCGCTCATTAGTTGTTCAGATATAAAGTCCTTAAAAATGTGTGTTCCCCTTGAGCTTTTCAACCATGGGATAGCAAATTCTGAAAAATAAAATTAGACCATCTTAAAAAATACTTAACAAAATTAGTCCGAATAAGATATATTGAATTGTTTTGAGATATTTTTTTTCAAACTTATTATTTGAATTTTAACTATACCATACCTTCAGCCCATTCATGCACCACTGCAGGGGCTTAGTCCTCCCTTCGCGATGAGGAAGTATGGAGCTTAATACACCACGCTGCTCCAGTACGGGTTGGTAGATTTTAACCGGGACTGACGGCTTAACATGCTCTCCGAGGCACAGAGTCAGTGATGGTTATGTGCATAAGTTAGAAAAAAAACTCACTGATACATGCTCTGATGCTCTGGTATTCGAACCACGGCTTTCTAAACAAGAAGCGGCAATAATTTTGCCGCCATGAACCATGAACGTTCATTTTAACTGCGGAACCCTTCACTATGCGTGGTCCGAGACGCACTCAGCCGGTTTTTTCCCGACTTGATTAGAAAACGTCAACGTACCATAAACTTGTTGAAATTTTAGTTTTAATCTTTTGGTACAATCAAAGGTCATACAAAGTGCCGTTTCAAGATCAAATGAAATTGTTTTACAACGTTCAATACTGAGAATAGAGAAGTTCGATATTTTATTACTTACGCAAATAAGAACTAGTGAATTGGCACTTTAAATTTATTTTAATATGATTTGATTTGAATTTCAGTTTACTTTTCAGTAAAGATGATTTTCACCAATGAAACGATTTAGAATTTTATTTCGAATTCAACTCTATATTTAAAGAAATTTTTGAAATAGATTTTTTTTTGTGATTTTCATTCAAATTTTTTTTTAAATATTTCAGAAAATCGGTCCTATTTATTTGTGTGTCAAAATATGCGGCATAAATAGCCGCATTTTTTATTGGATTGGTTTAGAAATTCAAAAAATTCAAAAAAATTTTATTCAATATAAGACGTTTACACACACTTATTTAAAGTCAAACTGAAATGAATAGGTAGGTACCGGTTCAAAAACTAGAAGGAGAAAAACCGGCAAGAAACTTCTCCCTGTTTATTTTATTTTAATATATGTTTTTCTTAATTGTTTTTTTTTAATGTATAGTGCTTACAATTATTACAATGATGTCCATGCGCACTTATCATATAAATACTCGCTAATACAATAGTAAGCTTTTTCATGAGTTGGACTTTAACTCGCTTTATAAATTGATTAGAATTCAAGTCTAACATTTCTTTTGGAATTTTATTAGAAATTTATTAGAAATTTGATTTTTTCACAGCTTCAAGAGGTCGAAGACCTAAGCACCGGATATATCAGGGTATTTTTCTGAAATACAGGTACTTAGCAATTTCGATGTTAATGTATTCGAGAAATATTTAACAACGATTAACTGGTAAAGACACATCAGGATAGGGTAAAGGCACGAATATATCTATAAAACATTCTTAAGTTTACCTACCTAAGTTAAGTTTACTTGCCTACCAGGTAGTAGAAAACCACAAGGCTATTAAAAAAAAAAACTTTTTTTATATGAACCTAAAGATTTGAAATAAATATAGAAGGAATACTTAGTATAAATGGTAAAGATACATTAAAACTGATAAGGACAAGAAAAGGACAAAAAAAAAAACAAAAAGGATTGCACTTCTTAACTAAGTCTGTATAACACTTGCTGCGTCGATAAAACAATACACCTCCATTGACGGGCATTACTCCGAGCACAATGGAAGACTTGCGCGTCTTTCGCGAGCGGGGGGACTCGTCGACTCGGGGAGACATTTATACATAGACTATTTTCTTTCAAAAGGCGGTAAAGACAAGTTTCTGTCCTCAAACATGTACCTCTCTATATAACGTGCGCTTATTTAGAATTGGTGTGTTTGATCTTACTTAATTATTAGTACAGAGTATCAGGTATGAGGGAATGTTAATTTGATAGAGTTTTTTTATACTTGTTTTTATATCGTCTGACTTTCGAAATAAAATAACGTGTTCGCACCCACCGGATACCATGAAAACGTATCATAAAAATAAATTAAATTACATAATAATATATTTAATAAATTACATATTTTAAAACAATTATGTTAAAATTATTTTAAAAACAGTTATTTATTTATTTATTGGAGAATAAACAGCATTAGATTTGATAATTCATTTAGTGCCTTACAGATATTAGTTATATACACATGTTGTAATAAAGAAATAAAATTTACAGTGCATATTTTTCAAACAACAGTGCAACCCTGTTTTGTGTAGGTCGTAGAAATACCCATCAACACGATAACCTCCACGCGTTCCTGAGAGAGTCTCAACTGAGACACACAGACAGACGAACTGATTCTATAAGAATTTCTTTATTTCTTTCGAGGTATGAAATCCCAAAAACCGACCAAGCGCGATTCGGACTTGCCAAAGGTTCCGTACTGCTGATCATCGCTTTACCTACTGTCTTTTTGTAATCTGGATCAAAAATATAGGTTAGAAGTTGAACTCGTCTATTGAACTTATTAGTTTTCAGTGGAATGAAGCAACACTTCTAAACGCTTGTACATCTCATGGCGAGCACTTTCATTTGGTTAGTCACATGGTGCACTTGAGATAAGTTTTTTTTTTCTAGTCCCTCAAAATAATATTTCGTTTATTCGTTTTTTTGTTTTCGTAATGTTCTTAGGAACGTCAAAAACTATTCGCTACTATTTTGTTTTTCATTTATTTAAATTATTTATTGAAAATGCAATAGGTACACAGTATACATTTCTCTTTGTGAATGTTGGCAACCCTGAAATAGGCAATAATTTTTATATAGCTATAGTATTCGAGGAACTTTCAATTTAGTCTAAGACAGCACCGCAATAAGAGCTAATTTATAAGACAACACATTTAGGTTTTATTTATAAATAAAAAAATCAACGGATCTCCTGCTTTCGCACGAACTTCTTACGACTTTGGAAGGGAACCTAACGGAATAAAGTAAACACACATATTTTGTATAATATTTTTCGAAATAATTTTTTTTCGCAAAAAAAAAAATAACACAACTGTATCAGAATAAGCTTAAAACTTCGAAATATAACATTCTGTACCACATTTCGATCGAACAAACCGAAATAGTACGATTCTAACAATTTTAGTCTCAATCGATCGCCCGTCTAATTACCCCGAGCCGTTTTTTTACTTTTGCTTATTCGGACCTAGTTCTTGAGATATTGGGCTCCCAAAATGAAAATCGGGGGAAAAATTTCGATTTTTTTCGTTTTCTGCCGATAATTTTTTTTTTTAATTTTTTCTAAATTGTCTTATGCCATTTTGTAGAGCTCGCCAAGCTGCGTCTTTTGATACCAGTTCATCCCGATATCTTGAAAACTCTTTGTGCAATCTGCCTGTCTCACAAAACTCCCAAATGACCCCCTATGCTCCAACGAAATGAAAGTCATTTCCAATGATAAAATTAAGAACATTAAAAACCGTTTGGCATTCGTTTGTCTGCCACAAGTACATTTATTATGCAATTGTTGGTTTAATGTTCACTTTTACGTTTTTACCAGCAGGCATAGAGTAAATAAATTTGACAGCAGCGTTTGGTTTTAATAGAGTCAGAAATGTCACTTTACAGTATCTCAACTGTCAAACGCTGTTTCCCAGGGATGAAGGGCGGCGCGCGGGATACTCACAGACTGGACGTATGAGTGGTTAGACGGCAAGTGCAGATGAGGGCTTCTGGTCAATTTGTACTTTTATGTCAGCAGGCTATCATGTCTCCACCGTCAGAGTGACAACCCTTGCTTAACCAAAGTACTTGGACAGCCAAAGGCAAGCAGTTGAGTCGTTCTTGAATTTTGAGCATTCAAATATATATACGTACAAACGTTTTTACTAATATTTACAAATCAACCTATTATTAATAATGATAGCTAAAACATCCCACACAGTGCCATCTAGTGCCGAAGTAAACAAATATTATGCTTGTATAATGGGTACTAGACAGTTTATATATATAAACTTAAACCTTTTTTATGATATATCTACATATAATTTTTTTACATCTAATCACGGAACAATAGAAATATTTGTTTCGGGAGGCAATCGAACCCGAAACCCTTTTTTTTATTTTCTTATTAAGCTGTATTTATGACATATTCATGTACATTTTAATTAACAACTCTATAATTAATATCTCGATGATTCTACGAGTATAACTATATCACCATCTCGAAAAAATGTCACGGTTTGTATGTATATATACATCCTGTATATATATATGGTGTCACAAAACTACTACATAGATAGACTACTACGGAACTACTACTACTAGACGGAACTACTACTACTAGACGGAAATACTACTACTAGACGGAACTACTACTACTAGACGTACTACGTTGATAGTACTACTACTATACTAAAACTACTAAACTAATACTACTACACTAAATAGATACTACTTTTACTAATACTAAATAGATAGACGGAAATCACAGATACGTATTTATTCAGTCTGCACGTAGGCGTATTTTATACAAATGTAACAATGATTATAAGTTTTATCAGACAAAGATATATTGCGTACAGCAGCGGCTTGCTTTTGCTTTTCATATGGTAAGCCTGTGAGGTCAATGTACTCTGAGACCAACTTTGTTAGTGTGTGAGTGCACATTTTTTAAGCTATTGCATAGCTTCTATCGCGAGCCTTTGAGCGCGGGGTGCGAATCGAGAAATTCCGTAACGAAAAAACCTCACGCTTTCCACGCCGCACGGAGAAAAATTTTGATAGCGTGTTGTACGTTTTTTAAAACAGCGCCATCTATTATAATCTGTTGCACCTATTATTAATGAAGAATGTCACGAAAAAGTAGTGAAAGAAAATGAGTGAGTAATTTATATACATACATTTTATTATTATCACAAATGCAGTATTAATTTTGAATTGAAAATATAATACTGCTATAAAGATAACCTAAATTTTTGATATTAAAATGAGCGATATTAAAAGTAGCCCTCTTTTATACACACAAAGACACACACGCGTATAGTTTAAATTCTCAATTTAGATTCTTAATATGTATATATATATACATATATATATATATAAATAAATAAATTCATTCTTCATTATGTATATAACAGAAACCATCAAACCAAGCACGTGTACTATTCAGTACCTACCTTTGTTTTTGGTGTATAGATAATGCACATGAATGCCGCGCAGAGAAAGTATATACCTATGATATTATATCTATATAAATGTACATCGCGCGAAATTCGATAATCACTTCTTAATATCGTTATTTTTTTAAATGAATAATTTTGTTTTGGTGTGTCATTACACTATTTATACCTAATTATTTATACCTATTATTTATACCTAGATATTTTCGTTTTATAGAGAAGAAAAGCGTAAAGAGCTAAAAAGAAAAAAAAAAGTAATGCACGTCAAAGGGCATATTATCAGCGTCAGAAAGATTTGAAGAAAAATGAAGAAAAAATAATAACAAAAAAGACGTGTGGCACTCGAGGACTGCCGCGGTAAAGCTATTGCATACATTTTGTATCAACTTATGCAATTATAATTATTTATTTATTTTATTTATGCAGTATTTCTTTTTCTTTGTTTTTGAAGTAAAACTTCTTTAGGTGCGATTAGGAGTAACTCAGATTTAATACTGCATAAATAAAATAAATAAATAATTATAATTGCATAAGTTGATACAAAATGTATGCAATAGCTTTACCGCGGCAGTCCTCGAGTGCCACACGTCTTTTTTTTAAAGTCAACGTGATAAGTAGTTTCAGTTTTATTCGTTTTAGGTTACGTTTAATAAATGGTATATTTCTATGGAATTTGTAAAAAAAAAAGAATTTATTGTCTAGTAATTGAAATTGGATATAGCTTTTGTCAATTCGCCTAACTACCCTCTGATGTTTTGAACAAATGTATTATAATCATAATAATAGGTAATAATACACGAGACATCCCACACAGCGCCATCTAGCCCCAAAGTAAGCAAGTATTATGCTTGTGTTATGGGTTACTAGACAAATGATATACATTCTTAACCTTTTGATTTGTCATCAATCATTATGAAAAAATTGTCTCTGTCAGTTAAATGGCTTGTGTCTTTCAATCTGACCAAATATGGTTAATTGTAGTGAATAGGTTAAATATTCTTTATAATATATACATATATAAATATTTTACACCAAAACACGGAACAAATAGACATATATGTTAATGCACACAAATATTTGTCACGGGTGGGAATCGAACCCGCTACTTTTGGTTCTGCAGTTAAGGGTCTCTATCCACTCAGCCAATTCAGAGTCAATTGGTCAGTCAGTCAAGATCAGTCTGAAGTATTAATCTGTTTTTATATGTTTTAAGTAAAAAGAACAAAATTATTCAAAAAAATACAGTAATCAACTTCGTAGACTCATAGTGTGCTACTCGAGCGTTGAAATAATTCCTAAATTACAAAGTATAGTTCCAATCAAACTTTATGGCGGATCGGAATACAACGCTTTATGAATGCTTGCGCAGGTTCAGTTGTATGCCCCTCGCTCCACTGCATCCCGCTACACCTGAAATTGGTTACTGCGACGCGACTTGTGCCTATGTTCACATCCACTATAAAGGTTGATTGGAACTGTACCACCTAATTTAAAATATCTATTTGTCGTGCTAGATGGGCAACATACCTATTTTTCGTCCCCAGTTTTCTTTACATAAAACATTACTTATACTAAAATTATTCTTTAATGAACTTATTATTTGTTGTTATTGCCGCCAAAACAAGTAGTAAATTCTAAGGTTTAACTTATAAAGTCAAGTCTTCTCGACTAACACAGCTTCTTAACTATTAGAATTAACTACTTGTTTTTGTGATATTATAGATAACCTAAAGAAACAAAGATTTTAATTACTACAATTTTGTTTAGTATTTATACTCAGAACTGTTTTTAATGTTGTTAAAATTAAAAATGTAATTTTAAATTTTAATTTTAGTAATTAAAATCTTTGTTTCTTTAAATGAATCAATCATTCTAGATAACCTTAGAGAGCTCCCAATAATAGTGTAATCTTGGGAAGTAGACCATTTTAGTTATATTTCGCTTCACTTCATCATCCCATTTTTTACCCCACTGCAGGGGCTTAGGCCTCCCCCCAGGGTGAAGGGGTTTGGAGCTTAAATCCACTTCGCTGCTCCAATGCGGGTTGGCGGATTGTAACGACCGCCATCTTTTGATAGCAATCGGGACCGACTGCTTAATGTGCTCTCAGAGGCACGCAGTCAGTGATAGTTATGTACGTCAGAAAAACTCATTGGTACACGTCCGGATTCGAACCACAGCCACACAGCCTTGTAAAGAAACAGGTTTGCTGAGCTCGGGCTATCACGACATTACTATTATAACATATATAATTCCTACTTCTATGCCGACGAGCTTTAAAACCGTAGTAAAGCTCGCTGGTCGACCACCCCCTTTAGGATTCACATGAATTAACAGAATTTCTTCTTAAAGGTTTCTGTGTATATGACATGGAGAATTTTCTCTTATAAAGAAAATCAAGTCCACAGAATAATACGAGTAAATAAGAAAATGTAAGTGATAGGCGAGAATAAGAAATATTGCCTTATACGCGTTCATGTATCTATTAATTTAGTTTCTTCATATCTTCAAGTTCTGTTTTCTTGTTGCGTTAGTGGATATTCAAATTATTTTTGTTAAAAAAAATGTGGTTACGAGCTCGAGTTACGTCTGATGCTCCTTAAACGTAAGCAAACTTGAAGTCACTACATTTATTTTCCAACACTTTTTTTTAAACGAATGTAACCCACTAATCTCACTAAAAAAGTGTTTGATACAACACCTACTTTATTTTATAAGAGCTTTTTTTTAAAAAATATCCAACATGATGGTATACGCAGAAAAAAAAATTTCATCCATATTTCGCAATAATGTGACGTTGGTCTAAAAAAATTAAATTCTTTTCTTCACGATGAATACTTATAAAAGTTAAGAAAACGCGTTTGATGGCATTTCCCCTTTTATTTATTTTAAACCTTATTTATTACTAAGTGCGTGTGTGTAGCTGTAAATTTGCTTTGAATAAATAAATAAATTTAATTTACTGAATCTCCAATGTTCTCATTTTCATCACATGCAAACGTTCACACAAGGTTACTTGTCCGCGTAACACATAAAACCTTGTATAGCGGTGAAAATGGATTAATATTACAAAGATAAAAACACATTACTAATTTTTTAATTGTATTTGGCCTTAGAAGCTGGCTTTTTAACCCACATCAAGTTGGCAGAAAGTTGGTAACACACCCGGTAGCAACTACGAGAGTGTGACTTACAGCTTAAACGGACTATTGGATGGACAGACGGACGTGTGGGTTTTCGTTTTTTGCTTTTAGCTTTGAAACCATAAAAACGATTCAGATAGATTTATCTTCCACACATAGTGTTTACGAAAAAAATATTTCATTTTACATTTTGATGTTACGTCGGCACTACAATAAATAAAGTCATCTTTTTTGTTTACGAAATCCGGTAAAATTATTTATTGACAAGAAAACGTCTATTCTTTATTAAAAATAATAAAAATTGCTAATTTTAAGTTATATTTTAATTTCATTTAATTTTAATTTAATTCCACAAAAACAGTAAATTAACAATTTATAAATATGTTTAACAGGAGTGAATAGAAAAATAGAGGACCTCTGTGTCTAAACTAGGAAAATCTGTGCTTCAGACAACAGAGCTCTCCGTGACAATTGTATGAAATTAACCATTTACACTTATATTAGACATAAAATTAGAACTATTATAAAATGAGTAACAAATTAAGTTATATTTTAAATAATGAAAAGAGATTTATAATATTTTTTTGGTTCAAAATGAAAGCAAGACATTTATCGTTTCGATAGATACGTATATATACACGTACTCTAAATAACTGCTTGTTTTCACTGCACGGATGGATGTTCAATCGTTTGGCTGAATATCGACAACTCATTTCCTAAGGGTACAGCCACAGAGAAAAGAATCGAAACACAATAGAGAATATATTTACTACAGAATATAATGTTGCGTTTAAATAAATATTTATATACTTATGATAAAATTGTAGAATTTCCATGTCTGTAGATTAACGATTTATACAAAAATAAATGAATACTGTGAGTCGCTGAAAATAAGTAACAGAATGTAAAATATCAATTTTTGAAATTTTGGTCTATTTCTCGGTTTGTTTGTTCATTTGTACGTGCACCACGTAAAAGCTACTAATTGACTACCGCTTGGCCTAGTGTGTAGGCTTGGCGCTAGACGCTTGGCCTACGAAGCTAGAGGTCCGGGTTCAAATCCCAGGTCGGGTCAGCATTCGTATGATGAATATTAATAGTGGTACCGGGTCTTGGTTGTTATATGTATGTGGTGTCTTCGCTTGCCACCCAAAACACAAGCTAACGCTTAATTTCGGGCCTAGACGTTGTTGTGATATGTATGTTATTATTATTATTATTGGATTCAAAACCTAATTACTTTACAATATGAAACTTTGTTCCGAGTAAGATTTAGTGTTTATTTCATTAAAATCGACCCACAGAATCAAAAGGTATTTTTAAATTTAATTAGGAAACCTCATATAACCATGCTGCCTCGTCACGCTACCCGGTGTTGCGGAGCGGTGTACTGCGGGGGCCAAAGTCAAGTTGCGTTTCTATAACCGACTGAGATAGATCTACCACGCGGATGAAGTCGGGAGCACAGCTAGTTCTTAATAATTATTTAACATTGAAAATGTTTATAAGATTGTTAATATAATATCCGGGACATACCACATAGCGCCGTCTAGTCCCAAAGTAAGCAAGTATTATGCTTGTATTATGGGGTACTAGGCAACTGATATACATACTTAAATATTCTTTTTTTTTATAATACATACATATATAGATACTTTTACACCCAGACACGGAACAAATAGACATGTTCATGCACACAAACATTTGTCAGATTGTTGTCGTGGGGGAGAATAATTAGGATCAATTTCCGAAATTTATGATGGCAGACGAATGACAGTATAATGTCTAAAGATGCAAGAGCTTATATGACATCGTATGATTCTAAATTTTATAAAATTGGTCTGTAAGTTTTTTTGAAAAATCGACAATGGGAAAAGAAAGGAGAAATTTCCCGATTCTTT
Source organism: Luffia ferchaultella (assembly GCA_949709985.1). Taxonomy (NCBI): domain Eukaryota; kingdom Metazoa; phylum Arthropoda; class Insecta; order Lepidoptera; family Psychidae; genus Luffia; species Luffia ferchaultella. Next base: position 9,384,143 of record OX453266.1, read on the forward strand.
GGACAAAAAATTGATTATTTAAAAAACAAACGTCAATAAAAAAAAAGACTTCTGAGGCAGATAGATTGTCTATCGTTTGTAATATCGTCGATAATAATGTGGAAGTATGCATTCCATTGTATTCCGATAATAGACTCTAGGTTGATTTAACTATATATTAGAAGACAGTACAACTAGTAACACGAAAAAACCACTTTACTTAATTACTTTCTACTAAATAGCATCACATCGCATTGAAACACTATTCCTATAGTGTAGCTAAGTAATCGAACCGCTAAACAAAGGAAACTAAACAAAAATTTCAAGTCACCAAATGGCACAAATTAACGGTTATTGATAAAAACATATTCGACATTTTTCATATCAAATCAAAAATCTTTATTTCGTAGTTATGTAACGTAATCTTGAAATACGTCACAAGAGTGAATTTATTACTTTATGGGAAAACGTCATTTTCTTTAACATATTTTGACAATATTTACCATATGTAATTACTAAATGCAATTCAACATATCTGATGGCAAGGAATTGGACTGATCCCTTGCCAATACCGGCTAACCGAGTGGCTATAGACCTCCCAGCCCAGTAGTAATGGATCTCTCTAGTGTCGTGATAACACGAGCCGCAGCGAAAGGCCAGCAACAGAAAGAAAAGGTCAGCAAGGCCATGTGGTCGTGGTTCGAATCCGGGCGTGTACCAATGAGTTTTTCTGACTTAAGTACATTAACTGTCACTGACAATGTGCCTCGGAGAGCACGTTAAGCGGTCGGTCCAGGTTACTGTCAATAGATGGCGGTCGTTACAATCCGCCAATCCGCATTGGAGCAGCGTGGTGGATTTAAGCTCCAAGCCCCATCATCTTGAAGGGAGGCCTAAGCCTCTGCAGTGGGGTATAAAAAGGCTGATAGAATGGAATGGAATAGGAAAACGTCACCACGAACGCGCTTTACAAATTACACTTTTTTAATCACAAATCTTTTTTTTAATCGGTAAGCTCTACACCTATAAGTTTGGATTACGTTTATATATAAATTTGAAATTAAAAACACGAATCTGTCATCTATGCGAATAGGTATAGCCAAGTGCAAAAGCTATTAATGTAAAATTTTAGTTATTTATAAAGTACACTTTCCGTTTCAATAAGTTAAACGTAAAATTTCAGTTGATAAATAATTTACAGATATATCATTTTCTTACATTGATTGATCTGATTGAATGATTAATTAAAATAATTAAAAAACCAATGAGCTCACTAGAGAAGTCCCGTATCATAAAAGTTTAAATAAAATATCTATGTTAAGTGTACGTCCACATGTACAAATTAACTCGCAAGCGTTCACTAAAATAAATAAGACCTCATTTTACGAGCGGAAATTCGAACTGCGTTTGCGAAGTACACTCAACGAAAGTTCTGTACTAAACCGTGTTTCTTAATACTAGTACATTTCGCTATTTCCGACTAAATTGCGATTAAACCGTGTGTTGTTTATTGGAAGCGTTTTGTTGTATTCAAAACTACCGATGTTAGAAACACTACAGACATTGGTCCTTTAGTCACACGTTAATACGAGCCGCCGTTTCTCGATTTAAGACATGTACAGTATTACGCACGAATCTTTGTCGCTGTGAAGTTACTTACTGGCGTTTTTCCACTTGCCGATACGGCAACGGCATCGGCGCCAGCACAGCGGCGACGGAACGGTACCGTTTGTTCGATTTTCCACTGAGTCCGGCACATCAAGACTCCCTCCTACCCGCCCCGCGTACACACCCACAAACGGCTACAGTAAGTACACAATGCATACGCAGTTTTGCCGACTAGCGTCGAGCGGGAAGCTTGCTGTCGCCGTCGCCGGCGCCGGCGTGTGGAACAACATGTCATATATTTCATACATTTTTGCTTTCCCATTAGCCGTGCCGTCGCTGCGCCCGCAAGTGGAAAAACTCCCGATAGATTGCGCCACTACTAATCCTCGCTGCCCGCGCGGTTGTATCTGCGCATTGAGTTGCTCGCACGCAACTTAGAGCGGCAAAGATCAGATGTTAGTTATTCAGATGTGAAATTGAGCACAACGCAATAAGATTTTTCAATGTTTTTTTTTGCTAGCACAATCAGTGTATGATTCCAACTTTTCCAAACTGACCAAACAAACATACGATAGGCGTTTATTCTTGGCCGCAAAAAATAAAAAAAATTTAACATAAATATTATAAAAAAAATCCTGTAAGAAATAACGATTATTTATGGTTAATATATTGTCTCAGTATAGTGTTACGGGCTGCTAGTCCGGATATCGGGGATGCACTAAAAGACTAATTTTATTTAACTTTATTTTATTATAAGACGAAATCACAATGTAACTTAAGAACCAATAGTACCGAGCATAAATTGTACCGTTATCTCACTCCACACTTCGCAGTTGATCGCACTTGACTTATTCACAAAAACTGTCCCGTTGGAAGTCTCATCATCGCTTTTATACTCTTACTCCCTTCCACTTCACACGTCACGAACCTTCCACCTCTCGAATGTTCTATTTAAAAAAAAAATAATTTTTTTTTAATAATAACACAATCACAACAACGTCTAGGTCCCAAACTAAGCATTAGCTTGTATTTTGGGTACCAAACAAAGACACCACATACATATAACAACCAAGACCCGGTGCCAGTATTAATATTCATCATATAAATACTGACCCGACCTGGGATTCGAACCCGGGACCTCCAGCTTCGCAGGCAGGGTCGCTGCCCACTAGGCTAAGCGGTCGTCAAATTACATCGCTATTTTTAGCGAGAACTCACTCGAGCATGGGAAAAATCTAGGCGCTACAGGACCAAAAAAAATGTCCGTTGATTTTATGTAATATTGAGGCGCTGTTCTTTGTAAAGACCATCTTACGAATTCTTTTAATAAATTCATGTTATTTATTTCTATAACTGGATTTTTCTGTTTTATTGAATGGCCATGGGAATTTTTCGAGTAAGTTCGATGACATGCCAACGTGCTATTATAGATAGACGTCACAATAGTGTTTGAAATTATTATCATTTATTTAAATTCATATAGAACTTATATAAAATAGATATATAAAAGGAAACTATCTATGGCGCATCGGAAAATGTTACTAATCGCTGCCAGCATACTACGCTTTTTTAATTAAGTTGTTTTTCATTGCTAATGTAGACATATTCAACTACACAATATCGTCAAGAATTTTACTACACACCACCACATAAAAAATTCAATATTTTTTTTAAAACATAACACTATACGCTTGGCTCAACTTATTTGGCTTTAGAAGAATATCGATTTGTAATGTACCTTTGGAAACTGTTACAAAAATTAAACTTTCAAAAGCCCTCCTCAACAAGCGATTTGCAAACGAACGTATTCTCCAGGGCGGAAGTCGAACCCGCGACCTTTAGGTTTACAGTTGATCTTTCCGACCACTAGAACAATCAGTCAGTTGTATGTATAATGTTCAAAAAATGGACAACCCACTTTAGATAAAGATGCCCAAAGACTGGAATTATTTCCGACATCCAGCTCTTATATAACAAGCTATTACTATGGACTGGATACTAGGCTAAGAAAACAAGCGAATCCAGGAAAAAAACCGATAACTGTAATTTTCTTTCTCGATGACATAAATTATTGTTAGTAATAGTTAAAATAAAAAGAATTAAACATTTTAAAGCGCCGCGTCAATGTAAAAAAACTAAAAAACTTTTTTTTTTACTTTATTTGATTTCATAAGTACAGCATAATAAATAACTTTGTAAAAGTACCTCATTTAGAATATAACACTTGCATTCTAGTAAAAAATATCAAAATTAAACTAATAAATCAATCGCGACTATCATTAATAAAGAAGGTTCCGTAAGTTACAAATTAATTGACTTATCTTACCAGAAATTATAGGTAACTGTAATTTAACAATTTATTCTGAATAGAATAATATGTGTGTTAATAACTTATTAAAAATTAAACAAATTCACTTTGCAGAATTCTAAAGTCCCAAATTTTGCAATTTTTTGGAAAAGCAAAATACATAACTACTTCAAAATAGTTTAATTTATGCCTTTGAATTATTATTAGTACTTGAAGTAAAAAATTAAACAATAAATGTGTACGATTAATTAACTAATGTAAAAATTAATAATTAATTGATAATTTTTCTTAGTAACGTTTCAATATAAACGGTATTTCTTGTAGAATAAGGTCGCAATTTCTTTGCGTTTTAACTCCCGACCGCGCTGTCGCAAGTCGCAAGCGTTGCAATGTTCATTGTTTATATAGATAATACCTAACTAAATTGTTTAGAAAGATGAGATATATAGGCCCTTAGTTTTTTGTATAGAATTATCAACAAGCAAATTATGATACTTAAGCAGACAACATGATAAATAATTCTACTGATTTTGTAAAGATAGAACAGCCTGCATTATTACACCAATCGATATTGTGGTGAATAAGGATGAAGTCTTGCAACGGCACGTCACGTGATTAATGGACAACCCACAACTAAACTCGTAGTACATCATCCAAGCTTATGAAATTTCGAAACTTTTTGCTGGATATACGACTCATGTTTTTATAACTGGCCATTTATAAAACAACTGAAAAACACTGTAAATTTAAAAAAAAAGATCGCATTACATAAATTTTAAAATAGAACATAATATGTGTGACACCCTGATTTAGTTTTTGGACGTGCTGTGTGTGTGCTAATTATTAACTCTTCTGTAAAAACTTTACAATGTAATGTAATGTAGAATTTAATTTACAAACATTGCACGTTTTGATTTGATGGAGGTCTACTGTCTTAATCATAAAAATTTACTCGTGCCCTTGACTGGTCCTAGGACAAATATTCCCGACGCATACATTTTGAAATTAGTTGATATAAAATAAAACCACTCAACAAAAACGAGAAAAAGTTATTAGCTGAAAAAAGAATTAAGCAGATATTAAATTATACTATCATACAGATATAGCTTTTGCGTGTACGCCAATCACGAATCTGTGGTCAAAATTTAAAGAAGTGGCCGCCATTTTGAACTTTTTAGTAACTGGACCGATTCCTTTCAAAATCAATATTTATGGGTTCGCGTGGACTCCAATCACGAATCTGTGATCAGTCGAAATTGAGAAATGTGGCCGCCATTATGAATTTTTTAGAAACTGGATAGAGTGCTATCAAAATTTACTAAAAAACTTACTAAAAAGTTTGTTATGATGGCCATTTTTTTTTTTGACCAGAGATATGATCAGAATCTACGCGGACCCATACATATCAATTTTGAAAGCAACCGGTGGCAGAGTCTGACTCGCACTTGGCCAGTTTTTAAATATTTTCTGAATTACATTAATAACCAGTAACATAACTACTAACCACAAAATATTTTTTTCTAATAATCAGATGACAGTTAAGTATCAAGCAACACAATTTTTCTGCACACTGGTATCCTTGCAAATTGTTTTACACACACTACAATATAAAGTAGGCGCATTCACAGAGCTGCAGTATTTAGATAGCGCGGATCTAGTAATAGCGCACGTGCGGCGACCGATCAATCGTCTATTTTAGCTGCTGTCTTAATGTTAAAAATATTTTCTATAGTTTATGCTAAAATCGTAGATTAAAGTGTTATAATCTATACTAATATTATAAAGCTGAAGAGTTTGTTTGTTTGTTTGTTTGTTTGTTTGTTTGTTTGTTTGTTTGTTTGTTTGTTTGTTTGTTTGTTTGTTTGTTTGTTTGTTTGTTTGTTTGTTTGTTTGTTTGTTTGTTTGTTTGTTTGTTTGTTTGTTTGTTTGTTTGTTTGTTTGTTTGTTTGTTTGTTTGTTTGTTTGTTTGTTTGTTTGTTTGTTTGTTTGTTTGTTTGTTTGTTTGTTTGTTTGTTTGTTTGTTTGTTTGTTTGTTTGTTTGTTTGTTTGTTTGTTTGTTTGTTTGTTTGTTTGTTTGTTTGTTTGTTTGTTTGTTTGTTTGTTTGTTTGTTTGTTTGTTTGTTTGTTTGTTTGTTTGTTTGTTTGTTTGTTTGTTTGTTTGTTTGTTTGTTTGTTTGTTTGTTTGTTTGTTTGTTTGTTTGTTTGTTTGTTTGTTTGTTTGTTTGTTTGTTTGTTTGTTTGTTTGTTTGTTTGTTTGTTTGTTTGTTTGTTTGTTTGTTTGTTTGTTTGTTTGTTTGTTTGTTTGTTTGTTTGTTTGTTTGTTTGTTTGTTTGTTTGTTTGTTTGTTTGTTTGTTTGTTTGTTTGTTTGTTTGTTTGTTTGTTTGTTTGTTTGTTTGTTTGTTTGTTTGTTTGTTTGTTTGTTTGTTTGTTTGTTTGTTTGTTTGTTTGTTTGTTTGTTTGTTTGTTTGTTTGTTTGTTTGTTTGTTTGTTTGTTTGTTTGTTTGTTTGTTTGTTTGTTTGTTTGTTTGTTTGTTTGTTTGTTTGTTTGTTTGTTTGTTTGTTTGTTTGTTTGTTTGTTTGTTTGTTTGTTTGTTTGTTTGTTTGTTTGTTTGTTTGTTTGTTTGTTTGTTTGTTTGTTTGTTTGTTTGTTTGTTTGTTTGTTTGTTTGTTTGTTTGTTTGTTTGTTTGTTTGTTTGTTTGTTTGTTTGTTTGTTTGTTTGTTTGTTTGTTTGTTTGTTTGTTTGTTTGTTTGTTTGTTTGTTTGTTTGTTTGTTTGTTTGTTTGTTTGTTTGTTTGTTTGTTTGTTTGTTTGTTTGTTTGTTTGTTTGTTTGTTTGTTTGTTTGTTTGTTTGTTTGTTTGTTTGTTTGTTTGTTTGTTTGTTTGTTTGTTTGTTTGTTTGTTTGTTTGTTTGTTTGTTTGTTTGTTTGTTTGTTTGTTTGTTTGTTTGTTTGTTTGTTTGTTTGTTTGTTTGTTTGTTTGTTTGTTTGTTTGTTTGTTTGTTTGTTTGTTTGTTTGTTTGTTTGTTTGTTTGTTTGTTTGTTTGTTTGTTTGTTTGTTTGTTTGTTTGTTTGTTTGTTTGTTTGTTTGTTTGTTTGTTTGTTTGTTTGTTTGTTTGTTTGTTTGTTTGTTTGTTTGTTTGTTTGTTTGTTTGTTTGTTTGTTTGTTTGTTTGTTTGTTTGTTTGTTTGTTTGTTTGTTTGTTTGTTTGTTTGTTTGTTTGTTTGTTTGTTTGTTTGTTTGTTTGTTTGTTTGTTTGTTTGTTTGTTTGTTTGTTTGTTTGTTTGTTTGTTTGTTTGTTTGTTTGTTTGTTTGTTTGTTTGTTTGTTTGTTTGTTTGTTTGTTTGTTTGTTTGTTTGTTTGTTTGTTTGTTTGTTTGTTTGTTTGTTTGTTTGTTTGTTTGTTTGTTTGTTTGTTTGTTTGTTTGTTTGTTTGTTTGTTTGTTTGTTTGTTTGTTTGTTTGTTTGTTTGTTTGTTTGTTTGTTTGTTTGTTTGTTTGTTTGTTTGTTTGTTTGTTTGTTTGTTTGTTTGTTTGTTTGTTTGTTTGTTTGTTTGTTTGTTTGTTTGTTTGTTTGTTTGTTTGTTTGTTTGTTTGTTTGTTTGTTTGTTTGTTTGTTTGTTTGTTTGTTTGTTTGTTTGTTTGTTTGTTTGTTTGTTTGTTTGTTTGTTTGTTTGTTTGTTTGTTTGTTTGTTTGTTTGTTTGTTTGTTTGTTTGTTTGTTTGTTTGTTTGTTTGTTTGTTTGTTTGTTTGTTTGTTTGTTTGTTTGTTTGTTTGTTTGTTTGTTTGTTTGTTTGTTTGTTTGTTTGTTTGTTTGTTTGTTTGTTTGTTTGTTTGTTTGTTTGTTTGTTTGTTTGTTTGTTTGTTTGTTTGTTTGTTTGTTTGTTTGTTTGTTTGTTTGTTTGTTTGTTTGTTTGTTTGTTTGTTTGTTTGTTTGTTTGTTTGTTTGTTTGTTTGTTTGTTTGTTTGTTTGTTTGTTTGTTTGTTTGTTTGTTTGTTTGTTTGTTTGTTTGTTTGTTTGTTTGTTTGTTTGTTTGTTTGTTTGTTTGTTTGTTTGTTTGTTTGTTTGTTTGTTTGTTTGTTTGTTTGTTTGTTTGTTTGTTTGTTTGTTTGTTTGTTTGTTTGTTTGTTTGTTTGTTTGTTTGTTTGTTTGTTTGTTTGTTTGTTTGTTTGTTTGTTTGTTTGTTTGTTTGTTTGTTTGTTTGTTTGTTTGTTTGTTTGTTTGTTTGTTTGTTTGTTTGTTTGTTTGTTTGTTTGTTTGTTTGTTTGTTTGTTTGTTTGTTTGTTTGTTTGTTTGTTTGTTTGTTTGTTTGTTTGTTTGTTTGTTTGTTTGTTTGTTTGTTTGTTTGTTTGTTTGTTTGTTTGTTTGTTTGTTTGTTTGTTTGTTTGTTTGTTTGTTTGTTTGTTTGTTTGTTTGTTTGTTTGTTTGTTTGTTTGTTTGTTTGTTTGTTTGTTTGTTTGTTTGTTTGTTTGTTTGTTTGTTTGTTTGTTTGTTTGTTTGTTTGTTTGTTTGTTTGTTTGTTTGTTTGTTTGTTTGTTTGTTTGTTTGTTTGTTTGTTTGTTTGTTTGTTTGTTTGTTTGTTTGTTTGTTTGTTTGTTTGTTTGTTTGTTTGTTTGTTTGTTTGTTTGTTTGTTTGTTTGTTTGTTTGTTTGTTTGTTTGTTTGTTTGTTTGTTTGTTTGTTTGTTTGTTTGTTTGTTTGTTTGTTTGTTTGTTTGTTTGTTTGTTTGTTTGTTTGTTTGTTTGTTTGTTTGTTTGTTTGTTTGTTTGTTTGTTTGTTTGTTTGTTTGTTTGTTTGTTTGTTTGTTTGTTTGTTTGTTTGTTTGTTTGTTTGTTTGTTTGTTTGTTTGTTTGTTTGTTTGTTTGTTTGTTTGTTTGTTTGTTTGTTTGTTTGTTTGTTTGTTTGTTTGTTTGTTTGTTTGTTTGTTTGTTTGTTTGTTTGTTTGTTTGTTTGTTTGTTTGTTTGTTTGTTTGTTTGTTTGTTTGTTTGTTTGTTTGTTTGTTTGTTTGTTTGTTTGTTTGTTTGTTTGTTTGTTTGTTTGTTTGTTTGTTTGTTTGTTTGTTTGTTTGTTTGTTTGTTTGTTTGTTTGTTTGTTTGTTTGTTTGTTTGTTTGTTTGTTTGTTTGTTTGTTTGTTTGTTTGTTTGTTTGTTTGTTTGTTTGTTTGTTTGTTTGTTTGTTTGTTTGTTTGTTTGTTTGTTTGTTTGTTTGTTTGTTTGTTTGTTTGTTTGTTTGTTTGTTTGTTTGTTTGTTTGTTTGTTTGTTTGTTTGTTTGTTTGTTTGTTTGTTTGTTTGTTTGTTTGTTTGTTTGTTTGTTTGTTTGTTTGTTTGTTTGTTTGTTTGTTTGTTTGTTTGTTTGTTTGTTTGTTTGTTTGTTTGTTTGTTTGTTTGTTTGTTTGTTTGTTTGTTTGTTTGTTTGTTTGTTTGTTTGTTTGTTTGTTTGTTTGTTTGTTTGTTTGTTTGTTTGTTTGTTTGTTTGTTTGTTTGTTTGTTTGTTTGTTTGTTTGTTTGTTTGTTTGTTTGTTTGTTTGTTTGTTTGTTTGTTTGTTTGTTTGTTTGTTTGTTTGTTTGTTTGTTTGTTTGTTTGTTTGTTTGTTTGTTTGTTTGTTTGTTTGTTTGTTTGTTTGTTTGTTTGTTTGTTTGTTTGTTTGTTTGTTTGTTTGTTTGTTTGTTTGTTTGTTTGTTTGTTTGTTTGTTTGTTTGTTTGTTTGTTTGTTTGTTTGTTTGTTTGTTTGTTTGTTTGTTTGTTTGTTTGTTTGTTTGTTTGTTTGTTTGTTTGTTTGTTTGTTTGTTTGTTTGTTTGTTTGTTTGTTTGTTTGTTTGTTTGTTTGTTTGTTTGTTTGTTTGTTTGTTTGTTTGTTTGTTTGTTTGTTTGTTTGTTTGTTTGTTTGTTTGTTTGTTTGTTTGTTTGTTTGTTTGTTTGTTTGTTTGTTTGTTTGTTTGTTTGTTTGTTTGTTTGTTTGTTTGTTTGTTTGTTTGTTTGTTTGTTTGTTTGTTTGTTTGTTTGTTTGTTTGTTTGTTTGTTTGTTTGTTTGTTTGTTTGTTTGTTTGTTTGTTTGTTTGTTTGTTTGTTTGTTTGTTTGTTTGTTTGTTTGTTTGTTTGTTTGTTTGTTTGTTTGTTTGTTTGTTTGTTTGTTTGTTTGTTTGTTTGTTTGTTTGTTTGTTTGTTTGTTTGTTTGTTTGTTTGTTTGTTTGTTTGTTTGTTTGTTTGTTTGTTTGTTTGTTTGTTTGTTTGTTTGTTTGTTTGTTTGTTTGTTTGTTTGTTTGTTTGTTTGAACGCGCAAATCTCAGGAACTACTGATTCGAATTGAGAAATCTTTTTTGTGTTGGATAGTCCATTTATCGAGAAAGGCTATAGACTATTATTATATCAGCTACGACCAATAGGAGCGGAGCACCAACAAAAAATGTTGCAAAAACGGGAAAAAATATTCTTTTTGAGAGCTTTCGTTGCGTGCGCTGCGTAAACGGTTGATGTTAAGCAAAAATCATGTATGACGGGATTGTTCCCCTTTGAAAGTTCTAACCAAAAGTCTGCGACAGCATATGTGTATCTGTTAAGGTTGGTTTACTATAACTTTTTTTAGGACAATCAAATTTATTCTAACAAATGCACTATTTGCGAAGATGTTTTTTAAACATGTTACGAATCCTTATTAAATTAAATACATTAGTTACCTAGGAATGGAGTGATAGGAAAGGGGAGGGGAGGGAGAACGCGATGGGGAACGTTTCTGTAGTCCACCCGGGCAGAGCCGGGCACGACCGCTAATCATAAATAAGTAACGACGTGTTTCAGAGTTTTTTATTTTCAAATTTTAAGGGGGAAGTGTGAGTAAAATGTTTGTATGACAGTAAACAAAATTTATATCAGCAAAAAGTACACAGAAACCATCTCGAATGTTAATAATAAATCACTTTAACAGGCATGTGTAGTCTACGCAGGCGAAGCTGCGGGCGGTCGCTAGTATACTATATATATTAAGAATAAGCTGTTTAATATTTTTCATTTGATACCCAAATTGCTGTAATAATGAAAAAAATTGTATTGATTTCATCCTAACTTTTTTGAATCACAGGCCTTATATTGAAATATGATGTCTCTCCAACAATTAAGACGAATCCAACGACACTTCACATATTCAAATCCATCAATCCGTTTAGGCTGCACATGCGTGCGTACACATACATATGTACATACATATATATACAAATTGAAATTTTAAAAACCATCCAAAAAAATTCTTATAGTTAGGCATCATATCACCAATAGACTTCATTAAGTAAATAAAAAATAGAGGTTGACCGAGATGATGCACGCTACGAAACTAAGGGCCTTCGCGCACTTGTGATTTCTAGTTGTTGGCCGATGGTTTGATTGTTCTGGGAATTAGTATGGAGCTATAATATGGCAGTGCGCGCATTTGACGATTACAAGTCGAACGATCGAACTATCGAAAACCATTGCCGATCCCTATTCAATCAAACTATTAAACAACTATCGGCCGACTAAAAATCACTAGTGCACTATAGCCCTAAACCCTGCGCGGTCGTTCGACAATTAGCCAGCTGATTCATGTGGCGGGCGACTGGGCAGTACGCGAACTCATGTCAGCATGTGAGCACGCCTGTCAAACTCTCATTCGCTATGTCCACCTGACGCGTGCCCGTGTATATCATAGTGTATAGTCAGACGCAAAGCAGTGGTCACATCGGGTGTCTTCGAAAATTAACCACGATGGCCGAAATTAAACGACACCAATTACGACTGAATGTCGACTTTACGTCGTTTACAATAAAGTTAGAAACAGGATCGTTTGCAATGTGTAAATGATAATTATTCGGTTACGTTGGGCCATTGCTAATTATCAATTATGATAGTTAATTATCTCAGAGACCCAAAACGACCTTTGCCTTGCGTCTAACTGTAAATTGTTGTAAATCAAACATCTGCCCTCAAACGTAAACCTGTGTTTCCGAGAAGGCGATCAGCCCTCCAAATGTGGTGTCGGGTTTTTTGTCAACATAGTCCTTGTCAACAACGTACCGGAGATCTCCAGTGTATCGATTGCTTACCTTGTATTGCAACTAACCGACAGGTGATGCCTAAAGGTTATACAGGTATAAGCCAACTTCAACTCACTTGGACGACGGACGACTGCAGTGTATGACGACGTAGCGAAAGCTATGCATCATACGGGTTCGACTCAGTTCACTGTTGTTATGGGGGACTTCAACGCCAAAATGTGAGTACAAAAAAGCGACAAATCCAAGATGGGGCAAATGCTGGCAATCTTTCTCGAAATGAAGGGGTTGTTCCTGATAAACTCCTTTTTCAGGGAAACGTCACAGAAGAAGTGGACCTGGCAAAGTTCCGATAAAGTGACCAGGAACGAGATAGACCTTATCATGACGAATAAAAGACGAATATTCAGAGATGTCTCAGTGATCAACAGGTTCAACCACGCTGTTCCACTGCGGTTTGGGGCTTGTAACGACCGCTATCTATTGACAGCGTCCGGGACCGACTGCTTAACGTGCTCTCCGAGGCACGGAGTCTGTGATAGTTATATACTTAAGTCAGAAAAACTCATTGGTACACGCCCAGGTTCGAACCATGGCCCTATGGCCTTATAAATTTGAGACAGGTTCGTTGCGCTTTGGGCTATCACGACTCACTAGTCCGATGAACTCTGAATATCAACTACAGGCTTGAAAGAGTCCGTCTGATGAAGTTCAAGCTCTGGCCGCCATCGTCCTAAGCCAACACCGGCTTCGAAGCTTTTCAGCTGGAGTTGAGAAACCGATTTGACGCGCTGTAAACCGCGGCGAATGTTGACGCCATGGCGGGCAACCTGATCAGTGTTATCAGAGAAGTGGGCAGAAAATATTTTAATGGAGGTGGAAAGGCGAGGAGTCTAAACTCTCCAGCGAGACACTGGATCTCATGCGAAAGGGACATGAGAAGTTACTAGAAGAAGTATCGTTAGACCTGGCTCTGAACAGGAAAATCAAGAAGCTGATACGACGGGACCACCGCCTCTTCAATACAAAACGTATCGAAGAGGCAATCGAGTGGAACAAAGGTTTGAAAGTGTTCGTTTAGCAACTTAGTAGAAGCCAACTGGCGAAGCTCAGGACTCGCGACAGCAAAATTGTCTCCTCAAAATCAGAGACAGTCGCTGAGATAGAGACATTTTAATAAAAAAATATATGCCGTATAAAAAAAAAACCTCTCCCTGCAGCCCGCGACAGCAGTGACCGGAGAGCTCGGTTGACCCGACACTACACAGATGATATCCCTGATGTCGGCCTGCGCGAGGTCAGATTAGCTCTGAGGCAGCTAAAATTTGGCAAAACACCCAGCGCTGCTAGCATCACGACAGAGCTTCTGAAAGCAAACGGGGCACCAGCCCTGAAAGAACTTCAGAAGCTATTCAACTCTGGCATACGCAGAGGTGTTACGTCGAGTACATGGAGTGAGAGTACGGTCATCCTATTCTTCAAAAAAAGGAGACAAAACACACCTTAAGAATTATAGACCGACTTCACTCCTCAGACACGTGTACAAGTGTACAAGGTGTTTTCGTTTCATCATGAGCCGCCTCGCCCAAAGATTTGACGGATTTCAGCCCCCTGAGCAGGCCAGGTTTCGGGAAGGCTACAGCACTGTAGACCACATACATTCGCTGAAGCAGATTATTCAAAAAAACGGAGGAGTATAATCAACCTCTATTCTTTGTGGACTGGAGAAGGCATTTCACTCCGTCAAGATCTAGGCTGTTCTGGAATGCTTACAGCGATGCCGAATCGACTGTTATTATACTGAGGTGCTGAGATGTCTGTACGAAACCGCGACAATGACTGTCCAGGGCCAGCAAACGGAACCTATTCAATTGCGAATAAGTGTGCAACAGGGAGATGTGATATCTCCGAAACTGTTCACCAACGCATTGGAAAGTGTTTCCAAGATGCTGGACTGAAAATTTGAGGCATTAATGTCAACAGCGAATACATCTCTCACCTTCGTTTTGCTGGCGACATACTCATCATGGCAGAGTTGCTGGAGGAGCTCAGCGGAATGGTTAACGCCCTCAATGTCGCCTCTCGGCGGGTAGGCCTCGGGATCAACTTGGATAAGACGAAAGTCTTGTTCAACAAACATATTCTTTCGAGACCGGTAACTGTAGAGAGTGCGACTCTTGAAACATGACTAAGTCTATCTAGGACAGACTGTGCAGTTAGGCAAATACAACTTCAACAAAGAGGCCAACCGAAGAATTCAGCTGGGCTGTGCTGCTTTCGGGGAGGTCCATCATCTGTTGTCGTCGTCACTACCACAATGTCTGAAGACCTAGGTCTTTAACCAATGCGTTATACCTACAATGACGTACGGTGCCGAAACTAGAACTCTCACGGCAGGACTGGTCCACAAATTTACAGTCGCTCAACGTGCTATGGAGCGGGCTATGCTCGGTATTTCTTTGATGGATAGAATCAGAAACAAGGCAATCCGTCGAAGAATCAACGTCGTCGACATAGCCGAAGCGTAGAACTGATAACCGATGGGGTAGACGAGTTCTCGAGTGTAAGCCACGTATTGGGAAGCGAAGCGTTGGACGCCCCCCGGCCAGGTGGACAGATGACCTGAGGCACCATACCGGGGGTAGTTGGATGCGAAAGGCGGAGGACTGTGTGTGGTGACGAGCCTTGGGAGAGGCCTATATCCTGCAGTGGAGAGACAGTGGCTGATGATGATGATGATAGTATAATGTAACATTTGAAAACGAAACGAACGAACGAAAAATAATTTAAAAAATAAAATAAAAACCGACTTCAAAAACATAACCTAAAAAGTTAAAAATAAAATTTTCACTTTAAAGAAAGGAGCATTAACAGGCGGCATATAGTTAATGTTCGATGAGAACAATGTTCTTTCGACTGTGTATGGTCTGCATCATCAGGCCTGTAATGGTACTTATAACCCATATGGGTGCAAAGTTCTCATTAATAAAAATGAAATAAGTCCAAACACCAGGTAATTGCTGTAAATCGTTGAGAAGTTCCCTCGATTGTGTATGGTCTCCATCATCAGACCTGTAATGGCACTTATAATCCATATGGGTGCAAAGTTCTCATTAATAGAAATGAATTAAGTCCAAACACCAGGTAATTGCTGTAAATCGTTGAGGAGTTCCCTCGATTGTGTATGGTCTCCATCATCAGACCTGTAATGGCACTTATAATCCATATGGGTGCAAAGATCTCATCAATAGAAATGAATCAAGTCCAAACACCAGGTAATTGCTGTAAGTCGTTGAGGAGTTCCCTCGACTGTCTTTCAGCTTCATCATCAGATCGACTCCCGACCTTCATTAAATAGTACTAGTAGTAGTACTTTATCAAAATACTTAAAATGCGATACTTTAAAATACGATTTTTGAAGGTTGCCCTCGATTTCTCTGGGATGCCATTATCAGATCCTGGTTTCCTTATCATGGTACCGCTCCGGAGATATCTCCCTTTCACAAAAAAAAATCATCCAATTCGGTTCATAAACAACGAAGTTATCCCTGAACAAACATAAAAAAAAACATATATACGGTCGAATTGAGTAACCTCCTTCTTTTTTAAAGTCGCTTAAAAACGAACTCGCATTCGAAACGGAGCTGCTACGTACCACTAGATTACCACCATTTAGGTTTTAAAGAATATTCATGCAAAATTTCAGGAAAATGGGACAACTCGTTTGGCCGTAGCTGTGTTACAAACAAATTTACAAGCGCACAGACAGTCACAGCTGGTCTTTACTTTACAATTTTGAATTTTTTTTATATTTCTGTTTTTGAGAGTTCATCGATTTCCATAGTTCGCAGTGTGTGTAGTCGCTAACGCTAGTAAGCGACTGAACGCAATTTGTTTTCTGATTTGAAAAAAGTCATTTTTTCGCCCCCCACGCCTGAAATACTTTTTATTTTTGAGTCACTCTTGTCCTTAACTGTAAAAAGTCATGCAATTGATTCGGTGTTATCCTGAATTATATTTTATATGACCCCCCGATTTCAACAACACATATAAAAAGATGGCAGCCTGGAATAAAATTAAAAAAAAAACGGGTCAAGATGGTAAGAAATACATTATAACTATATTTATGCAGTAAAATGACTGACGTCATGTCATTCTTTCGTTTTACAGTTTACAAAAATACAAAATATAAAAAATCGACTTCAAAAACTTAAACCTAAAAATTAAAAATAATATTTATACTTTAGAGACAAGTGGATATATAGGATAATTTAATTTAGAGATAAGAGGATAATAATCAACATATAGTTTACGAAGTCGGTGCCAAGTTATTCTTCGATGACATACTGAAGATGATAAATGTTGGCGTTTTTCATAATTATCAATCCAGACATGTATACATCCATGGTCGCAGAGCAGCTCGCTTTCCCTCTACCGCACCGTATACATCACAGTACACTACTGTAACGTGCGTATTTTTAAAGTTTCAATTTCATAGGCGTGATATTAACATGTTTAATTTTGATGAAAACGTGATTGCAGTACACGAAAATGTATTATTAAACAAAAACATCGCAGTTACTATTTTTAACTACTGAGAAAATCCATTATTCTTAAAACGTAAAAAGTAAATGTTTAATTTTTGTCTTAAATGTTTAAAAAGACGCAAAATAGCAAAAGCAAAAACAAATATCATAGTTATTATTTTTGCTTATCTAGATACTGAACTCAAATGAAAATTGTGAAGAAAACATACTTGCGAATTTGGTTTCAGTTTAATTTTGCTATTAAGTGATTGCATTTTATTGCACCACAAAATTATACTAACAAGGTATTTGGTTACCTATTTTGCTTTTAGAAATAAGTTAGGTAGTAAATGAAATGTCATGATTTTTATAAAAAACGGTTACCACCGGGGATTTTTTACATCATGTATCTAATTAATATTTTATACTCAATAACAATATCCGATAAAATATTAAAAACAACGAGTTTCGGAATTATGTCTAGGGGGCCGTTACTTTTCTTGGCCTATACTGTCAATGTTTGATGCAGCAAGGAGCTTACATTACTTGCATATTAGCAATGATATGCAGATATTTTTTTTTTTGTAATGTTAATTATAATTTAAAAATGCATAGTTTAGTAGATATTAAAGAAAATTTATGATAATTTCCCATTGCCCCCTGTATCTCATAAACTAGTATAGCTAAAATTAAATAAAAAAATCGGAAATATGTTGCCTTACCTCACTCATAGTTTATAGGAAAATTTAAACGAAAGTCTTTTAAGAAACGGGAAATATTGCACTGCAGAGGCTTCGGCCTCCTCTCGGGATGAGGGGGCTTGGAGCTTAATCCACGCTACTTCAATGCGGGTTGGTGGTATGCAACGACTGCTATCTATTGGTGGAAAACGTGACCGACGGCTTAACGTGCTCTGAAAAAACTTATTGGTACACGCCCGGATTCGAACCACGGCCACATGGTCATATAGATTTTTTATTCATTCTTTAGTTTCGCTGCGCTCGGGCTATCATGACATGGTACTCAGTCTAGACGAAATCTAGACATGAAATATAGCTTTTCGGTTGTGGTTTTATGAGCGGAAGTTATGGGTGTATACGAACGCACCCTGTTCTGCTGATTCTTTCCTCTACGTATCCATAGATACCCCTAAACACAGATCCATCGTAAATATTTGGCGAACGAGGCATCGTTTGTGTCAATTGTTGTTTCATTGTTGCATTGGAGAATTGAGGTTGCTAGATTATTATACATTTTCTTATTAGAACGCATCTGTATATTCTTTGAATGAATGTCTACGTATATTTTTAATTCTGTTGTAAGTTAGTGAGGAGTTGGGCCTGCTCCAGATTCCAAATGATGCTGCAGCATCAGGTCAAGCTCACCAAGTTCTTACGATATCTTTAAAATAAATAAATACCAAATTTCGATTAGACCTTTAGAAATCGCCCACATCTCTTCATCAACTGGAAAAGAGCTGATAATATTCAAACGGCAGAACAGATTATCTTGAAACAGCCAAGAACACTACAGAGTCATCTTTCAAACAAAAAATACTAAATTGAAATCGGTCCATTCGTTTTGGAACTGCGACGCCACAAACAGACACACAGACACACACGTTACGTCAAACTTAAAACACCCCTCTTTTTTGTGTCGGGAGTTAAAAATAAAAATGTGTACATATGAGAACCTTTTGACAGGTGATAAGTACACAATAATTCATTTTTCAATTTTTTTTTAATAATATTCAATGCTTTTTGAATAAAGATATACCGTTTGACGTTGGTCTTTCCTAGTCGAATATTTCCAACGAAAGGCCAAGCTTAAACAGTTCACTTTTAGTGGAGTAGAATGCGAGATCTATTGTTTCTTTTTTTAACTCGTTTGCTACTTTGACACACGTACACAGTTTAAGATATATATCCAAAACAACAAGTATGATAAACTCACTAACTTTATTTTAAAGCGTATGACATGAATTTTAAATATATTATGCTTATGGATACTATACTAAAAGCGTACTAAATAATAAACCTTTTCAGTATTAATAACTAAGGGCCGGTATTTCAGTTTCTCACTGAACGTTAGGTGAAGCTTAATTTTCAAAATCCGATACAATTAACCTTCACTTAACGTTATTTATAGGAATAGTGACACCTGAAATACCGGCCCTAAGCTCCGCCGTAGCGAACAAGCGTATTGATTGCGTAAATGCAAAAATTATATATTGATACTAAAAAGGTTTATTTTCGCTTCCAGTTTTTGTATTTAAAAAAAAATTATTTTTTCATTTTCAGTTTATTTTTTCATCGGTTCGATTCTTTATTCGTTGACTTAGAAGTATCACTAACAAAAAAAAAAACAAACAGAAGATAGACAACAGGGATATATAAAGATAATGTGAAACGTTAACCTATTCGCTACTCATTAACCATATTTGGTCAGTTTGAAGGTCACGACCCATTTAATTAACAGAGACATTTTATTGATAATGATCGAGGACTAGTTAAAAGGTTAATGTAACAGCACTATTATACGTAGCGGTCGAGCGAGACGGCCATACACACGATACGTAAAATGAAGCAGCTGGAATTAGTATTAGTGACGTCATCATTTCACAATCGATAGTTCATTCAAAACGCATTCATAAAATTAAAAAAAAAAATACTAGAATACTCCAACTTGGCTATACTTTTTTAAACAAGTATTCAAATGTGGGGCTAAAATTTTTAATCAATGTCCATTATCAAGGACCAACAAAACTTTAGAATGATTGGTGATTAAAAGATATGTAGTACATGCTAGACAACCCTAAGTTGGTATATGTGACACGAACTTTTTAAATTTTTACTTCACATGTACCATATATAAAAGTCTTTATAATTAAAACCGTTAATACATAACATGAACTACTATAAATTATAAATGTAGTATTTTTTTTTTTAAATCTGAACAGCTATTGTGATAATACGACAAACTCATAGAGCCCTTCTTAGCCGGAAACGAGCAAAAGTTGAGGGAAAGCCGGAAAGTAGCCGTCCTCAGCAAGTAGCGAGACGTAGAAAAGTTTTACGTTCGTAATCAAATCTAAACTAGTTTCGCTGCGACATTGAAAAAAAAAACATTGTATAAACGATTCCGACGAATAAAAGTTATGAAAGAGTGTTTATCGACTATAAATATTTTACGATTATATGGAAGGGTGTGTGTGGGTGTTTTTTTACGATTTGCATATTACTTAATGGAATAAATAAAAGTGTCGTTTCTTTTTTTATGTTCATCTCTGATAGCCGTCAATCGAAGTTTTTTGTTCCGCCTCGTTCAGATGAGCATGGCTCATCTGCCCCAATACAAACCACAGTCAATTATTGTATTTGTTGAGGTTGGACTATTATTAAGTTTGCATCGGTCGATTTATTTACTAAATTTCACAGAACAAAGTTTAGTATTGACCCACACTACTGATTTAAAAATAAAAGACTGTCTCTGTCTCTTAAGAAAATCAATATAAAAAAAAACTGATTGGCAGTTATAGGAACTGCCGACGGAAGTGAAAACATAGAACTTTTAGAATTAAAATTTGAATTTTCATAATGTTATTAAAATTATCAACATCAATCTGGTTTTCACGGTTTCACATCTATTGACACTGCGAGCAATGACGCAGCTGCCAGCGACACGAAAATGAGTAACGCTCTGGCCTTACTCCCCACACTCAGCAGTTAGTAGTGGGGATATAGGGAACAACCGGCGTCTCGTGTGAAAGCCGATTGTTCCTTACATTTCCCCCACTTATATTATTTAGCGGGACGCATTTTCGTGTCGCTTTTGGCTCACCCCGTGCCATAAGAAGTTTCACTTCAAAAAAGTTACGCGAAAATACCTTTAATTTCATTTAGTTATTTTCAACATATTGGTAAACTCTGAAAGAAGTAGTGAAATTCCGATGGACTAAATAATACATTCAATTATACAGCGAAATAAATTTAAAATTAAATTAGTTGCTATACTTTACCACAGAGGGCGTTATCTAACTAGTTATTACTATATTAATTATATTAAGGGACGACCGCTTAGCCTAGTGGATAGCGACCCTGCCTACGAAGCTGGAGGTCCCGGGTTCGAATCACAGGTCGGGTCAGTATTTATATGATGAATATTGATACTGATACCGAGTCTTGGTTGTTATACGTATGTGGTGTCTTTGTAAAAAAAAAATATTTATATATGTAAACATATATTATAAAAATATTGAAGTATGTATATCAGCTGTCTAGTAACCTATAACACAAGCATAATACTTGCTTACTTTGGGACTAGATGGCGCTGTGTGGGAAGTCCTATGTATTATTATTATTATTATCCATTACAATAGATAGCACTAACACTAGCGTTGTCTGGAAGAAATTTTAAGGATCTCTACTGATTTCGCGATCTGAAAACCAATAAGATATTCGATATTTTTTTAATGCACAATCATACAAAATTTATTTATCTAGTGAGTCTATGACATTTAATTTGGATAACAACATAATACAAATAAATTAAAAAATAATTCAAACGTACGTTTTTGGGTAAGCACGAAACATCAGATTTTTCAATGTTTTTTTTTTTTGCAAACTAGTAGCGAAAAGCAATCACAAAAAAAAATCGTACATACAGGGCATGTAGTATATTAGTAAGTGTATTACAAACTGTCTTAAAATCATGGTTAAAATTTATTTAGTTTTTGCGCAATTGCTTTTGACAGTTTGGATACTGTGAAGTGACATTTCTGACTCTATTAAAACCGAACGCTGCTGTCGAATTCATTTACTCTATGTATTTATAATAATTATTATTTGCATGATAACCCTCTTGGAACGGTGTCGTTAAAATGTCTCTGGTGAAGAGCTGAAATAAAAACAAATCGAGTTTCTTGTAAGTTTTCTCTATATTCTTTTCTTATTCAAATGCGAAAATACAAATATGTAACTAACTTAAAAACTATTCGCTTGGAAACTCTTAAGCTACCCTTCTATCCGCTTCGGACTCAAAGATTCATCAATAAGTATACTGATAGATAGTGGGTTCGCCAATATTATACCATATTTTAATATATTATAAATATTTTTATATTCTATGTAGCAACACTTTAAAAAAATACTTTCACACTCTCTGTTTACACCATGGTTTACATAATTCCTTGTCTTCGACCTAATGTCATCTCTCGCGATTGCTCTTTCGCAAAATCCACTTGTAATACTTAATCGCTCGCATAAAAACCTAAACATAAAATAAATGTCTGTAATAAAGTCCAACTCATGAAAAAAGCTTACTATTGTATTACCGAGTATTTAAATGATAAGTGCGCATGGACATCATTGTAATAGTTGTAAGACTTTAAATAAAAAAAAAAACAATTAAGGAAGACATATATTTAAATAAAATAAACAGAGAGGAGTTTCTTGCCGGTTCTTCTCCTCCTAGTTTTTGAACCGGTACCTAATCAATTTTTACGACTTTCAATAAGTGTGTGCAAACATCTTATATTGAATAAAAACTTTTTGAATTTGAATTTGAATTTGAATAAATAAACAACTGCTATAAAACTATCATAGAAGTACAAATTGACTAGAAGCACTATTCTGCGCTTACCGTGTAACGACTCTCTTCTAGTTAGCTGGTGTATCTTTGACAAGTTTCAGTTCGGTTTCATTCCGCGAGGTCCAAGCGCGCCAGCCTTCACCCCTATGTAATTGCGTTTGACAGTTTCGATACTATGGAATGACATTTTTTGACTCTATCAAAATCAGGGATTAAAATGATTAAAATCAAACTATGCTGTCAAATATATTTACTCTATGAAAACTATCTTATGAACCAAAATAAAGGGCTCTAATTTCATAAAAAATTGAAGTTGTAATAATCTGTGCATTAAAAAATCTGTGAATTCAAAAGGTCAATAGTAGGTACCTGTTATTTATTCCCGCCACTGGAAATAGACATATCGAAATCCTTTTGCAAGGATTGCAATCTTTAAATTTTGAAATCGGCTGAATGTGTACATTATTAAAAATCATATAATTCATCTTTCAATGGCCGACTTCTCGTTTATTAATTGTGATGTGATTTAACAAAATGTTTATTTAAAACAGTGATGAGGACATGTAGTCTGTCTAATCGAATCATTGAGTCTGACATTCTATTCACGTTTTAAATAGTTTCGAAGTAGGATGGAAACGCTACATCCTTTTTTTCTTATCGCAATTCCAACCTCTTCTATGTTCCGAGTTTTACACTTTTAAGTATGAAACCGAAACTGTTTCTAGTTTGGAAGGCCGTGCTGTGGTGGCTCGAATCCGAGCGTGTACCAATGAGTTTTTCTCTTAAGTACATGAATGACTATCACTGACTCCGTGCCTCGGAGAGTACGTTGAACCGTCGATCCAGGTTGCCATCAACAGATGGCAGTTGTTAGAACACACCAACTCGCACTAGATCAGCGTGGTGGATTAAGCTCCAGGCCCCATCACCACGGAGGGAGGCCTAAGCCCCTGCAGTGGTGTATAATGGGCTGGTGGAAGGAAGTATGAAACTCCAAATATATGTATATTACTTTACTAAAACTTGATTAAATAAATAAATAAATAAATAAACAAACATTTATTTCAGACCAGGGTCCATATTTCGTGAGTTACAAATTATCTTAAAGCTAAAGTAAACACACAAATTAAATAATATTATCTTATATCACAAAATAAAATATTAATATACATACTTCAATATTTTTTTAATTTATACATATATTAACACTTGTACACCCAGCCACGGAAAAAATAGCAGTTAGTGAACGTATTGTGTTTTAATTTAAAACTTTATTTTGCTTTTATTTTGACGTATCGTGACGTTCAAAATATTTGACGTACCTACTACTAAACATAATGAAGTGTAAGACGATCACCTTTCGCATGTTATCAATAAATATAATATTTGTTTTATTGTATTTATTGTATTTGACGACCGCTTAGCCTAGTGGGTAGCAACCCTGCCTACGAAGCTGGAGGTCCCGGGTTCAAATCCCAGGTAGGGTCAGTATTTATATGATGAATATCGATACTGGTACCGGGTGCGGGTCTTGGTTGTTAAACGTATGTGGTGTCTTCGCTTGGTACCCAAAATACAAGCTAATGCTTAGTTTGGGGCTTAGACGTTGTTGTCATGTGTACGTTATGTTATGTTATTTATAACATAATAAATAAACAATTATAATGAGCAATTCAAAAACACATATACTATCGAAGTTTGCAGGAGGAACTTGAACGACTAGCATTTAACCCATTTGTTACGCCAGACTTGAATTATTGTAAATTGTTTAGTCTTTATTGCCTTATATGCAACGCTATTATCGTTATGTGAAAAAGTTTTTACTATCATATTATTGTTAGAATTGATCAAAGCCCTTAAAATGTCGTGATAGCCCAGAGCGCAACGAACCTGTCTCAAATTTATAACGCCATAGGGCCATGGTTCGAATCCGGGCGTCTACTAATGAGTTTTTTTGACTTAAGTACATTAACTATCACTGACGCCGTGCCTCGGAGAGCACGTTAAGCAGTCGGTCCCGGACGCTGTCAATAGATGGCGGTCGTTACAATCCCCAATCCGCAGTGGAGTAGCGTGGTGGATTTAAGCTCCAAACCTCTCACCCTGGGGGAGGCCTAAGCCCCTGAAGTGGGGTAAAATGGGCTGATGATGATGATGATGATGAAAGCCCTTAAAATATTTGCCTTTGTTTTTATCTTCTATTTTGTAGACTACTTTAGGCGCGACTTAATTGAAAGTAATTTAAATATTTCTCGGAGGAAAGTTATAATTTACTTGATATACAAGTCACTTCATAACACATCATGGAGTGCAATGGGCTTTATTAAAATATGTATAAGCGTCTCAGTAAAATTAGGTCAAAGTGGTCAAACTTACAATAATAATAATAATAACACACAATCACAACAACGTCTAGGTCCCAAACTAAGCATTAGCCTGTATTTTGGTTACCAAGCGAAGACACCACATACATATAACAACCAAGACCCGGTGCCAGTATTAATATTCATCATATAAATACTGACCCGACTTGGGATTCGAACCCGGGACCTCCAGCTTCGCAGGCAGGGTCGCTGCCCACTAGGCTAAGCGGTCGTCAGTCCATAATTTAATTTTTATTAGTTATTCTGCTCGGCGGATAAAATCTTAACATTAATACCGAGTTAAAGTTGAAACCCTCTACGAACAGAAGAAAATAGTTTGCCATCCTTTCATGTTTATCGCAATATCTGGTAAGTTATTATTTTTAGGGCAAAGTTACGAGTAACCCCGCGGCGTATCAGGTATTCATTCCGCTATGCGAGTTACTATGGTCACGATAAATACTACACATCCTGAAAGTTTCGTCCTTTAACAAATGAGCACCACTTTTTTACCGTCGCCAGATTATTTCTACACCAACTTGGATGCCACGAAATCCAGTCAGTGTGTAAATCGTCAGTGTAGTAATACTAATCAAAACGCACCTGTTTTTGACTCGATTCGAATCGTTTCAATTTTTATCAAAATTAAGCCAAGAAAAATCGTGTCGTGATAGTCCAAAGCGCAACGAACCTGTCTCAAATTTATAAGGCCCCATGAGGCCATGGTTCGAATCCGGGCGTGTACCAATGAGTTTTTCTGATCTAAGTACATAACTATCACTGACTCCGTGCCTCGGAGATCACGTTAAGCAGTCGGTCCCGGACG
Source organism: Luffia ferchaultella (assembly GCA_949709985.1). Lineage (NCBI taxonomy): Eukaryota > Metazoa > Arthropoda > Insecta > Lepidoptera > Psychidae > Luffia > Luffia ferchaultella. The sequence continues at coordinate 9,409,361 of OX453266.1, forward strand.
CTGTCAATAGATGGGGGTACAATCTCCAACCCGCAGTAGAGCAGCGTGGTAGATTTAAGCTTCAACCCCCCCTCCCACTCCTCACCTTGGGGGAGGCCTAAGCCCCTGCAGTGGGGTAAAAATGGGCTGATGAAGTAGCCAAGAAAAATATATCTTACTTAACTTTATGCACTGTAAGGTGTTTTCTTTTTTATTTATATATTTATTTATTTATTGGAGAACAAACAGCATTAGATTTGATAATATACATTAAGTGCCTTACAGATATTAGTGGTGGGTACATAAAATCTAACACCTCAGCCTTCTCTCTATGAACATAGTACGTCAACATAGTTCTTATTCCTAAAAAATGCAAGCAATGATGATTGCTGAAATGAATGATTTGAATGAAATGAATGACTAAACATTGTAAAACATAATAAACGCTTAAAACTACAATTAAAAACAACAACAACAAAAATCCAAACGTGCCAAAGCCAACTAAATATACCTATATCTTATAAATACAAAAAAATATTTAATTATTAAAAAATTTAGTTATACTTTTTCATACGGCAAAAGACATTTTTTTCACTTAATCCGAGACTTATTAATTAATTCCTGAGACTTTCTTTTATCACTTAATCCGTTTATATTATTCTTTTAATTTGCCACTAATTTTCTTAGAAGGGCGCCGTTTGAAGTTTTCGCCTATATAGGGCGCCAGGAATGCTCAGGCCGGCGCTGCACGAAGCACGATATTCAAGCGTAAATTCGATTTTACAAGTTTCTTATTTTCTATACTATAATATTTTTAATATATCTGTAATCTACTTAGTTGTTAACGTAAAGTCGGAATGAATTATTTTTTTTCGTCTGTCCCATCCATGGTGTGAGTAAGCTTTAAAATGCTAATTTCTTTTAGAGTCAAGTGCCCCTCCCCCACCAGATAAACGGTTGTTTTGGTAGTGAAAAAAACCATGGAAGTAGTTCTATATAACGAAGTTAAAATAATAATATAATAATAATAATACCTCGGACATGCCACACAGCGCCATCTAGCCTTAAAGTATGCAAGTTTTATGCTTCTGTTATGGGGTACTAGACAACCGATATACATACTTCAAAATTCTTTTTTTTTAATGATATATGTATGTGATATAAATAGACATGTTCATGCATACAAATATTTATCCCGGGCAGGAATCGAACCTGCGACCCTTGGGTCCGCACCTTGGCTGTGACCCTTGCTCTGCAGTTAGGGGCTCTAACCACTCGGTCAATCGGTCAGCATAAAAAGAAAACTAGAATAGCTAAGTATGCTTTACAAGTAAAGGAGTAATAGTCGACCAACTTATAAAATGTACTTGGAGAAGTAAAGCCTCTGCAAAAAAAAAAAATAAAAAATAAAAACTGACTTCAAAAACATAAACTAAAAAGTTAAAAATAAAATTTTCACTTTAAAGAAAGGAGCATTAATAGGAGGCATATAGTTAATGGAGTAGGTGCCAATGCCAAGTCACTTTAAATTGTGTTCTATATTCATTATTATAGTTCTAAATAGGTATATAATTGTTGTAATTGTTATTACCTGGTAAGTACCCATTGAAAGGGTCTGATTTGGCACCGACTTCATTAACTATATGCCGCCTATGAATGCTCCTTAAAGTGAAAATTTTATTTTTAAGTTCTTAATTTATGTTTTTGAAGTCGGTTTTTTATGTAAAATTTATTATACGCAATCGTAACTTTTCGCGAATTTATATTTCCGCGGAACCTTTCAATTCATGGACCATGATGCTGTAACAAACTACCTTTGAACACTTTTCGGCATTTCTGATAGTTTGGATTTGGCCATAATACAGTCTAATCTCAAAAACTCAACCTGCATATACATTTTAGCTTCCTGCACTCCTAATCGAAACAAACTTGAACTATGCTAAATCTCACTTCTCCGTGCGCATAATATGTATGATTAAAATGGGTGCAAAGTTTTTCTTCACGTATTAATATAAAGATACTTTGTGTTGAAAATCGACATATTTTTTTATTCTTTACGCGATAAAAGCAAAGCTGTCGAAATGCAATTTCGTTTTAGTGCCTTTAGCTACCCCCAATTGACCTCAGTCGTGAATATGTTCCAATCGATACGGAGACATTGCAATCCTTGTCGACTGCATAAATGCAACTATCGTATATATTAGAAGTCCATAAATTCGTTTATTGGTATATTAAGTGTGTCTTACAATGTGTAGGTAAAGTTTCATGAGGGTATGCTGTAAAATTGGGAAAGTAAATCTGGTGATGAACTCTTGTATCTCATTTACCTTCTGTCACTATGTAAATTTCTTGAATGAAGAGATTTCATTAACGGATAAATAAATAAATATATGATTTGTACGTATATCTACTGGAAAAAATTACGAATCCCTCGAATAAAATTTTTCAGTATGTAATATTATGTCTATTAATTGTGTTTTCTCCTTTAGACAATATTACGTGAACATAATAAATAAAGGCGTGTAACATTGAAAAAAATCTTATTTATACGTTATGGTGTATACTTGTTTTTTGTTTCCCTGAATGTTACTCACATCTCTACAAGATAAATTTTTTGCAACATATATTTACAACACATCTCGCATTAATATACAACTATCACTGATTACAGTTTATTTACTATGTATCACTTATTAATTTTTTGACACCAAACTGAATAATTATACAGAGCCTGAATAATATTTATAAGATACTAGCCATTGGCCACTCTTTGGTTCCACAGAAAACCAGCGTCTCGGCATTCAAATGCCGACATACAGCTGAGTGGAAACCATTTTGGTCACTTACTTTTTGTTATTGTTTTAGTTTATTTAGAATCCCGACTGTTATATTTTTATTTTTTTATTAATTTACTTTGTTTATTTTTATATTTCTATTTTTACCTGGTATATTTTAAAACATTATTATTAATGTTATTGTAAGTGTGCCAAATAAATATTTTTTTCTTTCTCCTTTCTATTGAGTAGAAGGGCGCGAAACATGAAATGAATCCTTCTAGGAGTATGGGTGTCTCACTTTGTCGCATCGTACCCGAACGGATCATGGATTCACTGGTCAGTTTCCCTGATTCGATAATTTCATCGATTAGTCTTCTTTATCCATTGGAAAGTTTCTCTAACTAGCCATTTCCCACGATTCGAAAGTTTTGTGTGATTTGTCAGCAAAGATAGGTACTGTACGGTTAAATATAACGTGCATAGAAATCTTCGTCACAGTTCGTATTTCCGACAAAAAACGAATCACAAAACGTAAGGGCCGTAAACATAACCTTAATATTTAAACCTTATCGTAAAGAATTTAAAAGTCATTTTTAAATAAGGTAGATGCAAGCCTTGTTGGATGCGAAAGGCGGAGGACCGTGTGTGGTGGTGAGCCTTGGGAGAGGCCTATATCCTGCAGGGGAGAGACACGGGCTGATGATGATGATGATGATGATGAAGCCTTGTTGCAGGACACGTGCACTTCTTACTGCAAAATTCTATAGAGCTGTTATTAACACCGTCTTTTGTTTTTAAGGTGGTTTTTAACTTTCAATTTTTTAATAATAAATAATAATTTATTTACACACTAGAATTACTAAATAATTACATTGCGACTAGCTTTACTTAAAACCTATAGTATCTAGACTGGACAAAACCCGTAACATAGGTCTTATAGGTAACCTTCAATTTCACTGTGATTGTAATTTTTATTTATTTATTTGTACAGACATTTTTGGTTAATAAAAAACATTTAATGTATCGAAGATCACTTGTTTCGTTGTGTATTTTAACGACTCTTTATAGATATTGCTTTCCGACTGCTTGGAAATACGAGCTTTGCCGAAGTAAGGCGAAGATTTCTATGAGTATTATATCTTTAGCCGTACTGTACAGTTGAACTCCATGGCCTAGTAATTTTTTTTTGTTTTCGAAAATAAAAAAGACTTTGTAACTAGGTAATAAACAGAGACGGGCTTTTTAAGCCCGTAAGGCCGGCGCCAATAAAACAGCAAAATTTACATAACACCAAGATTTGAATATTAGATACTTTTGATAATTTAATATTGACCCATCAAATAGGTTATATAGTTTTCCTATTTCTGTTGTTTTATATATATAAATCTATTTTTGTGATACTGAAAAAACGTCATACCAAAATGAGTCTGGTGTATCATTATTATTTATTTAAATTTAAATTTAAAGCAAATATAATATATGATAGCATATAATTTAAAACAAAATGTGCTTATTATATGTGTTTGACAAATTTCGATAAATCAAAAAATTTTATTTCTTGATACTGTCTCAAAAGTGTAGTACATATAGCCTAACAAATGTTTAAAAAATCTGACGCACGCGTCTCACTCATAATAATACGAGCAGAGCTGTGAGTGAAATCAGTAAAAGAGGTTTTTTTTTAATCTTTTAATACTCCACTTTCAACTAGAAATCTGATCATCACCTAACCATCTAATCAATTCATTTTGACTTTCAATAAGTGTGTGTAAACATCTTATATTGAATAAAAACTTTTTGATTTTGATTGATACTACGAAATTCACTAGGAAACTATAAGATCTATTCAAGAAGAAAAAAACATTAATTGCAATTACAGATTAGGTGAGATATCCGCATTGAAATACTAAAAAAAGAATTTTTAAAAATTTTTTTTTTTATATGAATACTTTTTTTTTATTAACAATATTACCAAATTCACTAGACAATAAATTAATCAATAAAAAAATATTTTTTAGATTTTTCTGTATAAACACTGTTAAATTAACAGCTTTTTAACAGGATCTTAGATGACGAAGTTGTGTTTAATTTCAATATTATTATTAAACTAGCTTTCCGCCCACGACTTCGCCTGCATAGACTACATAGTTGTGCCGGGACAGCTAAAGGGCCGCGACGCTCCAGAACATTGTGACACTTTCTAGAACTTTCTGAAACTTAACTACATAAGAAATCTCTCCTCCCTAAATACCTATCTAATCTTATTAAAATCCATCTAGCCATTTTAACATGAAGAATAGCTATCCCACAGGCCAGTCCCAAAATCGGTTAGCCGTTTTGAAAATTAATCGAAACAGACAGACAGGCTAACAGACACTACGATTTTTTATATATATAAAAAAATTGCTTGTCACTCCTAACAACGCCCTTTTTACGTTTCCGAAATTTCAGTTAAATCGGATCAGCGGTTTCGGCGATTAGCCCGAACAAAAAGACAGACAAAAACCAACTCTTGTCACTCCTGATAACCTAATTTTTATGTCAGCGAACATTTATTCAAATGGTTTAGTCATTTTGCAGATTCGCCGGGACAAACAGACAGACAGAGAAACACACCAAGAAAAAGTTACCTGTATCACTCCAAACAACCTATTTTTAAAGTCTGCAAAGTTTCATTAAAATCAGTTTAACTTTTTAGGAATTCAGCTCAAACAGACAGACAAACAGAGAAACAAACAAAAACTAGCGTATGTCACTTCCTCACACCCTTCTTTTCACGTCTCATCATCATCATCAGCCCATTTTTACCCCACTGCAGGGGCTTAGGCCTCCCCCAGGGTGAGGAGGGGGGCTTGGAGCTTAAGTCCACCACGCTGCTCCACTGCGGGTTGGGAACTGTAACGACCGCCATCTATTGACAGCGTCCGGGACCGACTGCTTAACGTGCCCTCCGAAGCACGGTGTCAGTGATATTGTGTACTTAAGTCAGAAAAACACATTGGTACACGTCCGGATTCGAACCATGGCCCGATGGGGCCAAATTTGAGACAGGCTCGTTGCGCTCTGGGCTATCACGACACCGGAGCTATCACGACACGACACCTTTTCACGTCTGCGGAGTTTCATTAAAATCCGTTTAACAGTTTTGGAGTTTAGTCTAGCAGACATACAAACGGACAGACATACAAACAAAAAACATCATATTTTACTTCTTACAACCTTTTTATTGTACCTGTGAAGTTTCATTACAATCGGTTCAGCTGTTTCGGAGATTAGCTTGAACAGACAGACAGACGAACAGACAAACGTGAAATACACAGCCCTGTCCGTACCACTATACTTCGACCCTTCCTAAAATTAGTCAGTTCGGTTTTCAAATCATACATGAGAATTTCTTAAAATAGTTATTTTAAAGGCGAATAGGCACCGAGCTTTGAATTAGTTGAATAGAGGATTAATGCTGACTGGATGGAGAACCAAACTAATCACATTAGAGCCATATGAGGAAGGGAGACGCTGCATATATATTTTTAATACATAAATATATAGCTATTTTACATCAAAATAAGGAAGAAATTGATTTGTTGATGCATACAAATATTTGTCCCGGGCGGGAATCGAACTCGAAATCTTCGGTCTAGCAGTTAGTCACTATACGCACTCTACCAATCGGTCAAACTGATTTAACTTATCTCTAACTCATGTAACTTATATGATAAAATAGAAATTGTTTTTACTAACAAAAATGTCATCAAATCTTTAAAAAAATTATTCAATATATTTACCTTACCTTTCCATTCCATTCCATCAGCCCTTTTGCACTGCAGGGGCTTAGGCCTCCTCTCAAGATGAGAGGGTTTGGAACTTGAATCCACCACCCTCCTCCACTGCGGGTTGGGGGACAGTCTACAGTCGGTAGGAAAAAAATCTCGCGTTGGGTCATATCTACTATACATTTCTTATTTGTGTTATTGTAAACCTTTGCTTACAAAAACGTATAATATCAATATAGCCCGGGATCGCGTCGCTGATAATATTTATGGTATAGTCGAGGAACCCTTCCCTAATAATATTTACGATATAGCCGGGAGTTCGTCGCTGATTATACTAACGATATAGTCACAAAGAAGAAAATCAGAATTACCCACAAAAGGGAAATGAAATCCCATTTCTCCCATCAAAAACATTCCTGTAAATAATTAGCCTATTTACGCCACACTTTTGTCGCAAAATGTTTTGAGGTCTCGAGAAGAGCTAAATCAGCCATTTTATCTTTGATTATAATAATGTCTGGATGGACCCTCGCGATACAATTTAAACAAAAATGACAAACTAACTTTTATATACTTGTGTGTGACTCAACAGACCATATACTCTAGCTACGTCATACTAATCATGTACAGACCGTCTCTGTGTACGTGAATTCAGATAATATTTTTATCTACGTGTTTTGACGCCCACTCTCTATCCAGACGTTATTCACAAGATATACCTAATTTAAAACTTGTCCATTTGGATTTAACAACCACGAAGCATAATTTATTATTGATTTATGTACAGGAATGCTTTCGATGAGATTCATATTCATTAATAACGACTGTATTACTAAAATTTTCGAATTTTTCGTACCCAATAAGCATATAATATAAGCATATGTATTCGAAGAATAGCCTACTCCTCAATTCCCCAATATATTATAAATTTTATAAATTCAAACATAAAAGTACGAAACTTCTACGCTTACCGTCTAACTACTCTTCTTCTAGTTAGCTGGTGTATCTTTGGCGAGTTTCGGTCCGATTTCAGTCCGCGAGGTCCCCGCGCGCCAGCCTTCACCCCCTCGAAATTGTGTTTGAAAGTTTCGATACTGTGAAGTGACAGTTCTGACTCTATTAAACCAAACGCTGCTGACAAATTTATTATCTTTATACGTATGAATTCCAAGAATAGATTCGTTATACTGTCACCATACGTATAAAGGAAATAAATTTGTCAGCAGCGTTTGGTTTTAAAAACTGTCTCTTCACAGTATCGAAACTGTCAAACACAATTTCGCGGGAGTGAAGGCTGGCGCGCGGGGACCTCGCGGACTGAAACCGGACTGAAACTTGCTAAAGATACACCAGCTAACTAGAAGAAGAGTGGTTAGACGGTTCGAATTCGAAGAATAGATTCGATATACTGTCACGAAAAATCAAATAGTAAATTCTTACGTTGTTTCTAGATGAACCTCTGATGAATTCGGATTCGCTTCCGGACCAAAACGATTGGCTGCATCAACACAATGGCTATAGTTGTTCCGCGGAATCTGTTAGCTTACTCCTTTACTGCTTGGGGCCATTAAAATAGTAATATCGCAAAGCCCGCCTTTGCAGCGTAACATTCGTAGCGCAATTCGGAACGCAATCTCCGAACCAGATAGGTCTTTCTCACAGGGCTGTCAATAAATGTTTCCGAAATTATAAAACAATACACACGTCGCTTTGGTTTACTGAAGGATCGTATTCATATCGATGTCAAAGTATCGATTAATATAATATAAAAACACATTTAAAATATATATTTTTTAATAATTATAAAAGGAATTAAACGATCACGGTAATTTACCTTAATATTGTCGTTGCACAACAGGTGGTCGCCGGCGCGGCATTACTTCTACAAGGACGTTGACCTCATTAGATCTAGATTATTGTTCTGTTTATCGCCACGGCGGCGTCCACTTGCTGTAATGTGATAACACTCACGTAAATAGATGACATTTAAAAAAAATCAGTGTTTTTTATTTGTTTTTACTTGCATTTTTTACTTTTTTTCTTTATAATTTGATTCTCTGTGTAATTGGTACCAATTTGATCCCTCAATAAAAATAGTGTATAATCGTGAAATAGCGTTTCAACGTCGTTAACAGCAGCAAAGAGGTTAAGGAGGCAGCGACGAAGTTAAGTAAAACGCCCGGTCAGGTTCAAAGAAAGTGAGTGACGGGCCTGCCCTCGGAAGTGACGTACTATTCGGCTGTGCTCGGCCAGTTTCAGTATTGCTCTTCTTCCTTCAGGTTCGGCTTCAGAGTTTGGCTTCAAGCTTCTTCTTTTCTCTGTCATGTTGTTTGCAGTGGATCGTGATTTATATAACAACCGCGGTCATGGTATTGCTGCACAGAGAGCTACCCCATTTCCAAGAATTACACCCTTCGTCCATTTTCGAGTGAACGTCAGTTTTCCACTTTTATTTCCAAAAGTGCATGTCTTGCAATCAGTTTTACGAATATCCATTCTTATATACATACATATATATTTACATTAATTGTGAGTTATCGCATCAGCGTAATATAAGCCGAAACGTGTTAAATTAGCGATTTGACGTCGGTTTTTCTTACATTACCCCTATACCCAGATGAAATTGAGCCCTATGGTTGCTCATTCTATGTAATTTATTTCATAACTAGCAACTGCCCACGGCTTCGTCCACGTAGACATGATGTTTTTATGTTTATTTTTCCGTTTCCACTCTGTCTTTACAATTAAAGTCTTTGATATTAAGACAATTTTTTCCATTTTTCAAGTTATTTTCATGTGAAATGTATCAAATCAGTTCAGTATTTTAGCCATAAAAAAACTTATTTTCGCGTTTACATGTATATTTTAGTTTTAACATAAATCATATTAGTGCATTTTCAGGACGCAAGTCATTTAATTTTATGATCGTTTCCGCAGTATAGCCGTAAAAGAAAAAAAAAAAACAAATGGATACTTTTTCACGGTAAATACAACTAATGACGGACAGGAAAATGTAACAAATACACGCACATTTCTTCGACAAAAATTGGCCTATATTCGCCAAACATCAATATCGGTTAATCAGTCAAATAGTCAAAAGGTAACAAACATAAAGACACAATCCGAGGTAAAAAGTGTAAGCAAATATAACCCTATGTCCTACCTCAGAGTTTAATCTATCTCTATACAAATTTTTAGTTTCTAAGTTAGACCCAGACAAGCATAGTTACTGTCTGTGGTCATAAAATACAGCCTATAATGATCACTGGAATATTTGTTACAATGAAAATAGAAAGCCATATGTGTGTAACTTCAGTAATTATTATGTGATGCGCGTATCGACATGAAGCGACTCATCATTTTATTTTTATATGGGTATGATTCGAGCTCAGCACGATAGTATTCACATGTTCGACCTATAACCGCTTTGATGTATTTTAATTAATTTGTCTCATTTTCCAAAATTGTTTTCCACCCTTACCTGTGGCTACATATACCTATATATGCCATTCCCAAATGGTTAAATTAGAATGTCAATTGGTTGGCTAAGCTGTTCATTAAATGCCGACATTCAATTGAATGCTAAAGGAAGCTTAGGGAAATTGTTGAAAGCAACGTTTAACTAATAAGCTGAACATCGCTTTTAGCCTGTTGCTTAGGTAAAATAAATTGTGATGTACTTAAAACTACGAAAGTGTACTTAAATTTAAATTTCACATGATTGTGTTGACAGAAGAAAATCATATCAGAAATTTATAAAAAATAGAAAATGTTCCTGGAGAGGTTCAACTTTACTTCCAACTATTTTAAATGAAATGAAATTAATTTCATTTCCTTTAACCTGAGCTACACATGGTCCGCTAATTTTTGTAGTTATGTGCTGAATCGTTACATAATTCCATAGTTTTATTATTATCAGTTTAGTATCATTAATAGTCTTTCTTTGTTTTTGTTTGAATGAAATTTGGCCCACACCTACTCGTAGCTTTATCAAACCGATATGCACGCAGTGATGTATATCTATTAGGTATGGAACTTTTTATGAATAGGACGTGAATAATCATATGAAATGCGTAATTATACGTCGCACCTGCTACTTTCCTTCACATGGTCTGCTACGCCTGCTACAATTAACACTCAGCGAAATCGCTGATCGTGCGAATTTTATCGTTTATAACAACTTCATTTATTATTAGAAAATATTAGACATAAGCATGAAGGAGAGTTCATTGATTGAAAATAGGTCTGCATTAGCATACCTATGTCCTGCATATAGGCATGCAGCACATATACTCGTGTGTACTACGTACGTATCACCTAAATACGACCCCTATTTTATTGCAAGTTGCAGCGCCAGCGACTGGTCATATAAAAATCATAATTCATATTTAATTTCCAATACCAAATAGGAAAAATTGTAATATTACTTCATAGTGATAAAAAATCATTGACTGTGAAATTTCACAGGTAAAATCACTGCGAAAAAGTCTAGTGATTTCATCAAATGAAAACTAATTAAAGGTAGCAATTATTTCAAAGCGTAATATCTAAGGCGTTTTGGAACCCTGTGCTTCTTCTACCTAGTTTTTCAAAACGTCCGTCGCTGACACATTATAATTTCAACACGTATATATACACATAACAAAACACAATTTGTATAAGAAACACGCAATATTTCCAGTGAACTAGCTCGTCTTCTTACATAATCGTATTATAAGTAACTGGTTATTTGAGATTAGGCGGCTGCCTTCTTTGCCTTTGCCACCTTAAAGAATTATGATTTCCTATGGCTAGAACATGAGGATCATAGAATTTACAAGCCAATCATTTTATTAACAGTATTCTTAACTCCATTGGAACACTATCTAAAGGTCTTTTTCTTGACGGAGTGCCTTGCCAGATAGCATAACATACTGCGTAAGTAGGGAAAACAATAATGAAATATTATAAAAACTATAACATAATTTCAATAAAATAGCGTGTCACGTTACAGGATCGTATTGTTAACAGTAATAGCAAATGAATAAAGGAATAAATCGACATAGGCGGAAATAGTGCTAAGTACATAAAATTAGGCGGCTGACCTCTTTACAGAATTTGTGTTTCAGAACGTAAAAATTATTTATAAACGTAATCCAACAGATTAGATTTTTTTTGCATAAACTTTGATAACAGATTAGGGTATTGTATTATGTAGGGTAGGGTATTGGTTCATTGGTGTATCAAATCATCACAATGCTGTGATTCACAAATAAAGCAATACGAGGTTATCAGAAAACCTCAAATTGTTCATACTAAAAGGCAATGCCCATTGCACGATATAAAATTGACCCAAGTTAATATTACGGGACTATAGGTTGCGTTCATTCAAAACATGTGTCTCTGAATATATCTTTTTTTTTTAAATTATTAATAAATTATGAAGTTTTCAAGAAAGCGGCATTTTTGAAATATCACATATTAACTCATATCTAGATACGTGGCGGCATCTTTATATGTCACGCTGTTGCATTGGATTGTTTTTATTTTAAGCAATATGTTTCTTCCGATAGGCATCTACACAACATGTTATGTGTTTCAAAGCTTATAATTATTAAAAAAATAAAAATTAACGTTTATTAGAAACAGTGCTAGTAAAAGCGCTACCTATCGTAAAAATGATTATCCAGTTATCCATCCAGTATAGCGCCATCGTGGTGATGTTATAGCAACTAAATCGATTTCAAATTAATTCGTTGGGTCTATTGAATGTCTGATTTTAAAAATCTATTCTAATGAAATTTTATTGCTTTTTTCTATTTATTAAATTCTATTGAATAGGAAATCACAGAATCGCAAGTAAAGGAAACTTCATTTTTGCTACTGATTTTCTTAAAGGTGAAAGCATCTTATTTTTAAACAAATAATCCAAAATACAGATGAGTAATTAATGTATTAAACATGCCTTTTAATTTCTAAAGTTTTGTTTTTTTCAATCAATTAGTAATGTTTTTTCTTCAATCCTTTGTTTAGGAATATTGCTAATTCTTATTCTGGTATTCAACAATAATCATACTTAAATCTCAAATGTAAATATGCGGTCCATTTTAAAGTAGTAGAAATACACGTATATATTTTGTCATTTTATACTAAATTTTGCTTACCACTCCGCCTGCGTGATTATACATAACTTCTAGAGTGCTACTGTGACTACTATACCATCTCACAACCCAAAGCTTCGTTCATCATTCATTTTGGATTTTGATCAATTTTGTATAATAATAACAATAATAACTCCGATATCCCACACAGCGCCATCTAGTTCCAAACCAAGCAAAGCTTCTAATATAGATACCAGACGACTGATATAGAAATACTTAAATAATCTTTATTTTAATATAGATAGATAGATATTTTTTTTTAATCCCTGATATAGTTCGTCTCAAACTTTATGACGGATCAGAATACAACGCTATAAGCGTACTTGCGTAAGTACAGTCATATGCCCCTCGCTCCACTACGTCCTGCTACACCTAAAACTGGTTACTGTGACGCGACTTGTGCCTACCTTCGGATCGGCCATAAAGTTTGATTGGAACTGTACTTTCGACCAGAATTAAAAGAATCCCATGTTACTCCTCGGTATCGTCAAGATTCTCCGCGTAAATAAATCAGAACGTTTCGTTGCTCCGTTACGACGCACAAAAAGTACAAATAGACATACTTCCGCGGTTATAACATTCGTTAGGATAACACACGACTTAACAACTGTCAACCCTAACGTGCGTTGCGCGTGTGCGTGTCGTCAGACCGCGAGGGTGGGAGGTGGGGGGAGAGACACATCTCCTCCCCTCCCGCTCCGCGTTTATGCCCTCCCGACTTGGCACGTTTGGCCGCTCATACCACCCTGTACATTTATATGGTGGCTTTAAATTGCAAGTGCTTTATTTTTGCGTTGTTAAAACGTTAGTCGGTGACCGATTTGGCTTTATGCGTAATGCACAAGCCTTCGGACCACGTGATTTGTGGTCAAGAATACTTAGAAATATGTTATCTGAAATTTGTTCAAGTAGTTAGGGAGCTGGCTGCCATTTTAATATATTATTTGTTGGTGTTTCATATTGTTAGAGACGATAGTTCAGATCAATAGAAACCTCTTCAAATTCCTTTGTTTTCAGAAGCATTCTGAACAGCAATTCCAGAGGTAGAATTATTATTATTTTTTATTTTCAAAGTGCTCTAACTCAAAAACGAAGCGACACACAGCCTTAATAGACTGGACCAAATCGATTCGCATTGATCTGAACTATCATTTCTATCAATATGAAACATAAACAAACCATATACCAAAATGGCAGCCATCTCTAGTAACAATTTTATCGTTCCAAAAACAATAATTTGGCAAACTGTAATTTTGTAGGTTAGGTTCCACGTGAAAGTTGGTTGAAGAATCTTCATTACTTCCAGAACTTTCAGGTACAAACTCACTAATAGTGTTTCTCGTTCGTGACATTCGTTCGCACGATCATATTCATCTGAGTCAGGAATGTAAATGTCACTGCTAGACGAACCAAAATGTCCATCGTTCGCATGAGAAGACTGTGCGTACTCATTATAATGTTGCTCAGATATAGGGTCACTTTGAACGATATTTTGGGTAAATAATTCAAGAGTTTGTCCTGTAGTTTGACCTTGTCAAAAGATTACAAGTGCTGTTCATTATAATATTCCCTTACTAAAGGCAATAAATAACACCTTGACAAAAGATATGTGTAGAGCCATGTAGTGTGAGACCCTAAAATTAAAGCCGTAGTTCAGAGTTTCCTGAAAAGGTGAAAACGTTCAGTGACGGTCCATTTATTTGAAATGTGTCGTTCGGCCTGAACAGTGCTTACATCAGGTGCGTGCATAAAAGTATGAATTGACTAGAAGCTCTGGCCTCTTCTGCGCTTATCGTCTAAGCACTCGTACTCTAGCTAGCTGGTGCAAGATGGCTAGTTTCAGTCCGCGAGGTGACTGCGCCAGTCTTCACCCCCGCGAAATTGCATTTGATAGTTTCGAGACTATGATATGACATTTCTGACTCTATTAAAACGAAACGCTGCTATCAAATTTATTTACTCTATGGGTGAGCGTAGCAAAAAGTTCGTTCTCACGCTATTAATGCGGAATGTTTTTCATAGAAACTAATATTATTTTGCGTTTGATGTTTGCAAGGGTTGATATATTCATTAAAAATTACACATCATATCGTCTTTTGACCGCCAAGCGGGTCTCTTCAAATATTTTCAAGGTTTTAGTAAACTTGTGGTACCAGGTCGATAAGGCCTGTCAGACAAAATACGAAACTTCGATGGAGGCTTTTTTGTTTGGACTGCCAATACACCGGATATAAAAGAGATGTCTAATTCTGGACATAGACTTCCTCCTAGGGAGAGGTCTTGGGTCACCTGTAACTAAAGGTAGTCAGATAGGCAACCCCACACTCAATGGTCGCCCTTTGTACACGATACACGTAATTTGCGGAAAAATGTATTGAAGTTTAAGAAATAGTGATAAATGAACATCTGATTTATTTTGAGAAGCCCACTCCTTTTTAATGCTCTGTTTTATATCTCTTAAGTTGAATTATGATTTGTTCTATTCATATGTGAAGATTCATTGAACTTATTTCTCGGGTTGTAGGCGTTCAAACAAGAACAGAAACTTGAAAAAAAAAAACAATTAAAATTGCATTTAATTTTTCAGGGATTACTAATTAAGTACAATATTAAAAAATGAAATAAAAAATGTTTATAAAATTAGTACGGAACCATGGACAGAATTTAAAAAAAAAGTGCTTGATTGTAACGGAAAATTTTGAATTCTAAAATGGATATATCAATAATAGTAAAATCTATATATGTAAATATTATAAAATTTATTGAAGTATTTATATCAGTTGTCTGGCATCCATAGTATAAGCTTCGCTTACTTTGGGATGTCCGAAGTATTATCATTACATCTCATCTGGATACCATAAATTCTAATATGGTTGCGGATGCGCAATTATAAGTGATCATCAGATGCATTATATGAGCAGTGCATTTGTGTTATTAACAAATTATACGAGAATGCATGTAATAGATTAATAAAAAATAAATTAAATACATAATAATTATTTTTGATTTATGCAAGAATGACACTTTTTTTAATACCTTACAACTATAGATTCATCTTTCAATATGTGTCCGACGTGCACTCGGTGGAAATTTTATGGTTTTATTGGGAAAATTGGAACTATAAATGGGAACGTAAAACCGTTAAATGTATTTCGGCGATACGACCTTCATAAGCAGTTAACCTATATACAGAAAAAGGTTATATTATTTGAACGGAATGTGTGCAGTTTTTAGCAAGATGCAATTCTTCTCTGAATAAAAAGATTAACTACGTATCAAAACTTAAAATTGAGAAGTAACGCTGTTTTGTAAGTTAAATTTCAACAGTTTTATAAATATATTACAAAAACAAAACTAATTCAATCAAGTTTCATGTAAAGTTTGAGGTCCAAGGAAAGCTCTGTGCCAAGTTCTAAAAAAACCGTTGGAAAATAACGACTTCAGAGCGCGAATAGAAACTGCGTTACTGTATCAAAATTGAATGAGAAAAATTACATACTTGGCCTGAAAATGAAGTGTCGCGGGGTCATCAAACCATCGAAACAATTTGACGGATTTAGACGGAATTAACTGTATTGTAAAGAATTGAGTACATGCTATGGATTAACGCAAACAAAATCAATTTGCCATATAAATATATTATCAATGTCAAATGTAAGTCAAAACACAAAGACTGAAAATTAAAAAAATAAAATTTCACGACCGAAAAAAAAACTGTACGTTCTCATTGTTTGAAGAAGAAAGAAGTTTAGAAAAATTTGAGCACCTCGAAAAAGATTGTCGTGATAGCCCAAAGTGCACGAACCTGTCTCAAATTTATAAGGCCCCATAGGGCCATGGTTCGAACCCGGGCGTGTACCAATGAGTTTTTCTGACTTAAGTACATAACTATCACTGACTCCGTGCCTCGGAGAGCACGCTAAGCAGTCGGTCCGGAACGCTGTCAATAGATGGCGGGCGGTCCCCAACCCGCAGTGGAGCAGCGTTGTGGATTTAAGCTCCAAGCCCCCTCTTCACTCTGGGGGAGGCCTAAGCCCCTGCAGTGGGGTAAAAATGAGCTGATGAAGTCAAGTGAACAAGATTGACTAATACGGCAAGCGCAAGCGGCGAAATTCGACATTTCCAACATCGCAGCCTTTTACATCAACAGAATCACTTCAAATCCTTTTTTTATTCGTTCGTAACATAATGACCGAATATGTGAAAATAAAAAACTAGCCGTAGCTAGCTCTACTTCTACTTGCCTAGATTTTTTATTTATTTATATTTTCCAGGGGTATTATTACCTAATTCTGAAGAAGTTATATTCAAAAAGTTCACAGTTTGAATCGGTCGACAGCTTACACATAAATTTATTTGGAGCTAAATTTTTGATGAGCGCTTTTAAGATACGGCCACGGACTCAAATAAAGTCGTCTCGTTGTTACGAGCTAGAAGTTACGAAATTCAATTACGAAAATACACACGAATTTTTGCATCACATTGTCCGTAATCGAGTTACACACTTGAAAGTTTATGTAAAAGAGACGCCGTTGATGGGTGTTTTTAAAGTTAAATTGTAAATTTCTCTTTGGGATCTCGACGTCTTAGCTTAAGTCGTGACGGAAAATAAGACATTTTTAAATGACATGATTTGTGATGAAGTCATGATGAAGTTCCAAAAATAATTTCCGAGTTTACATCAGATTCTGATTATAGAACACTTAAAACTTAAAGTTGAGTATTTTATTGAGGATGTTTTCTCGTCTTATATGTCTGTCCGTTTGTATGTATTTTCTGTCCGTCAAAGCTTCGTTTCTACATGTAAAGCAGATGTGAGGTGGCAGTGTCAATATTTATTAATCGCCAAAAAGCTTATTTAAATTTTTAGGGTTCCATACTTAAACGGTGCCAACGGAACCTTATTACTATTACACTGTTCGTCCATTCTTCCGTCCGTATCTCACAGGGCTGTATCTTTTGAACCTTAGTACGTAGTAGACACAGAGTGTGTTTTACCAAGGCAGCTATAAAAAATAATAAAAAAACATTATATGTAATGTTAAATTTTGTACGGTGGTACCTACGAAACCCTTTTTATGCGATTCCGACTCGTACTTTCCCGATTTTGTACACTTACCTCCGCCTATGATGAAGTGAAAGTGATTTTTTTCACTTATCTCATCATGTCGGGTATCGTTGGAAAGTTATTTTAAAATAAAATATTTCTGTCAGTTCTCCACTTTTTGTTTCAGCTCCCCGTTTCTGAAATATTTAGCTCTAATGTTCGCAGGTATGGAACCCATTCTACCAACCTTTATATCCAAAGGATAGAATCGATACGTGACAAGTGTTTCAATATTCAATATGTCCTAAGTTTGTAATTTCTAAAATTAATTGAAATATTCCGAATCGAGCTGAAGACACCCTTTGAACATTAGCCTCTTCACTTCACTTCATCAGCCCATTTTTACCCCACTGCAGGAGCTTAGGCCTCCCCCAGGGTGAGGAGGAGGGCTTAGAGCTTAAATCAAACACGCTGCTCCACTGTGGGTTGGGGACTGTAACGACCGCCATCTACTGACAGCGTCCGGGACCGACTGCATAACGTGCTCTCTGAAGTACGGAGTCAATGATAGTTGTATTGACACAGGTTCGTTGCGCTTTGGGCTATCACGACACCGACATTAGACTTCATTTCTGGTGTATTTATGGGAATCATCTTTGACGTAAAATTACAATAGATCTTCATAATACTTTGCGAAAAGACTCAGTACTACAGCTTACCATACCATCAACCCATCAATACTACAGGGACTTAGGCTCCCCTCGGGATGAAGGGGCTTGGAGCTTAATCCACCACGCCGCTCCAATGCGGATTGGTTGATTGTAACGACTGCCATCTATTAACGGCAACCGGGGCCGACAGCGTAACGTGCACAGAATCAGTGATAGTTATATACATAAGTTAGATAACTCATTAATACATGCTTTGGGATTCGAACCATGGCCTTCTAAATAAGAAGCGGCCTCGCTACCACTCGATTATCACGACTTACAGCTTCCGCTGTAAAAAAATCGCATCCATTTAATATATTCTTCCACCAGCCCATTAATATCTCACCGCAGGGGCTTATGCCTCTATCCAGGGTGAGAGTGATTGGAGCTTAATTCACCACGCTACTCCAATGCGGGTTGGTGGATTTTAACGACTACCATTTGTTGATAACACCCGGGACCGACAGCTTAATGTGCTCTCCGAAGCACAGGGTCAGTGATAGCCGGCAAAAACTCGTTGGTACACGCCCGGATTTGAACCATGACCGCCTTGTAAACCAGAAATAGGTTCCCCGCGCTCGGGCTACCACGACACTACTACGACACTATACATTAAAACCGCGATATTAATATGTTTCAGTGATTTCTAATAGCAGGGAAAAAGCGCGACACAGTTTTACCCTAGAAGATTTTACTCACTTACAAACAAAGCTTATTCTAAAGCGTTTACGGGTTAGACAGAGAGAACAAGATTCGATAATTATTTTGCAAATGTATGTAAGTTTTTTTTGTGCGTTTAATTTGGTTTTTTTAATCTATTATTTTTCTAATCTGTGTAATTAATGTTCTTGCGTGGCGATACAAGATGGATCATGATTTCATCTTTTTAAATGTGTAAGTTTCAGAAATTGCGTTTCAAAATGACTAATATAGTTTACGGTATATTATTGTTCACGAAGTCGGTGCTAAGTCGTTCACTTTATATTGTGTTCTAAATTTGTTATAGTTGTAAATATATCATTGTTGTTATTGTTATTATCTGATAAGTACTCTTTTAAAATGACTGGATTAGCACCGACTTCATAAAATATATGCCGCTTATAGTGTTCTGTTTTTAATTTGTGTTCTTCTATAATTTTCCATAAAGTAGAAATATTATTTTAATTTTTTAATTTAGGTTTTGTAATCGAATTTTATTTTGTTTTGCGTCAAAAAATATTAAATCTTTTAATTTCTAAGTAACTGTAAACTTGTAAAGTATGTATAAATTGTATGTCTAAACTGTAAAGTATAAGAAAAATTTGTTTGTATTTAGTGTGAATATGGCTTCTAAAGGCGCTGCTTAAATGAGACAGCTCCTTTTGTAGAAAACTGACGACAAATCGCAGTATTATTCCCTAACTTCTAAATATAAACGAGTTGTAGCTTCCGTCATCCACATCTGAATAACTAAAAATTACAACTAAAACAACACTATGTGTGCCTATGAAATTTGAGGGTACTCCTCGATTTCTTTGGGATCCTATCATCAGATCCTGACAGTGATAATAAGACTGCCTCGGGTGTATACCCTATCAAATACAAAAATTATTTTCTAAATTGGTTTACAACTGACGAAGATATCGGGGAAGATACATGAAAATAATTTTAAAAAACATGAAGACCAATAAATATGAACTTCCTCCTTTTTGGTTCTAATAAAATAAAATCTCATGTCGCCATAGGCAAGCACTCGGCGTGTGTTGTTTCTAACTTAATAACATGGGTGTGAGAGTTGTTATCATCATCATCATCATCAGCCCATTTTACCCCATTGCAGGGGCTTAGGCCTCCCCCAGGGTGAGGAGGAGGGTTTGGAGCTTAAATCCACCCCGCTACTCCACTGCGGGTTGGGGATTGTGACGACCGCCATCTATTGACAGCGTCCGGGACCGACTGCTTAACGTGCTCTCTGAGGCACGGAGTCAGTGATAGTTAATGTACTTAAGTCAGAAAAACTCATTGGTACACGCCTGGATTCGAACCATGGCCCTATGGCCTTTGTAAATTTTAAACAGGTTCGTTGCGCTCTGGGCTATCACGACTAGAGTTGAGTTGTTATAGAACGATGTGATTTGTAAGAAGATGTATTTAAAGTGGAAGAAAGTAAGCTGAGAGGTTTTGACCATATGGAAATTATAAATGAAAGTATGATGTCGAAACAAGTTAAAAATAATGATAACACCTGGGACATTCCACACAGCGCCATCTAGTCCCAAACTAAGCAAAGCTAGTATTATGGGTACCAGACAACTGATATGCGTAGGTACTTAACATTTAAGTACATATGTATATCAGTTGTCTGGTATCCTTAATACAAGTTTTGTTTGAATATTTAGTATTCTTTATAATAAATATATATATACAAGATGAGGTTTTAATGACCAGCCAAATTTTAATAAAATGATCTTTGGTAGAAAACCGATAGTTTTCTTATTTCCTTTTCGTATCGTTCTATAGAAAAATATTGAGATATGACTACATAAACCTTTCCCGAAAAAACCAATAACTCTAGTGACCATTCATGCCCGCCGTCCTATTCCGTTTCAAGGCCTCGGGCGCGTACGTTTACTATAGCGTTAAGAAAGCAACCAAACGTTAGAAAATAACACTGTAGATAAAATAATTTATTATGAAAATGTAACCCATATTTTTTATTTACTCAATGAGGTCTATTGGTGATACCGAATATTCAGAAAAATTTTGGCCGGTTACTGAAATCTCACCTTGTATATATATTTTACACTCAGACACGGAATAAATAGATATGTTCATGCACACAAATATTTGTCTCGGACGGGAATCGAACCCGCAATCCTTGGCTCTGCAGTTTGGGGCTCTATGTACTCCGCCAATCGGTCAGTCTAGACCAGGTCGGTTGTAAACCGAATGTATATTATAGATATAGAATACTAATGGTAAAAAAAAAGAAATGTTTTTAGATATTACAATATTTTTGCGTGTGTTTATAAGCGTTATTATATTGTACGAGAATCATTATGTATTGTAGCTTTAATAAGAAGCTTTGTAGAGGCGTCGGCCCCATAATTTACCGGAAGTCATGTTTACGCTTTCCCGTCTCAGCCTTTTTCATATTAGATAAGAAAAGCTTATCGGATGTTATTATAAAAATCTGTACAGCTGCTATTCAATGCATTTAATCTTTAACAATAAACGCATCAAGAATAAAAAATAAAAAAAATTGATAATTTTAATAAAATTGTAGTTTCGATAAATAAATAAAAAAACTGATAGTTTCAACGAAATCGTAATTTCGATACTTAAAACAAAAATACAGTGACCTAAAAAACTAAAGTGAGCTAATTGAAGTAGTTCGGCTCTTAATAAGTGTTAAGAGTACACACTCGGAATGCAACGTAAAATCATGTTATTTCACATACGAGTCCAGGAAACTGACGCAGTTTTTTAAAAAAAGTTCATTTATTGTTGCTACGTAACGTGATACCTATAGTTGAAAAGTATAAGTAATTAATTACAAATTAACCTTAAACTCTAGGTGTTATCACTAAAAAAGCAATTAATATATTCAAACAAGCAATAGTCACTTGAAATCACGTTTAAATAAACTATGCCTGTGATAAAATTACTTTGCGTTTTTATATTATTAACGTCAAAAGTTAAGTTAAAATTTGTGCTAAAATATATAGAAATTCAAGGTTTACGATTTTCAAAACAATTTTCATGGTGAAGTAAACTGTAAGCGTAACCTTAACTAACTTCTTTAGACTAAAATCGGGTAGCATAGTCGATTTCGTGACTATAGCTATCAGTGTTTAAAATTTACTCTTACTATATTAAAATTAAATAATAACACTGAATTCCATGAATAAGTCTTGTTATTTTTGCATTTTATAGAAATATGTTATATTTATTAAGAAAAAACTAATGGGTGAAATTTTTTATTGATATCTACAAAAATGCCGAAGACACAAATTTTTTAAATTTTTAAATAAAAAAAAATTAAAAATATAAAAGAATGCTATGACGTCTCATGGTTACGTTACTTTGGGCTTACGTGGATAGTTTGTAAGTAGCGGCACCGAGTGACGTCACGAGCGAGTCGTAAAAACACGAACTGTGATTTGTTATATCTCCGGTAATAATCGGTATTTTACCGAAATTCAAAAACTATAGTTTTTATACTCTAGCCAGAGTGTAAAATAGCGTATTATACATAATTTTGTTGAAGAGGACGCGATCATTGGCGTTAAAATGAAAAAAAAAAAAATTTCTTACACGAAACAGTTTTCAAAATGACTCGCTCACACACCAAAATTAAAACCTCTTCTTGTTAAAAAAAAACGTTACTTGTTTATAAAAAAGACGATTGCGTGATACAACTCGCTTATTTAAATTCCGTAGAGAATAAGCTGGCTATTATAGTCATCAGTTTATTATAAGCACTCGGTTGCGCCTCGCGCTTATAAACACCACGACTATAGTATGCATTTGACAGCAGCTTTTGGTTTCAATCGTCACTTCACAGTACCGAAAATGTTAAACGCAATTTCGCGGGGGTGAAAACCGACGTGCAGGGATTTTGCGAGGGAAAAGACAGGCGCGCGGGGACCTCGCGAACTGAAACTCGCCATCTTGCACCAGCTAGCTAAAGTATGAGTGGTTAGACGAAAAACGCAGAAAAGTGCTTCTAGTCAATTCGTACTTTCACGGTAAATTCTAACTTCTGGTTAAATGAATTTTATATGGAAATGCGCAGTATCTTTTAACCTTTAAAAATGGTAATTTATTTGCTTGTCATGCACATGTGTATTGTCAATGTTTTTGTATATCACGAGAAGCGCCTTTATCAGTCGTTTCATATTAGAATTACGTGTCTAGATCACAATAGCCTAAGCTTTTATTGAAACTACGATACATATAAATGGGTTTATGAATTGGTACAAGTTGGCACAAGTCTACAGGAAGGTTTCTTCACCACTTCCCTTTGTTCTAGACTTTAGGTAACATCTAGAGACTCCGTTTGTGAAAAAAAATAGGCAAGTCAAATTATCCCATCAAAATATTTTCTCGAAAGAATTATTGATATAGTGTGGTTAATAAGTCAGACACAAATAAGGAGAGATCCCACCGGCGGCCGCCGACCGCGCAATTATTAATCGTTTACGATTCGTTATATAAATATGTAATATTTATTAAGATAAACTAACAAGTGAAAGAATTTTATTGATATCTATATGTTATGGGCAATTATTATGATGTGGGCAAAATTAAATAAATACCAGACAAACAAACACGCAGCTTTATTTCTGTATAAAAGTAGGCATGTTCGGTTTTTGGTGCGTAACCCATTACACTGGCACAAAATAAACATTACTTGCGAAAAAGCGCTTGTAACTCCTTAATAATGTTTCTACGCCATTTACGCCCTCGGGTGTAAAGAAAAAAAAATGTACGTTTGTGGGGTAACATATTATGTTGTATATAGGAAATATTTCACACTATTCTCTTGATGCGATTTCACCTGTATTGATTTCGGCTACAACAAAAATTTATCATACCTTATGTATCACATCCTTATTATAATAATACCTGGGACATCCCACACAGCGCCATCTAGTCTCGAACTAAACAAAGCTTGTATTATGAGTACCAGACAACTGATATACATACTTAAATATTCTTTATAATATACTTCACACTCACACACGGGACAAATGTACATGTTCAAGCACACAAATATATGTCCCAGGCGGGAATCGAACCCGTAATCCTTGGCTCCGTAGTTAGGGTCTCTGACCACACGGCCAATCGGTCAGTCAAACTACTTCATTGCTAAGCAATTAAATGATAATTTATTTGATATTAATGTAGTCATAGTTCATTTACTTTATGTGGGTAGCAACCCTGCCTACGAAGCTGGAGGTTCCGGGTTCGAATCCCAAGTCGGGTCAGTATTTATATGATGAATATTGATACTGGTACCGGGTCTTGGTTGTTATGTGTATGTGGTGTCTTCGCTTGGTACCCAAAACACAAGCTAATGCTTAGTTTGTAGCCCAGACATTGTTGTGATGTATATGTTAACAATGTCTCTTTACAGTGGCCCTCATAATAAAATTATTATTATTGTTTTATTTTATTGTCCTTAAGCATTTTATGTTGTTTTTATGACTAAAATATTGAAAATTCTATACGTAAATCCTTCAAGTTTGCCAAAAACAAGTAAGATTAATGAGTATTGGAGAAGGTATTTCGTAAATTACAAGTAATAAATTGTTAAATAAAAATATAAATGTAGTACTTACGTGATTCGACTATAGATTAGTGTTAAAAGGGGACATGTGGACACAAAATATTAAAAAACACATAAAAATACATGTATATTTGCAGTTTTACTAGAAAGTTCAAAGTATTTCTAATACACTACGCCTAATAAAAATAGTCTTTATACGATAACTAAATTCATAAACAAAATTATATTCCAGTAAATAAAATAGGATTTATAAGCTATTAGCTTTCGCCCGCGGCTCCGCTCGCGAGGACTACACAATCTACACAGTGGTACTGGGATCCTTTTTCTTGGGATAAAAGTAACCTATAGCACTGTTCGGCTTGTAAACTATATTTACACTAAGAATTATAGCGGTCCCGGTACAACTGTTAGTCCACGCGAGCGGAGCCGCGGGCGGAAGACTAGTATCTTTATAAATTATAGTCTGTGTTATTCTGATGTTTAAGCTACATTATTTTTGTTAAGTTTCATTAAAATCAATTCAGTAGTTTTCGCGTGAAAGAGTAACAAACATCCATACATACAAACTTTCACGTTTATAGTACTGGTAAGGATTTTTATCTCTATCTCTTTCTTGCAAAACGATATTTAACATTATTTCACATGGCCTGACGTCACAGCTAAGTACGCCGTGCGGTATTGCCCTCTCTGTCTAACAGAACATTTTAAGTATTCATAACTTTGTTAATAATGATTTATTTTTCAAAATTCCTTCAATGTTATGATATATTTAGAAAACTCTTTCATATTAAATAATAAGACAAAAACAAAAAAAAAAAACTAGCCTATTGTTACGGTTACTGTTATTGTTAGCCTACTGACTTCGATGTCGGCCTTTTAATTGTAAGATAATAAATTTCTATTGTATAAGTCTTATTAATTTATGTTATTGTTTTTATTATTATTTCGAAAGTAAAATGTAAATGTAAAATTTAAAAAATTAACAATATATTTTATTTGGATTCTATTATTTATACGGACATGTATAAACATGCAAATAGACTATATACTACTATGAGACTATACATCAAAAGTAAAAATTCTTATATTTTTATTGACCCTAAAGGAGCGTCCATAAATTGCATAGTTCCATTTTGGCTTTTTTCGGCTTCCTGGCATAGAATTTTTTTTAAATTTTATAGATTTAGGATAAAGACGTTTTATGTCGTTTCTTTTTTTCTTTTGCCATATCCATTGTAAAATTATTGCATATGAAAATTAAAATATCGATATTTTATTCTGTAAACTATATCAAAAATAATATATTGAATATTCTGCGCTGTTTTAATGGTATTCCAAAAAAAATATTTAAGGACATTTCGCTGAAGGTCTCCTCCCTCCCACCAGACCTCACGTAACCCAGCATAGCTTTCTTTTCTACCTAACTCCCACCCCTCCTTGGCTAGGCTCGTAGTCTATAATGCTCCCGAACTGACATTCGAATGGTTATGATATAGAGCAGGCAAATGCTATCATCCTGTACAGATTCGTACAACTCAACTATGTAACAGATTACATGTGCCACTTTATGGGTGCGATCATTTCTCATTTCTCGGTAAAGACGTCTTTGTTATTTTAAAATATTTCTTCATCTTCATCAGCCCATTTTTACCCCACTGCAGGGGCTTAGGCCTCCCCCAGGGTGAGGAGGGGGGCTTGGAGCTTAAATCCACCACGCTGCTCCACTGCGGGTTGGGGACGGTAACGACCGCCATCTATTGACAGCGTCCGGGACCAACTGCTTAACGTGCCCTCCGAAGCACGGAGTCAGTGATAGTTATGTACTTAAGTCAGAAAAACTCATTGGTACACGCCCGGACTCGAACCATGGCCCTATGGAGCCTTATAAATTTGAGACAGGTTCGTTGCGCTTTGGGCTATCGCAACTTTAAAATATCTACGATATACTTTTAGTTTTTAATCTATGGTTGCAAAAAAGAGATTCGAAGTATTCAAATTTTATAGCTTCGCGAAGATTCATTCGTAAAAAGCGGCGATAGCTTTGTGGTGACAAGCCCCCCTCTTAAGTAGAAGGTCGTTCGAATTCCAGGGCATGTACCAAAAAGTCTTTTCTGCCTTAAGTACATCACTATCACTAACTCTGTACCTCGGAGAGCACATTATGACGTCGTCACTTCCGGTTGCCATTTGTCATCATCAGATGGTAGTCGTTAAATTCCACCAACCCGAACTAGAGCAGCGTGGTGGATTAAGCTTAACCACCCTCATCCGAGGGGAGATCTAATCCCCTGCAGTAGGGCATAATGTGCTGATATGTTATGGCATATGGTTGATTCATTCCGGCGACGAAAATACCATCCAGACAGATGCACAACAGACTTATCTTTATTATTTGCCAAAGTTTCTATAGACGATGATAACCAAGGACAATCAGTAGTTTTGTGTACGTAAATAAATTTTCGGTCCTTTAAACACATTTTTCTACACCTCATAGAAGTAATGTAGACAAATAAAATGACGTCACTGCCCCTTGCCTGCCTCCCCCACCCTTGAAGCTACACGTGCCATCCACGTGTTATTCCGCGACAACTTTATGACGCAGTAGCCCAGTTTAGTCAAAATATTTTATACATTATTCGCTAAGTAAATAGATATAACTCAATTTATTCGACTTTTAGATAAGGTTCCATGTATGTAAATTAAAATGTAGTTTTCGTTAACTTGAAAGCAAATCTTCGCTACTATAGAACTGTGTCATAGTGACAGTGTACATGAAAAATATTATAGGGACAGTTGTAATCTAAGGCCGCCAGCAGACGGACTGCATCACAGCAACCGCACGCAGTCGATAAAGTCAACTGCATGCAGTTGTACGGTCAACTTCGTTCAGTCATGATATCAACTTCACGCGGTCTTCTGCAGTCGTGTGAAGTCAATATCAACTGCATGCAGTCGTGAGTTCAACTTCATGCGGTCGGCTACAGTCGTTTAGTATCGGCGCACGCGGTCCATCGCTAATCGCATACAGTTAGTGTGAAGTTAGTCCAGAGGCAGAACGCACGTCGTCACGTCGAACGGAACACGTCGAAAGGAATAAAAATGGATTTCGACACAGACTTATTTATTTCTTTAATAAAAAGTAAAAAAAGCATTTGGAATTACAAAAGTCAGGAGTACAGTAACAAAATAAAGCGCAGTAATGATTGGGCTTCTGTATGCGAATCAATGATACCAAATTTTGCCGAAAAAAATAACAAGGAAAAAAATGCTATTGGTAAGTTTACAATTTTATTTTCTATTCTTCTTATGATAAAATAATAATAAAAGATTCTGTGATAGTAATAAACTATGTTAAATTAATTGGTATGTAGCATCGACGAACAAAAAAAGTTGGACGGATTTTATTATTATTGACGACCGCTTGGCCGAGTGGGTAGTGATCCTGCTTGCAAATCCGGATGTCCCGGGTTCGAGTCCCGGTCGGGGGCAATATTTATGTGGTAAATATGGATAGCGGTGCCGGGTAATATATGTATGTGATGTCCTCGCTTGGTACCCACAGCACAAGCTAAAGCTTTGTTTGGGGCATCGACATATATGTATCGTTTGGGGCCATGACGTTGTTGTGTGAATTGTAACAGTATTTGTACGGATCATTGATGTTGTACTTGTAATACTAAAATAAGAAATGAAATTTTAAAGAAAATAATAAAATTTCATTTTTTAGCAGTTTATATTAATTTTTCCTTGCACATTGGTTTTTATGTCAGATAATTTTTATTTTTGATGTTCATTTTCAATGTCCTCCGATAGTTGCGAGAAGTGCGAAATCTGTAGATTTTTTGTTCGTCCATGGTATGTAGGTATTTCAGTTATGGAAACATACGAATATTATAGTGACTAAATACAATTATTTTGCCATGGAAGACAGCCTTCATCGCTCATGAAATAATCTGCAAATTTATTTCTGATAGAATCTGCCCGCGTTATATTTATATTTTGGTCCACATCTCTCAATTCGTCTTCCATACCAAAAATTGTAAGCGTATCCTCATAATCAAACCCATCCCTTCGTACAAAATTATGTAAAATGCAAGAAGCTTTTACTATATCTTTTGCATAATCCACCGACACGTCAATCGGTCTATGAAAAATACGCCACTTATTTGTCATTATTCCAAACGTACATTCAATGTATCTTCTTGCTCGTGACAAACGATAATTAAAAATTCTTTTCTTTTGCTCAATATTTCTGCCTGAATATGGGCGCATTAAATTTTGGGATAACGCAAATGCTTCATCGCCAATAAATACATAAGGCATAGGGTCGCCGTTGGTTGTAATAGGTGAAGGATTTGGGATATTCAACATATTGGACCGTAGTCTTTGATATAATTGTGTATCCTCAAGAATAGTGGAATCCGAGTTTCGACCATATGCTCCGATATCGACGAAAATAAACTTGTAGTTACTGTCACATATAGCCAATAGAAGTAATGAAAAATATTTTTTGTAGTTGTAGTACGAAGATCCACTCTTAGCTGGCTTAAAAATTCTTATGTGTTTACCGTCGACGGCACCTAAGCAATTTGGGAACTGAGCGCGTATTTTAAATCCATTAGCGACATCCTTCCACTTGTCTTCCGTTAGGTCTTCTAAAAATGAGTTTTTCATGATATTCCAAATTTGTACGCACACTTCTCTTACAATTCCAATTATTGTTGAAATCCCCCTTCTGTACGAATAATGAAGGTCTTGAAATGAGCACCCAGTTGCTAGAAACCTGCAATCAAACAAGCTCAATCAATCATTACCAACTTTGACAGCTGAACCGATTCCAAAGAAACTTAGTAGACATAAAGGGAAAGTTTTCAGAAGTGACATAAGATGGACGGGGACGGGGCGGGGACGGGGAAGGGGACGAGTACGGGGACGGAGACGGGGACGGGGACGGGGACGAGGACGGGACAGTGGCGGGTACGGGGACGGAAGACTGAGAAGATAAATGTACCAAAAAATCGAATGTGATTTGTATACAAAAATATAAATGTGTATAATTTATATGATCACGTTTTTTGTTTATTTACAGCAATTGAACTACAGGGCAGGTGGAAAGTTCTAAGAGATGGTTTTATGAGAAGTGTAAAAAATCAAAATAAAAAAAGTGGATCAGCTGCTACTACAAAGAAGCTGTATACATATTATGAGCAATTATTATTTTTAAAAGATATAATGACAGATAAAGGCAAGCGTGATTCAGGCGGCGCCGGTACTTCCAATGAACAAAGTGAAATTACACCTGATGAGATTGCTGCAAAAAAACCAAAACGGGGAACAAAGGAAACATCATCTGACGATATATTAATTGAAAGCTTGACTAAAAGTGTGATCGAAAAAAGTGATGAAAATGATCCTGATAAACAATTTCTATTATGTCTTCTGAATGATTTCAAAGCTATATCTGATGATGATAAACTAGACGCGAAAAGTGATATCATAAATATAATTAGACATTACAAAAATAAAAATTCACATCAGTACGAAACTGGAAGAAACCAGTCTTCGCCCGCATACTATTTCAAAGGATACACTACTGCTACACATTATTCAAGAAGCGCGGCAATTGCCTCTGACTCAACACAAATTCAAGACTCCAATGATAACATTTTGCAAACAATAGAAAGTACACACCGCCCATACGACCAAGAATCTCCTGATCAGAGTATTTCATCACCAGAAATGTATGGAGACGTAATAAGCAATATTTTTTGAATATCTATTATTATTATGTATAATATCAATCAATACAAATCAATATGTATTTATATATCTATACCTACCCGTCCTTATCCTACACTTAGCAGGGTTGGCACAATATGTGTTCTTCCACTCCTTCCTATCTCTCGTTAACTGATCATCCACTTAAAAAGATTAGATTAAAAAAATTATTACAGAGACTAAGCTAAAAATAAAAAATATTTGAAAATAAGTTTTTTTTTATTTACATCCTAAATTTAGCATCGTTGTCGTTGTCGAAATTGATATTCACGTGGAAAGTCTTACCTGATGGTGATTGCAATTCTCTCTTCAGCTGGAATACTTTGCCGCATGATAGTGTCTTGATGAGACACTGATTCTTTTAATATATCGTTTAATTGATCAAATGCAGCAATTGACATCCTAAAGTACTTGTAAAATTTAACTTCATCTTGTCTTAATTTCGGATACAGTATGAAAAAATCACCTTCTGTATGGCAAAATAATAGCAAAGGATCAATCCACATCCGCGCTGCACGTTGCAGTTTTTGAATTCGCTGCCGGCGGCGGCGCCGTAATAATAATAAGAGAAGTAACATCTGTGCTTTCATTTCGACGTCAAATCTTATACTGGCTCTTGGACAAAATGCGTGGCGTCAACTGCGCAAAGTCAGTATCCGACTGCAGATAACTGCATGCAGTTGACTTTATCGACTGCGTGCGGTTGCTGTGATGCAGTCCGTCTGCTGGCGGCCTAAGCTTCCTGAAGCCTTTTATCATTAATAAGCCCTACGTCATCTCTAAACTCATTCCATTCCATCAGCCCTTTTTTTTATATCCCACTGCAGGTGCTTAGTCCTCCCCTTAAGATGAAGGGAGCTTGGGAGGGAAGGAGCTTGTTGCTTAAATCCACCACGCTGCTCCAATGAGGGTTAGCGGATTGTAACAGCCGCCATATATTGACAGCAACCGGGACCGACTGCTTGACCTGCTCTCCGAGGTACGGAGTCAGTGATAGTTAATGTACCTACATAAGTCAGAAACACTTATTGGTACACGCCCGGATTCGAACCACGGCGAAACTCGTATCTTCATATTTAGATTTTTCCGTCAGTTTATATGTCTGTTTATTAGCAATGATTTTGTAACGGGTAAAGGCTTTGGGCAATCTAAATTAGACCCGTTTAATTGAAAGATCGTGGTTTCTTTTAAGAGAATTGTGTACATCAAAGCCCACCCCATCAAACCAACCAATTCGTCCAAAAACATTATAATATGGTATTCAGATTAGCAAAAACTAGGTTTATACATTTTTAATTATAAAAATATTTTGACATATCATAAGAAGAAACGACATAAATGCGCGGGTTTTTTTTTAAATGGTTTTTTTTAAACACGTTCAACTTGAAACTAATTGCGTTTTCACATGTTGTAAAAATAAAAAAAAATAATGAATTTTGATGAAATGTTTTTCAACATGTTTTTTAGATTTTATCATGCTTTTAAACAAATATTTTGTTTAATTACACATAGTAATTTCAGACACTTTTCCAGTACAGATATTACATGTAGGTCACACTAAATTGTACTTCATAGTGAATATGTCGAAACTTCAAATGGCGTATATTCGCTCAGTGGTGTATATTTATTTGCTCACAATTTCGTAGTCGTGCTGCGGTATCTCTATGGTACATTCTTGTTTTATATAACCGCATTTTAGAATTATAGCAAAACTTCTAACATTTTATAAGATATTCAGAACACGTCAGGATGCTAGTTCATGCGGTCATAAACAGTTTGACCCATATTTCGATAAATTTATGGCGGATCCATGTTTCCCTGACTAGCCACTAATATTATGTGTGACCGATAGCTTAGTTGGTGTTTGTTGTTTGTAAAAAATAATGATATTACACAAATAGTATTCTCGTAAACTGCTTCAATCTCCATATCTATATATGAATACTTGAAGGAAAGGCTTTAGAACCCTTTTTAAGGATACTACGGCCATATAGGAGTGTGAGATTTGGGATAGTCAAAGTTTATGTAGATTAGAAGTGCAGAAAGCTAAAATTTATATACAGGATGAGTTTTTATGACGATGACAAGTAGTGAAAAATATTCAAAGAGGTCATGAGCTCGATTTATGAGAAAACAAAACTGCATATTCATATTTTTGTAAAATCTATTACTTTTTAAGGGGATGAAACTACTTGATTTGATAATGTATATTACTAATACGTGAAGAGAAAACTTTATACCCTTCTTAAAGCATATTACGGGTACGGAGGAGTGTGAGATTTGGCATAGGTAAAGTTTATAAGGAAAAGGAGTGTCAAAGCTAAAATCTATATAATATATACACGTATATACGTAATATGCATTACAAATACTATTAACCACAGGAGTTAATACTCTGTCGTTTGATGCAGTTTGAATTGACTTAATCTCTATTTATTGTTGGTGGTTTCAAAAAAGTGAGTAGGTAAGTCAATACTTACAACACGGTCATGAACACAAAATGGATTCATTACCTACACACGTTATTATCAAACCGCAGTATCATCATCAGCCCATTTCACCCCACTGCAGGGGCTTAGGCCTTTCCCAGGGTGGAAGGGGTTTGGAGCTTAAATCCACCACGCTACTTTACTGCGGGTTGGGAACTGTAACGACCGCCATCTATTGACAGCGTCCGGGACCGACTGCTTAACGTGGCCTCCGAAGCACGGTGTCAGTGATATTGTGTACTTAAGTCAGAAAAACTCATTGGTACACGCCCGGATTCGAACCATGGCCCGATGGGGCCAAATTTGAGACAGGCTCGTTGCGCTCTGGGCTATCAGGACACTATATTACTCTATACTAATTGATAAAGATTCATTCTAGTTGCTTACTCTTAATTGTTAACATTGTTTATTATTTTAATATGTAATTGTACTATTTGTAATTGTGGATATTAATAAAAAATATTTTTTTATTATAATGAAAGTATTGATTCAATTGACTGGTACGGTCGAAATTCGACCGCTGGGTGACCACTAGTGATTGATAAAAACACAACGTTATGTATGTGAAAATCTATTTATTCTAAAAAAAAAACTATTAAACTAAAGTATTATTAATAAACTTTATGGACTGAACATCGATTATGTTTGAACGATAAATAGTATAATATATTATGTGCACAACGAACACTACTAAATATTTATCAAATCGATTCTAATGACTAGATTTTATGAACACACTTCCAATATCGATATATTGTAAGTTTATATTTTATTTATGCCTAATATTCGTTTATATGAAGCATTTCACGTCGTATTTTGTCAGTGATACGGCCTTTCTATTCTCTATTATAAAACAAAATTAGAATTTATGGAAGACGTGAGAAATAAATAATAAAACGTATAAAAACCAATTTTAGAAATTTTTGTTTGTAGTTTTGTTTCTTCGTTTGTACGCGCATCACGGAAAAGCTACTCATAGGATTTAAAATATAATTACTACAAAATATAAAACTTTATTGTGACTAACTTTTAGTCTTTATTTCATCAAAATCGGTTAACAAAATCAAATGATACAAGATGAGAAGATGAGGGTTTTAAATGAAGTTTGACGACCGCTTAGCCTAGTGGGTAGCGACCCTGCCTACGAAGCTGGAGGTCACGGGTTCGAATCCCAGGTCGGGTCAGTATTCATATGATGAATATTGATACTGGTACTGGGTCTTTGTTGTTATATGTATGTGATGTCTTCGCTTTGTACCCAAAACACAAGCTAATGCTTAGTTTGGGGCCTAGACGTTGTTGTAATGTATATGCTATTAGTATTATTAGTTAGAAATCTCCGGTGCCCGGTGTTAAGGAGCAATGTGTCGTAGGGGACAGAATCAGACATGTTGCGTTTTATAACCGGCTGAGATAGCGAACGAAGTCGCGGGCACAGCTAGTCTTATCATGAAATATATTATGGTACTACTTTATGCTTAAACATTAACTGTCGCATTTTTGTAATACAATAGCAGAGTTTAGTTCCAAAAGTTGTTTGTTACCTTTACATATGGAATAGTTTTCCGTCCGCAGCTCCGCTAGCGTGGTCTACACAGTTGTACCGTGATCCCTTTTGCTGGGATAAAAAGTAGCGTATGTCGCTCTTCAGATTATAAAAATCATGGCGATCCCGGTACAAGTGTCCACGCGAACGGAGCGGCGGGCGGGAAGCTAGTTTGAAAATAAAATTACTCTATTACTCAAGAATAATTTAGGATTCGAATGATGAAAGAATTTTTGAAGTTAGTCCAATAGTTTTTGTGTTTATAGCGATACAAGCATCCAAAAATACAAATCTTTTCTATTTATAATATTCGTGATGGGATCTGCCATTTTTTGTGACTAGATTTATTGTCTCCCACGGAAGTGGAAAGGTCTAGCGACGGTCATGTTTGTGTCTTAATAGAGGACAGGACAGTCTATAACCAAGTATATATATTTTGTGATATAACCGTAGCTCGAAATATTCGAGACTTTTCACGTGACGTTCCGGCATGGAAAAAGTTAATTTATTATTTAATAGTGTTGCGTACGGTTCCACGACGTTTGTATTCTTTAAGTGACCCAGAATAATTATTTGATGGTGTATGTTTTATATCTGAAGCAAAAATAAAACATTTCAATTTAAAAAGAATTCTTCAATATATACAAATACAGCATATTCTTGAACGAATGCAATTTGCGTTGATTTAAGAATTATTTTTCTTCTGTGTGCACATAAAAAAAAAGAATTCTTATATCAATGCATGCATTGATCCAAGAATATACTGAATTTGTATTTTATGAACTATCACTGACTCCGCGCCTCGGAGAGGACGTTAAGCAGTCGGTCCCGGACGCTGTCAATAGATGGCATTCGTTACAATCCCCAACTCGCAGTGGAGCAGCGTGGTGGATTTAAGCCCCAAGCGGCTCTCACTCCGGGGGAGGCCTAAGCCCGTGCAGTGGGGTAAAAATGGACTGATGAAGTAAAGTGAAGTATTTTCTTAACAACAGAATTCTTTTTTTTCTGTGTTCTAATAACTTCTTTTTAAAATAATAAATAAAATAATGATACTTCCTTGAAAATTACAAAATATACTCTCATGAATGAGCAAAACGACTAATTACGCGCCCCTGAAGGTTGCGCCTCTAGCACCCGCCTCTAGCACCCGCAAAAAAATTTACTTGAAATTTATATTCCACTTCTACCAACCTATTAAGCCTCACTGCAGGGGCTTAGGCTTCCCCCCAGAATGAGGAGGGATTGGAGTTTTATCCACCACGCTGCTCCAGAGCGGGTTGGTGGAGATTTATATTACCACCAAAAGTTCATAAAAAAATAAACAAAAAAATACATTTTATTTTATTATTATCGGATTTGTTTCGTAATTTTGAGAATGCCTACCCAACTTGTCTACACAATTATTTTATATGAATTAAAGCAATTTTTTTCATTTGTTACTTTAGAAAAAAAAATTGTAGGTACGGTAGGTACCTACAATTTTTTCATACATTATTTTTCCTTTGCTAAAGAAATATTTCCTCGTTTTGTAATTTTGAAAATCGATCCATAATAGACGAAAATTACAGTGAATATAACCTAAAAAGAAAGATTTATAAGGCTAAGACGACCGCTTAGCCTAGTGGGTAGCGACCCTGCGTACGAAGTTGGAGGTCCCGGGTTCGAATCCCAGGTCGGGTTAGTATTTATATGATGAATATTGGTACTGGTACCGTACCTTGGTTGTTATATGTATGTGGTGTCTTCGCTTAGTACCCAAAACACAAGCTAATGCTTAGTTTGCTAGACGTTGTTGTCATGTATACATTGTTATTGTTATTATTGTTATTTACATACAGGCAAACATAGAACTTCTTTCTTTTTAAGTTGGTTGAAAATATAAGAAATTATTTCTCTTTAATTTAACCTTATTTGATTACCGGATTCCATATATAACTGGAAGCCTTGTAGCCTGTTCTCACTTGTATAGAGAGGACTTATTTGACGGAAGGGTCGGTAAGGGGCTTCCTAAAAACGTACGGCGACCAAATCGACGGCATCATAAAGAAAATGATGTAAAAAACGAAAACA
Organism: Luffia ferchaultella; assembly: GCA_949709985.1. Classification (NCBI taxonomy): domain Eukaryota; kingdom Metazoa; phylum Arthropoda; class Insecta; order Lepidoptera; family Psychidae; genus Luffia; species Luffia ferchaultella. The sequence goes on from OX453266.1 coordinate 9,445,944, forward strand.
GTTCTTTTTCCATCTATGGTTATTGAAGTCAAAGAAACCTCTAAAATTTAAATTTCAACTTTAACAACCTAATTTTTCAACCTATCCATGAACCTAGGAATACCCGGACGTGGCCCGTTTAGTAAGTCAGCTGGCTATGTTCGCAGGTGTCAACTTGTACACTCTCAGATCATATTAAGCTTCATTGGTTGTTCAGTGACAAGAAGTCTACAGTTTTTAATACGTTTGTGTATATACAGGATGAGGTTTTAATGACCAGCCAAATTTTAATATAATGATCTTTGGTAGAAAACCGATAGCCGTCTTGTTTCCTTTTAGTATCGTTCTATAGAAAAATATTGAGATAATATGACTACACAAACCTTTCCCGAAAAAACGAATAACTCTAGTCACCATTCATGCCCGCCGCCTCATTCCGTTTCAAGGCCTCGGGCGTGTACGTTTACTATAGAGTTAAGAAGGCAACCAAACGTTACAAATTAACATTATAGATAAAATAATTTATTATGGAAATGTATAGTTTACCCATTATATCAACCCACACCCTTTGACACGTGGACATCGCATACCGACAAAAGTTCACAAAGAAAGCCGCCGGCACTTGGCTGCCACCTTAAAGGATACCTACGCCGGCGTCTGAGGTCTGATATAACGGATAGACTTTAACTCATATTTTTTATTCTAGTAGGGTTTATTGGTGATCTACCATCTAGAAAAAGTGTTGTGTAGAAAAAGTCTGATATGCACATTGTTAAATAACGTTTACTATCACACTTTTTACTCGGGTTTTTTATTCTCAACTGTCTTTTGATATCAGATGTTTATCAGTTTTCTAGAACTTTTGTGCCCTCTAATCCAAAAGTGAATCCAAAAGTGGATGTGGGCATCCATCGAATTCCCTACGTGAATTCTTACCCAGGTGAAGGAGTGCTGTAACACCTAAATTCTCATCGAGTCTAGGCGACCGGTCGACCGGTTTGGCTGGACCGCACGATAGCCGGACAGCGAAGTGACCAGCGACACAACTCGGTGTGCGCTCGAAAGTGTGTGGTATCGGAGTGAGATTTAAATGTTTTCGTATTATCTTTTATTTTCTTACGCAAGAAAGATTTCCGTGACACGTTAAAATAAACGTAAAAGTTACATAATGTATAATAAATAGGTGATTAATAATTCACAAAGTATTATGCTTGCGGATACAGAAAGCGGGAGCTGTAGGAAAGATCACCTCAGTGTACCAGGTTGAGTGACGGGACCGCAGCCCGCTTTTTGATAACGTGTTATTCCAGACCTTACCCCCGCCGAGCTCCTGTCGAGCTCCTACGACACAGGCCAATCCTCCTTTATTGGGTGTCGATGTATATCATACTGGTTTATTTTATTTGCTTTTCCATTTTTTTAGTTTTAATTTATTTTTACTTACGTGCGCTATCGACCGTTGTTTCAGGACCTTATAGTTTTAATTTTTTTAAATTTTATTTAATTTTTATTTCAACGTGATTCATAGTCTGTTATTAAGTAGTTACTCAGTTTTTATTAGTTTTATTTTTATTAGTATTAATTAAATGTTTTTAACTTAACTCGCTTTTACTTTCAAAAAAAATAGTAGTACAAATTTTGGCCGGTTACTTAAATCTCACCTTGTATATACCCATATAGAACGTTTACAATCTAGATGCATAAATTAACAAGAAGTCTAAACCTCTAAGATTTCTTTTTTACACGGAACCCAATAGACGGAAAGAAAGGATCGATCTCGCTACTTCCTTCCTTAATAACTTGTCTAATACTTTGAAAATTCTCGCTCGCGCGGTGATATGTTACTGCATTGTGCCAATGAGGTGAGCCTTAATGGTTAGGGGAAAAAACAACATCATAAAATTGGACCTGTGACGACATTTCGTATAGCGTGCAGTTCTTTACAGTTCCCTACAAAACAACTGTGCGATGAAAAAATATACAACGTCTATGTAGAAACACTAAATAATCAATTTCTGTGAGTATCAAATTAATAGGAAAATTTGGAAAAATGAAAATTAGTGCGCCTCAGGTGCTCATTTGATAGTTAAAATTGATATGTGAGCGTGAACATGTTTAATAGTTCAGTGTCTGGGTGTAAAAGTATCTATATATGTATGTACTATAAAAAATAATAATTTCAGTACTTATATCAGTCATCTAGGAATCCATAACCAGTGGTGTAAAAATCAGCTATATTTCAAAAACACGCTTCAGACTATAAACTATATTATTTTAGCATGTTTATTTATATGCTATGCTATAGCATAACACGCGGAAATGCTTAGCGCAAATTGTTTAATTTGCTGCAGCACTCGGTGACTCGGCATGCGATCGCGCCTCGTTCGTTCGTTGCGTTGGGCGGCGGTCACATGCTGTCGAACGATAGCTGCGCTAAGCGCTAATCAGTCAGCGCGCGATCGCGTTCGCTATAGGACGTGTTTCGTTGTGCTGATCGTATCGCTATATCGGTAAGGCGGACTGCGGGATCGTGTCGCGCTACTTAATAGCACCAAGAAGCAACCAATATAATATGCTAAATCCGTTGGGCTTAAATAACGCGTTTTAAATAATGCTTTATGCTATATTATCCACCACTGTCCATAACACAAGCATAATACTTGCTTACTTTAGGACTAATTGGCTCTAAAAAATTAAACAAAAAAGCTCTATAACAATGGGCTTGGATCAATATCTGTAACATATAAACTATCTGTCCATTAAACTTTCTTGTGTTAGAAAACAACGACAGATTTTCTAGAATTTTACATGTTGCTCACACAACAATCTAATTCACTGTGAATGTTTCAAAATAGCAAATGGCGTATGTTTGGTCTACGGTGTATAATTTTTTGCTCACAGAAAACGTGTTGCGTAACGTAGAACGCGTAACGCCTGCAAGAAAATCTACTTACTTATCTACGACGAATTTACTAAATAAATTACACGACTTGTCTCAGAAGTTGAAATGTTTTCCATCATGAACGTGTATTTACTTCGATCCACAAAAGTAACAAAAAAATTTTGCGAATCGTAGTTTTTCTATCACAGCTCGGAAAGCACGATATATATCATTTGACATTCGTTCGACTTTGCTTTGACGAATAAGCGAAAAGAGCCAAGGTAGCCAGGATACAACTTAATAATACATAACATTGCGCCGCTCAAATATGCAAAAAAAAAACATTGAAAGAATGCCAGGCAAAGCTGCCTAGAAAAATCAAGTGTAAACGGGATATAATTTTTGGTAAACGAATTAAACAAATAATACAATTACAGTTTTGATTTCTACAATGGGATTTCTTTGACCACTACTCATTAACCAAATTTGGTCAAATTGAAAGTCAGGAGCCATTTAATTTACTGAGACAATTGATTGACAATGATTGATGACAAGTCAAAAGGTTAACCTACGCCCTACACATTAACCCAATTGGGTCAGATTAAACATCACTAGCCATATAATTGACAGAGACAATTGGATGATAGTGATTGATGAAAAGTTAATGGGTTAATAGTTGTCATGTCAATCATCAACCATGAATTTCAAATGAAATTAATCAATGAATTTCATGTTTTTTTTTGTAAATATCTATAAAACCCCACATTATATATTGTTATTATAATTACTTAGATTACTTTTTTATAAGAACCAGGTATTTCGTAAGCATCAGTTGGTCTATCGCCTTCATTAACCATTGACCCCTTCATTGAACCATTTTGACAAGGCAAAAGTAGTAAAGAAGGTGGCTCTCGTTCTTTGTGGTAAACCCTTGTTTCACCCGCGTATGCTTGTTATAACACTCAAAACTAAGAACTAGTTGAGTAAACTAGTACACTGAGAAAAGTATTTTTTTTTAATATGATGGTTCACCATCAGTAGAGCAATTATCATCATAAATACAAGGAAATCGAGGAAGAAAAACTACGCGTCATCATATTTCATCATCATCATCAGCCCGTGTCTCTCCACTGCAGGATATAGGCCTCTCCCTAGGCTCACCACCACACACGGTCCTCCGCCTTCCGCATCCAATTACCCCCGGTATGGTGCTTTAGGTCATCAGTCCACCTGGCCGGGAGGCGTCCAACGTTTCGTTTCCCAATATGCGACCTCCACTCAAGAACTCGTCTACCCCATGGGTTGTCGGTTCTACGGCAAATGTGATCAGCCCATTGCCACTTCAGCTTGCTAATCACTTTGGCTATGCCGGCAACTTTAGTTTTTCGACGGATTTCAGTATTCCTGATTTTGTCTATCAAGGAAATACCGAGCATAGCCCGTTCCATAGCGCGCTGAGCGACTTTAAATTTGAGGACCAGTCCTGTCGTGAGAGTCCATGTTTCGGCACCGTATGTCATTGTAGCCAGAACGCATTGGTTGAAGACCTTGGTCTTCAGACATTGTGGTAGTGGCGACGAGAACGGACGACGGAGCTTCCCGAAAGCAGCCCAGCCCATGTGAATTCTTCGGTCGGCCTCTTTGTTGAAGTTGTGTTTGCCTAACTGGACAGTCTGTCCTAAATAGACATAGTCTTGCACAACTTCAAGAGTCGCACTCTCTACGGTTACATCATCATCATCAGCCCGTGTCTCTCCACTGCAGGATATAGGCTTCTCCCAAGACTCACCACCACACACCGTCCTCCTCCTTTCGCATCCAACTACCCCCGGTATGGTGGTTGGTCATCTGTCCACCTGGCCGGGGGGGCGTCCAACACTTCGCTTTCTGGTACGTGGCCTCCACTCGAGAACTCGTCCACCCCATCGGTTATCAGTTCTACGGCAAACGTGACCCGCCCATTGCCACTTTAGCTTGCTGATCGCTTCGGCTATGTCTTGATGTGTTGAAAATAAATTAGATTCAAGTACGTGTGTCAAAAGTGCTCTCATCAAAGGCGAACATAATAATTGCCATTATATCGTCCCATTTGGATTTTACAGTTGTACAATTAATTTCAAATAATATTAATACACAATAGTTACATGCGGAATCGAAAGATATTATACTATACCATCAGCACATTAGTGTCCCACTGCAGGAGCTTAAGCGTCCCTTCGGGATGAGGGGGCTTGGAGCTTAATCCATCACGCTTATCCATTGCGGGTTGGTCGATAAAGGAAAGATAATTTGAGGAAATTTGCAAATCTACCAAAAGAAAACCGTTGAAATTAGATTCAATGAAAATGTGTCAACGTTTTGAGCGTATTCTATATATAAATGATTATATTTTCTGTATAAACTGATAGGACTATCCGTTGAAGATATATCCCAGCAAAGAGCCAAAGGGATAACCATTCGGCGTATTTGTCCATTCGATATGATGTATGTATACATCAATATATCTTACAAACATAGTACATGGACGACCGTCTAATTTCTGTAGTGGAACGCAGGCCGCGTGTCTGGGCCGAGCGACCGCGCGGCGCCGCCCAAGGCTGTCTGCTGGGACCACGCCCTAGGTTAAGGGTATCATCTTGACGAATCAATTTTTAAAGGCTCGACTAGAGGATTAGACTTTTTTAAAAAAATTGGTTGCGTTTACCTAACTAGTGTGTAAGTTCAAAAAGTTCAAAATATGTAAAAAATTTCAGATATTTATTGAAATTCACGTACACCATAGAGTACCGAGATTGACAGCTGCAGCGAGGTTAAACAGTTTTTATTGCCGAAAAATATTTCGTATGTATATATAAGCTTATATATATTTTTATTAATTTGTAACGTGAAATACACTACATTCGTTTGAAAATAAACCACGTGCTACATTTTATACTTTGCCTTAACTTTAGACTAACTTATATGTTTAATTTTCTACAAGAAGCAAGGACGCCGGTCTGAGAGCAGGCGTGCATGCTTCTTAAGAAATCTTAGAAGCTCACTGGTAATCGCTCATTTTTGCTGAAACACATTACATCTATACTAATATTATAAAGCTGAAGAGATTGTTTGTTTGTTTGTTTGAACGCGCAAATCTCAGGAACTACTGGTTCGAATTAAAAACTCCTTTTTGTGTTGGATAGTCTATTTATTGAGGAAGGCTATAAAATAATACTATCTGTCTGTCTGTCTATTCAAATAAATCTCCAAAACGGCTAAACCGATTTTGATGAAATTTCACGGGTAGGAAAAGGAGGTGGTCAAAAGTGACATACGCTACTTTTTGTCTGTCTGTCTGTCTGTACGTCTATGTGTCTATTCGAACTGATCTCCAAAACCGCTGAATAGATTTTAATGAAACTTTGCAGACGTGAATGAAGGTTGTCAAGAGTGACATCAGTTACTTTTTGTGGCTGTCTGTCGTTTATTCGCACTGATCTATCAGCGTAGATAAAGCTGAAAATACTAAGTCTGGGAAGTCGAAATTTGGAATAGTGTTTTATTTTATAACGTGAGTATTAATTTTTTAAGAAAGGAATATTTGGAAATTTCAAATTTAAGGAGGGAGGGATGGAGGGGCTTTGTATGAGAGTCTTTGTTTTTTAAAGTTAGAAACAAAAATTTTTACATAAATAAATAATGACGTGTTTCAGGGTTTTTGGATTTCTACATTTTAAGGGTGGGAAACGTGAGGTGAAAAGTATGTGAGTATCGGTTTTCTTAACGCTGTCAATAGATGGCGGTCGTTACAATCCCCAACCCGCAGTGAAGTAGTGTGGTGGATTTAAGCTCTAAAACCCCCTCCTCACCCTGGGGGAGGCCTAAGCCCCTGCAGTGGGGTAAAGTGGGCCGATGATGATCGGTTTTCTTAAAAGAGTGGGGAGAATGAAGATTCAAAGTTTAAATGGGTGTACCCAATATTAGTTTCAGCAAAAAGTACGTATAAACCGTTTCGAATGTTAATGCTACCTAAAACAGGAATGTGTAGTCTACGCAGCAAGCGAAGCTGCGGGCGGTCGCTAGTCTCTCATAAAGAGACAGGAATGCGTTGTCAAAACGCTCGTTCCCTGCTGCCATCATCTCATCATCTGTAAAAAACGTCCATTTAAAATTTTCTTCACAAATCTTAACGGGATGTAAAAGCACGGTGTTAAGTCTGGGCTATAGGGTGGGTGGTCAATTTCACTAAACGATTTTTTCTCACGGTGCGCTCTGTTGCGTGAGCAGTATATAATACACGTATGTAATATGCCTATACTGAGTTTTCCTCTTCTTTTTTTCTTATTCAACTCTCGTAGTTGATCCAACAAATTAGCATAATATACGACTTCGTCGTAGTATGTTTGGCAAATAATCTATTGGTAATCTACAATGACAATATAATATAAGACAACCGCTTAGCCTAGTGGATAACGACCCTGCCTACGAAGCTGGAGGTCCCGGGTTCGAATCCCAGGTCGGGTCAGTATTTATATGATGAATATTGATACTGGTACCGGATCTTGGTTGTTGTATGTGTGTGGTGTCTTCACTAGGTACCCAAAATACAAGTTAATGCTTAGTTTGGGGCCTAGACGTTGTTGTGATGTATACGTTATTAATATTATTATTATTATATCTTTTCAACGTCCCAAAATGTATTTGCTATTACTTTCCCTGCCTATATTCATACGAAATTTAAACTTTAGAGAAGGCTTCTCATCCTTAAATTACTACTGTGATAACTCTTATTTACTTTTAGACTCCCATTATCGGTTCCAGGACTCATCAGAGGTTATTATTCTAGAAATATTTCAAGAATTCATTGTTGGAAAAAAACTCATCCTTGTTCTAATACACAATTTACTAAATTTCAATTTACACAATGTACATGTACAATGTACATATCAGGATAATAGCTTATTAACTTTTTATTTTATTTATAAAATTAAATTTTATTTACAAAAAGTGCGTCCAACTTGCCAACTTATATCGCCTGGTATCGTACGTACAGACGTACACTAGCTCACTTTCGCTTTTGAAATCATTTTGTAATATTAATAATGTGGGTGTTTGCCGGTGGTTATATACATGTTAAAACATTTTCTTAAAAGTGTTCATCATCATCATCATTTCAGCCTTTAACTGTATACTGCTGAACATAAGCCTCTTTCATTGCACGCCACGTAACGCGATCCTCCGCTTGCTGCATCCAACGGTGACCTGCCGCCTTCTTCAGGTCATCGGTCCATCGATCTACGCTTTCCCGTGCGTGGTCTCCACTCGATAACCTTTTTGCCTCACAGAGTATCGGTTCTGCGACGTATGTGGCCGGCTCACTGCCACTTCAGCTTGCTGATTCTTAGAGCTATGTCGGTAACTCTCGTTCTTCTGCGGCTGTCCTCGTTTCGGATCTTATCTTGCAGATGAACACCAAGCATAGCTCTTTCCATCCGCTCGCTGAGCGACTTTCAATTGGTGTACCAGTCCCAGAGGACCACGTCTCTGCTCCATGAGTCCATAAAGTCATACTTGTTTTGATTTTCTTTTTCAAATATATAAAATTAAACGCACAGAATTCGATATTTTGGATTTTTTTCATAAACTCTATGACACGCGTAATGTATACATACATCGAATAACACTTATAAGGGTATTGACCGCTTATACTAAAGTCCAAATCAGTGACTCCAATGTCGCAACATTTTCCCATCGTTTTTCACCGTCATTCATTTTTATTGAAAAACAATATTTCTGCCAGCTCAGTACACGTGACATCGTACGGCCCAATACTTTGGACTCTCGAATGACACCAAACGTTTTCTGATTGGACAAAGCACAAAATTGTCAAAACACGTCAGACAGTGTCAGACTAATCAAAGAACGAAACGCAAGTTCATAAAACGTATAAAATACCTAGCAACAACCTGAATCCTCACCAGTAGTAACACCACCGCACTCAGGTACGCAAGTCCATGTCCAGACTTGTGTTATATAATATTTTAATAATTTTTGTATAACGTTTATTAAATTTGTTTTATTAGTAAATTCATTTTTGTTTTACTGCAACATCTACTGGTCGGCGAGGCGCGGCTGAGGACACGACAACCTTCCTTTCTTTCTACAAGTATTAGATTCAGACATATGTCAACTTTCCTAGGAAGTAACAATCCATTCCTTTTTAACCCTTTATACACTTTATTTGTCAAAATAAAGTAAGTATAATAATAATAATACATGGGACAACCCACACAGCGCCATCTAGTCCCAAAGTAAGCAAGCATTATGCTTGTGTTATTGGTTACTAGACAATTGATATACATACTTAAATACTTTTTTTTTGAATGATATATACATAGATAAATATTATACACCCAGACCCGGAACGAAATAAACATGATCATGCACACAAATATTTGTCCCGGGCGGGAATCGAACCCGCGACCGTTGGCTTCGCAGTTAGGGTCTCTAACCACTCGGCCATTCGGTCGTCAAAGTAGATTAGGAGCTATGTGAAACAGATAAATATCCCACATACATACATATACAGACCGCTAAAAATCAAAACCCTTCTTTTCGTAATTCGGGTACAAATAAAGTGTCATCTGAACATAATTTTCAACATATTTAAGGCGCAAAATCGCTAATGACATTTTTTAACGTAAAAAATCGGTTTCAGCGACTGATTTCACGCCGGCGCCGTTCGCAAATACAAGGGACACAGTTATAGCAAGTTATAGGAGTTATAGAGGATTGACCCACGATATCAACAATATCCCTACCGCCGAGAAAACGCGATTCGCGGTGTCATGTCGGCGTGCCTTTTAGTGAAATCGAGAAGTGAAAAGTCTTTTGTTTTTGAGAAAATATTCCACGGATTTATTTTTTCTCTAGCAAATACTTTTACACCGTCCGATAATTCGATTCCGTAAAAAGTTCCGAGATTCGTTTGCAGCATCGTTTGTTACTACAATAATGCTTTGTGGGCACCAGACTCTTAGTTTTATACAGAACTTTTGGACGTTTATTCACGTTTTGAGATTTTTTTGATTAAGTGATTTTTATATGGTGACTTTTAGTAAATTACTTCGGAATCACGAAAATACTTTCATCTGACCTACTGGCGCTGTCAATAGATGGCGGTCGTTACAATCTTCAATCCGCAGTGGAGCAGCGTGGTGGATTAAAGCCCCTCTCACCCTAGGGGAGGCCTAAGCCCTTGCAGTGGGGTAAAAAATGGGCTGATGAAATGAAGTGAAGACCCACTAGAATTCCGCAAACGAATTGACGCCTCACTTTTGTTTTACAAAAAAAAAACGTAGTCGCCATGTGCATGTTGGACACGCACAAAAGAAAAGTTTCTTAGATGTTTCAAAATAAAGAAATCGTGCCCCTACAATCGATTCAAATAATATTAATATGAATATAATACCTGGGATTCACTACAGCGCTATCTAGTTTCAAAGTAAACAAGTGTTGTGCTTGTATAATGGGGTACTAGAAAAGCGATATAAATTCTTCTTATAATTTTCTTAAAATATTCTTGGTACTATATACATTATATAATATTCTTTATAATATATACATTACATATAAACTTATATGAAACTTAAAAAGCACGCCAAGTGACCGATAGAGCCCCTAGCATCTCACGAAGACATAGGAACTGCCGTTATTGACAAATAGCAACTTTATGTGGTTTGAAATAATCAAACTCTGTGGAAATGATAAATGAACAGAAAAAAATTAGGTAAGTATTGCAAAATGAGTACCTATCCGATTTTTTTTATTGATTTTCAGTATGGATAGGAAAATGAACGTTTCATTTTATTTTGCTATTTTATTTCCTTAATTTTGATCATAATGGAAACGTACGGGCATACACATAAAAGTACAAATTGACTAGAAGCCCTCTTCTGCGTTTATCGTCTAACTACTATTACTCTGTCTAGCTGGTGCAAGATGGCGAGTTTTAGTTCGAGTTTCAGTGCGCAAGGTCCCCGCGCGCCGTTCTTCACCCTCGTGAAATCCCCGAGCGCCGGTCTTCAACCCCGCAAAATTGCGTAATATCACTTCGATACTGTGAAGTGACATTTATCACTTTGTTAAAACCTCAGCTAAAACTAAACGCTACTGTCAAATTCATTTACTCTGGATATACATAATAATTATCATATTTTAAAATATAATTTGCTTTCTTAGTTTACTGTAAATGTAAATATTTAAAAATATATATAAATATAATCTGTTAAAAATATACAGGTTTATTAAATTTATCATAACAGGAACGAATTGTAACATTTTAAATGCACCTTCATTTATAATGTACTAGACACCAAACTGTAAAACCAATTCATTATGCCCCACTTCTGTAATACACCATATCAGCCCATTATGCCCCACTGCACAGACTTAAGCATCCTTTCGGAATGAAGGTGCTTGGAGCTTAATCCACCACGCTGCTCCAGTGCGGGTTGGTGGGTTCTAACGACTGCCATCCGGTGACGGCAACCGGAACCGACGGCTTAACGAGCACTCCGAGGCATGGAGTCAGTAACAATCATGTACTTAAGTCAGAAAAGACTCGTTGATACAAGCCGATTTCTGGGATACGGGCTCGCCATAACTCGGCTATCACGACATACCAAACTATAAACCGGCTACGAAAGGAATAAATACAAGTAAACATCAAAAAGATCCTAGTTTTTGTGTTCATCAAGATATTTTTAAGGCATGTTTCAAACATTTTTATAAAGTAATCCTTTTTTAACTTCAACGGACGAATAAAAGCAACCCAGAACCCTTGAAATTAAGGGAACATTTCACCCTTTTTCCTAACAAATAGTGAGCCGGTAAGCCAATATCCTTTGATGTACGAGTATTGAGTGCCATTGTTTACCAGAATCGTACATTGATGACTGACCGGTTGGCCGAATGGTTAGAGATCCTAACTGCGGAGCCGAGGGTCGCGGGTTCGATCCCCGCCCGGGACAAATATTTGTGTGCATGAACATGTCTATTTGTTCCGTGTCTGGGTGTAAAAGTATCTATATATGTATACATTATATAAAAAAAATAATGTTTAAGTATATATATCAGTTGTCTAGTACCCCGTAATACAAGCATAATACTTGCTTACTTTGGGACTAGATGGCGCTGTGTGGGATGTCCCAGATATTATTAGATATTATTATTATTATTATTATTATTATTATTATTATTATTATTATTCCAACTTGACCTTGAATGTATCTAGTTGTGACGAACGTGCCCTTATATTAAACCGTCACACTATATCTTAAATACAACAAGCCAGGACAATGTTCATACACTAAGAGGTGGCAACTGATTGACTAAACTACAGTTAAGATGGCTGATTTAGTATAAATAGCTTGTAGATCACATGTGAACAGAATGGAGTCGGTCTGCCGGCATGACTTTGGTGCGTTTGGTAGGCACAGCCGTTGAAACACGTGTTACCTATTGTTCGGAAAACTAAACTATCATTAGGATGGCTGATTCAAGGATAATATTATGATAAAGTCTATCCGTTATATTAGACCTCAGACGCCGGCGTCGGTATCCTTTGAGGCGGCAGCCAAGTGCCGGTGGCTTTCTTTGTGAACTTTTGTCGGTGTGCGGTGTCCGTATCAAAGGGTGTGGGTTATTATAATGGACAAACTATACTATGCACACTTGCTATACGCACAGTATAAAAACTAACATTATTTGTTGCTGCGTTTTAAAATTTCATTAATATTTTAATTAATATAACTCTTGGAAAAAAAATTTCGATAATGTCTTATTATAACTCTCTCTCTCTCTCTCTTCTGCTCTTATCCCACTCTAGGTGGGGTTGGCCCAACATGTTTTTTTCTTCCACTCCTCTCTGAAATCCAGTAAATACAATCCAAATATACAAAAAGAAAATTTCTGCTAGCTTCTCGTACATAATACACTGTGCGCCCCCACAAAACTTACCAATAATGTGGCAAGAATATTGGTGAAAGGTTTACAAGAAATATAATATTATTACTTGTATAGCACTACAGTAATAGACTCTTGTATATGTGTTTTAGAATTATATGTAAGTGTTGAGGGTGTGTGCGTTTGTGTGAATACGTTATTAGGTACCCACATAAAAAAAAAGTACTCACGATTTTGTGCGGTTGTTGAGTTAATTAGTCACTAATCTATTCTCTACTCATTAACCATATTTGGTCAGATTGAAGTTCACGACCTATTTAATTAACAAGACAATTTATTGATAACGATTGATGACTAGTTAAAAGGCTAAATAGGTACATCTATTTCATACGATCGTGAAACGCCTTATTTTTAATTCACAATTTCTGTAATTGTCAAGATTTAAGTCTATTTTGGCAAAATAATAATTGATTTTTTTAAAAGGCATTTCATTTTTTTATTCTAATTTGTTAAGAGGCTTTCATCCCTTGTAGGATATGTCAGCCTCGTTGGCAGCTATTCTAATACTATGTATGTATGTAGTAACTTCAGTTATTAAGTCCGCGGGCCTATACATACCTATTTATGTACATAATTACATATAATATAAGCAAAAAAAAAACAAAGCGGCCCGATCATGACGCCAGACGTCCGCAAATAAAATTATGTAATGTCCCCATACGCAACTCTATTCAATTTTATTCTATTCTAATCAGACTGTCTAGAACTTATGATGAATAATTTTCGGAAATTGACGTATTCTCGACTTCAAGATGCACATTCAGAAACAAAGTAATTCAATTAATAGAATCTTAAAAATTACCTTAACTATACATTAACTATCACTGACTTCGTGCCTCGGAGAGCACGTTAAGCAGTCGCTCCCGGACGCTGTCAATAGATGGTGGTCGTTACAATCCCCAACCCGCAGTGGAGTAGCGTGGTGGATTTAAGCTCCTAACCCCCTCCTTACCCTGGGAGAGGCCTAAGCCCCTGCAGTGGGGGCTGATGAAGATGAAGTACCTACCTCAGGTGAATACATGGCAACAGTCCACATTGCACACATTCAGCGCTTATTCGCACACATACCTACACATAGATCTTCACACACCAGTACACACTCCACACTTCTCTATAAAACGCATCACTTAAAAAGTATCTTAAAACTTTAAAACTGAACCATAACCAGGCCCGGTTATATTATAGTCTTAATCACTGTTTTGTAGTATAAGTCTCAATAGAATTAAACATAATAATAATGTATACATCACAACAACCTTTAGGTCCCAACCTAAGCATTAGTTTGTGTTATGGGTACCAAACGAAGACACCACATACATATAACAACCAAGACCCGCTACCAGTAGCAATATTCATCATATAAATACTGACTCGTCCTGGGATTCGAACCCGGGACCTCCAGCTTCGTAGGCAGGGTTGCTACCCACTAGACTAAGCGGTCGTTGTAAACGTTATAAAATTTGTGATAATTCGTAATTGGTACAACACAATAATAATGTAAAAATATAACAGTAATAACTTAATAATTTATGTATGTTATTATACAAATAAAAAAATTCGGACTCAGGCTCGCTCAGGATGCTCTGGAGAGATCCCAGATTCGAACCTTCGTTAGCGCCTAATTTGGTCGTCATTAATGTTCTCACGCCATCAGTAGGTACATCGGTTACATCCTCAATCCAATATCAATTCTTTGACAAACATAGGCATTTCATATTTCTCTCAATATAATTATTTAATTTAATTAGTTTTATTTATTTATTTTTTATTCTGAAACAGTTTACTGTACCCCATTTAGTTATGCATACCGCAAGCGTGTTTTTGTTATTTAGAATGTTATTTGAATTCTGTTTCATTTTTTTTTTCAATCGTACAAGAGAGTTTAACGGTTCTTACCTATTACTTACTTACCAGGAAATAAATCAATAAGCCCTTTATTTTTAGACGACCCTCTGCATTGCTTATGTATTTGCAGGTAACAGAGTTCGATAAATGAAAAGGAAAACGAAATTCAGTCAGTGTGATTCATCACGCGTGTGTAGATATGTTTGTTTTGATTGTTTAGTCTCTACTCATTGAGTTATATTTGAAAATTAAACCGTGTTGAATTCCATATTGTTTTTGTTAGCACTTACTCAATGACCTTAAGCTCCTTCATCTTCATCATCATCATCATCATCATCAGCCCATTTTACCCCACTGCTTGGGCTTAGGTCTCCCCCCTAGAGGGGGTTTGGAGTTTAAATCCACCACGCTACTCCACTGCGGGTTGGGCATTGTAACGACCGCCATCTATTGACAGCGTCCGGGACCGACTGCTTAACGTGCTCTCCGAGGCACGGAGTCAGTTATAGTTAATGTACTTAAGTCAGAAAAACTCATTGGTACACGCCCGGATTGGAACCATGGCCCTATGGCCTTATAAATTTGAAACAGGTTCGTTGCACTCTGGGCTATCACGACACTTAAGCTTCTTGCATTGAGAGAAATCTCACCTGGAATCAAAGTGAAAACTGACTCAAGTGCATTCCACTGGCAACTTTATGGAAAGTTATTATTTTGGTGTTATTAAATTTCATGCCGTCACGATAAATGAGTTATTTTGCTGCATTTCTATGTAGGAACAAGAGCAATTCTCAATGAAATAACGTAGCGTTTTAGTGTAGGAAACTTTGGTGCAAATAAAGAGTAATGTTATTTTATAACGTTAGCTTGCCTTCTTTTTCACAACGCGCCCGAGACCTTGAGGCCGAAACGGGGCAGAGCGTGCGGCGGCCGTGAATGGTGACTAGAGTTATTGGTTTTTTCGGGAAAGGTTTGCGTAGTCGTATCTCAATATTTTTCTATTGAACGATACTAAAAGGAAACAAGACGGCCATCGGTTTTCTACCAAAGATCATTATATTAAAATTTGGGTGGTTGTTTGAATATCACCTTATATATCAAAGGGATTAGGCAGGATTTTTACAAAACCTCCCAGTCGGCGGCTTGATTTTCCCGCCATCTTCAGCAATAATCGTCGCATTTCAACTAATTTGCACAAAACATTTATGAATTATACACATAAACCTTTCTCTTGAATCACTCTGTCCTTTAGTTTTTAAGTATATCGCGGTCAAGCAGACAGACAGACAAACAGACGCGGCGGGGGACTTTATTTAATATGTAATGAAGTGATATTGCATTACATAACCAGGCTATATTTAATCTGTATATAAAATATATATGGTATTTTATTCTAGCGATATATTATGTTAAAGGTTTTTCCCAAGTGTTCCCTACACCATTTGGAAAGTAAGATGTGACTCAGGCGGCCTAGATTCAAAGAAAAAGTGTCTAACTCATCTTTCATTCTGGAACTTTCTGGGTCGGGCGTTGAAACCGGAATCTTCGCCGTACATTAATTTTCTGACTAGTAATCTTGTCGTTTTAAATTTTCTCTATAAGCCTAGAGACGTTTTCTTGAATTAATATTTTTTTTTGGTTTTATGTGTATGCCTAATTTAAAAAAAATAATTGTATAATACAATTTTTTTATATACTGATGTAAAAGTTATTACAATGAAATTACTAAACAAATAATAATACCTAGGACATCCAACACAGGGCCATCTACTGTCAAAGTAAGTAACTATTACACTTGTATTATGGACACTAGGCAACTGATATTAATATGTATTATTATATTAGTATATACACAATAATATATAGATATTTTATATCCAAACACAAAACAAATATACATGTTCATGCATACAAAATTTGTCCCGGGTGGGAATCGAACCCGCGTTTATCTTTTATGTTATGTTTGAAAAGTCTGCGCATGCAATTAGGTGTACCTATTACACCTGATGTTGCCAATATGATTGCCATAAGCCGTCTTGCTCAGATTTGACAGTTTGTACGATTTGTACGTCTACAATTATTTTATTTCACATTAAAACAATATCTTATGGTATTAGAGTAACAAAGTTGACAGCAACGACTTACGGCATTAGAGTGCGCTGTATCAGTTTCAACTAAGGATCGTACTCAAATTGTGAACCGAAATAACTGATATTAAGACAGGTGTGCGGGGATAAAGTAAATAAATTTGACAGCAGCATTTGGTTTTAATAGAGTCAGAAATGTCACTTCACAGTATCGAAAATGCCAAACACAATTTCGCGAGGGTGCAGGGACGCAAAGACCTCGTAAACTGAGACTAGCTATCTTGCACCAGCTAGCTAAAGTATGAGTGGTTAGACGGTAAACGCAGATGAGGGCTTTTACTTATTTCATACTTTTATGTGTATGGGGATCCGCGGACGGTCGTAGTCAGCTGTTTTTCCTATATACCGGCAACTTATCAAAAAAGGTTATGGAAAATTCATTTAAAAATAATTGTCGCATGTTTGTACTTATTTTTATGTTTACTTCAATTACATTAAAAATAGTTTTTTTTTTTTAAGTAAATTTTAAATGATTTGGAATTCAAACGAAAACTATCGATTGCTAGATAATTTTCTCGTACAACTTGTGGTGTTATATAATACTATTTTTCAATACATTTGCTATTAATACGGTCTTTATGACATCGAAACTTGTACCGTAATGTTGTATTTTACAGTACTAGGCCTTTGTACTTTACACCAATCACAAACGAGCTTTCTGTTTGTGACGCATGCGTAAACCGCGAAAAGCAACCTGCTCGCGCCCTTATTTCCCGCCATTATTACATTTGAAGTATTATTTAAATTATTTTAATGGCAAATGTATTGAAAAACGTCGTATGATGCTCGTACTCAGTAAGCTGGCTATTATAGTTATCGGTTTATTATAAGCATTCGGCTTCGCCTAGTGCCTATAAACACCTCGACTATAATATCCAGCTTACCGTACTTGCATCCTAATGTACTATTTATGCTAAATAAGAAATAACAATAAAAGTTAATTTTATATACAATTTCTATCGCTATTTAAAATAATTTTTCATATTTTAACGTTTATTTTTTACTAGCGACCCGCCCCGGCTTCGCACGGGTGCAATGCTGATACTAAATACACTACAGAAAAACTGTGAACGTTGTAAATAAAAACATAGCGGCCCGCTCCGGCTTCGCACGGGTATAAAATATATAGCCTATGTGATTAAAATCGATTCAGTAGTTTTGATTTATTCATTACTGCCCGTGGCCCGCACGCGTTAAATTTGGAGTAAAACAATCCCCCTTTCCCTATACCATGAAGATTTCCTGCTATCTTTGGAATATCTAAATTCATACACTACATTTTTACTTATTTACTTTTTACATTTTTAACTATTTATTTTATTTTTACAACATATTACAGAATGTCTTTATAAACCACGTTCACAGCTTTCTTGTCATTAGACAATACAAACATGTTTTCTCTAGAGGTCACTCTTGAAAGAGCGACATACAGTTTTCCATGTGAAAAACAGTCAACGCTCAAATCTAAGCCTGCAACATTGAAGGTTTGACCCTGCGATTTATTAATGGTCATTGCAAAAGATGTCTTTACCGGAAACTGTAAACGTTTAAATTGGAAGGGTAAATCCGATGGTATCAGAGGGATTCGGGGAATCAATACATCTTCTCCGGTACCACATCCTGTGAGTATTGTGCACTCTATTATGAAAGTTTTCAATGATTTTACCAGCAAACGCGTGCCATTGCAAAGTTTACGTGGATTCAGGTTTCTTAATAAAATAACAGGACAACCTACTTTCAACACCATTTTGTGAGGAGGGAGTCCAGACGGGTTCAAAGAATTTAGAAATTCTGTAGGAAAATGAACAGCTTCTTCCAAATCGAGAACAGTATCGACCGAGTAGTATATTTTATACAATTATTTATCGTAACTTACTTATAATTACTGATACGTTGTCGCGCTGAAAAGCACGTTTTTATAATAAACGCGTCCGATCGCTGCTAAATTCAAAGTGCTGTAGGGAAAACCGCGGTTTTTTTTTTTTTTTTTTTGTTTAGTGAGGGCCGAATCTGCTTACAGACATCTGCGCGCCCGACCTACCGCGCAGATAGTGCCGGGTTGGGATTTCTACACAGAAGGTGCAGCCCGACCGGCTAAACGACTCCTCAACCTATACTCCGGAGAGCGTATAGGATTTGACATGAACGACGACCGGACGCATTGAGGATGCTTCGGTGCGTTAGTGCCTATTGGCGGGCGGCGCCTTAAGGGCGCCGTCTCGTAGGCTTATGATTAAAATTAAAATTAAGAATTAAAAATTCGGCAATGGAGGGCAGTTCGAGCTGGACGGCCCGACTGTGAACAAACAAGGCTCAGATGCCATTCGAACAGATTTGCTACGTTAACTAGGTAATATCGGGCGCTAGGTACTGTTCGCCTATGTCAGACTGAAGGTCTGATCTGCCTGCATTCCTGAGACTCTCAACCTCGGTGGTGAGATCGTCAGGAGGATCTGTTAGTGCATTCCGTGGACGTCTGAGAAAGTGGGTGGCGGGCGGGGGCTCGTAAGAGGCCGCTGCCGAAAGTAGCGGATTGGGGTGCGCGACCGCAGCGGCAAAGAAGCGCTCTGACGCGTCCTTCATGTACTTGGAAAGAGTTGGTAAGTCGAAATCGCTGTGAAGTATACTATTTCGAACGTACCAAGGAGAATCTACTGCTTTTCTACAGAATCTGCTCTGTATGACCTGTAGCGGCTTAAGTATCGATTCTTTGGCGTAAGCGAAGACCGGGCATGCATAAGTCATGACCGGTCTGATAGCCATCACATAGAGTGTGCGAAAACCGCGGCCTCAGACGCGCTATTTATAGGCACGCTCTTGCCGCACCGGGCGGCCGGCCGGTACTGCCGCAAACGCTACGTCTCGCAATTTTTAAATCTGTAATATCTTCGAAAATATTCACTTAAATCATACGGTGTAAAGGGCCATATAGATCTATATTAAATGAACAATGTATTCAAGGTATTTAATTGGTTAAGGATTAATGCTGTATTGGTTAAAATCGCTTCGAAAATTAGCCATTATTTGTCGTAAAAAGTAAATGACAAAAAAAAGTTATTGTGGGTTATCCATAAGAGATAGACATATACCATCACGGACTTTTCTGTAGACCTTTTCAATGTGTACAATACTTAGTACATTATTTTGATAAAACTCGTAGGGTTCAGCCTGCGTTTGCAATGTAAGCGGAAAAAATGTAATTATTTACATCACATTAGAAACCACAAAAATAACAGTTCTTCTCCACTATTTAATGGATGTTATTATACATATAAACCTTCCTCTTGAATCACTCTATCTATTAAAAAAACCGCATCAAAATCCGTTGCGCAGTTTCAAAGATTTAAGCATACAAAGGGACATAGGGACAGAGAAAGCGACTTTGTTTTATACTATGTAGTGATTTCGCCACGATCTACAGTAAACATTTTTTTTCATAAGTCTAATATCCAAAACAAACACTTGAAAATTAGATAATAATAATAATATCTAAGACATCCCACACAGCGCAATCTGGTTCCAAAGTAAGCAAGCGTTATGCTTATATTATGGGTACCAGACAACTGATATACATACTTAAATATTCTTTATAATATATACATATGTAGATATTTATATAAATAGGTTCATGCACACAAATAATTGTCCCGGGCAGGAATCGATCCCGCGACCCTTGGCTCTGCAGTTAGGGATCTCTAACCACTCGGCCAACCGGTCAGCATCAGATCGAATAGTACAATGTACTATTTAAGAATAGTACTTCGCAACAGAGACGAACTAGGTTAAAATATAGTCCGAATTTTATTACAAGTAATAAGTACATAAAAAAAAGATATCGGATGTATATGAAAATCGCTCAACATATTTTTTTTTCTCGTTCTATACTCGGGCAATAAAATTGAACGTTACAGAGCTACAAAACTTTATGTGTCATATTTTTATGATATACGATTTGTTTGGACACATGTGGCCTAATATCAAAAGCCGGAAAAGCTTGAAATGACTGTTTTTGCACAAAGTTGTTTCTTAAAATATTGTTTCAATAATTGTATGCGTTTAAGGAAACTGCGTTTAGACCTTCTTTTTCCGTTGGCTAGTTCGACAACGTGTTTACGTTTATTTCGTACGATAGAAAAAAACCCGCCAAGTGCGAGTCGGATTCGCACACCAAGGGTACCAACGTACAATATAAAAAAACACGTTTCTTGTACAGGGACCTTATTTAATTTTTAACTTTATATTATTATTTTTATTTGTTGACATAGCGACCATAGTATAATAGTATATACTACCTACGTGAAAATTTCAAGTATAAGTACTGATCTCACAACCACCAACCACCAAAACGTCGAAATAAACATATTTCTTGTATGGAGACCACCTTTAATTTTTAACTTAATACAAAATCTCGTAAAAATTTCAAGTGTCTCTCTATTACGGACAGACAGACGGACGGACAGAGAGCAGAGCCTTAGTAATAAGGTTCCCGTCGGTACCATTTGTGTACGGCACCCTAAAAATCACAAACATTATAAAAATACTGTTTTTAAAAAATACTGTTAAATTATGTACATTTCATTAAGATGAAGCGGTATGCGAAATTTAGTTTCGATTAAATTAGTTATCCATTAACAAACAAGCCACGAGACAACATTAATAATATCTGGGACATCCCACACAGCGCCGTCTAGACCCAAAGTAAGCAAGTATTATGCTTGTATTATAGGTTACTAGGCAACTGATATACATTCCTACTTATATATTCTTTTTTATAATATATACATATCTAGATACTTTTTTGCCCAATAATATTGGGTGATAGACCAAAGCGGTGTCGTGATAGCCCAAAGCGCAACGAACTTGTCTCAAATTTATAAGGCCCATAAGGCCCTGGTTCGAATCCGGGCGTGTACCAATGAGTTTTTCTGACTTAAGTACATAACTATCACTGACTCCGTGCCTCGGAGAACACGTTAAGCAATCGGTCCCGGACGCTGTCAATAGATGGCGATCGTTACAGTCCCCAACCCGCAGTGGAGCAGCGTAGTTTATTTAAGCTCCAAGGCCTCCCCCTCACCGTGGGGAGGCCCAAGCCCCTGCAGTGGGGTAAAAATGGGCTGATGAAGTGAAGTGAAGATACTTTTTTACACCCAGACACGGAACTAATAGACATGTTAATGTGCACAATATTTGTCTCGGCCGAACCCGCGACCCTCGGTTCCGTAGTTAGGGTCTCTAACCACTTGACCATCCGGTCAGTATAGACCCGATGAGTAATTCCAATCACGGATGGGTCTAGCCAATTTTCCATTCACCTATATATTATTCTTAAAGTTAACGAAACAAAATTTAACCGATTTATATACCCGTGTAGGTAGGGTTCCCATATGGTAGGCTTTAGCCGGATTTGGTAGGCATTTTCTCTTCTGGTTAGGCATTCGGCCGGCATTACTTTAACTCAGGCATTTCAAAAATCGACGCATATCACATCCTTGATTTTTTTCTGTGGCGTTGCTACTTGGTCTAAGGCGGGAAGGCTGATTCAACTAACAACTGGTACCTACAAATCTTTCATTTTTCCTTAAATACTATAATAACTTACTTTTTTTTCTGAATACACAATTTATGTGATATGCTGGCAATTTATCCAAAAATCAGGCATTTTTATCGTTAAATAATAATAATACATGGACTTCCCACACATGTTCCTGCGATGGAAAATTAGCGGCATCGTATAAATTACGGAAAACCAATACGGTACATGTTCATTTCAAAATACACGGGAAAATTTCAATGAACTATGACATGGGCGGAAAAAACAAGTGACGGATAGTGAAAAAATCGGTGGAAAAATGTATTCCTTTCCATAATTTTACGGAGATGTGTTATTATTAAATATGAAATAAATACTATGAAGAACGGCAGAGTATACTAATACTTTAACTTCAGTGCGGCGGAAGAAGATTTAATATGTTTAATACTACGGCATGATGACTAAGTACGGCAGAACTACGGTATGATAAAAATTGAACGGCAAACAGCGGATTATAAAAAATCTGAATTCGATACGGCGAATGAAGATTGATATGATAAATACTACGGATAAATATTAAAACAACTACGGTAAACGGTCATATATACAAATAAGCTAGCTTTGGTGCGGCGGAAGAAGATTAATGAAAGTATACAAAGAAATATACGGAAACGGCGGCGGTGAGAAAATAAATATAAAAATTAAAACCATATTTATATAGAACGGAATACAGCGGCAACAGCAAAAATATAATATTCTTATATAAAGTAAATACGGAAATTTAGAAATATTATACATACAATACGAGAAAACATGGATTACGAATCTATGTCTACTAGCAAACTTATCAGAATACGCAATTCCTTAAAGGGGAAAATAACCTTAATAGAAAATAAAACGACAGATATTAAAGAAGCAAATTTCTATGAAGTGAAACACTATCTAGATAGGACAAATGAGATTTACAAAAAATTAGAAGAAATTGAGTATACTTTAGAAGATTCGGAAGAGTTGGAGAAATTGGCGGAAGAAAATGTTATCATAGAAGAGAGGTATCATGCGTTGGTTGTGAAACTTCAAAGTCGTCTTGGAGAGCTACAAGCAACGGAACTCACTGGTCCTCACACATCAACTTCAACCTCTTTCAACGGCGGCAAAGGTAGATCGGAAGAATTTAGATACTTGCCGAAAATTAATATTCCTATGTTCAACGGTTTGTTTTCAGAATGGTTACACTTCAAAGATTTTTTTACAAATTTAATTCATAATAAGTCTAACTTGTCTCAAGTAGAGAAATTTTATTACTTAAAGAGCTACGTGAAAGGAGAAGCAGCTGCATTAATATGTAACTTGGAAGTTACAGATTCAAATTACCAAAATGCTTGGTCTTTATTAAACGATAGGTATAATAAAAAGGTAATTATTGCGAACCATCACATCAAAGACATTTTAAATTTACCTAAATTAACAAAATGCAATACTGTAATTTTACGAAAACTCATTTCTGATTTTAAACAGCATTATGATTCACTATCATCTTTACAGGTTCCAAATTTATCTGACACATTGTTAATTTATATTTTAGCACAAAAATTAGATTACGTCTCTTTGAGAGATTTTGAATTAGAGCGGCGGTCTGACGAATTCCCAAAGTTAGATGATTTTATTAAATTTATACACCAACGTTGTGAAGCTTTAGAAATAGTTAATCAAAGCAATGAAACGGTTCATTCAAAATATACGGAAAGAAGTAGTGTCACTCATGTGGCTACTAAAAGTAATCATTGTTGTTCATTTTGTAGTGACTCAAGTCATGCTATTACAAAATGTCCAAAATTTTTACGTTTAACGATTACGGATAGACGCAAAGCTATAGAAAGCGGTAAATTATGTTTTATATGTTTAAAAGGCAATCATAGGGCTGATGTATGTTTTTTCAGAAACAAAGGTTGTTTAAAATGTTCGAAAAAGCATAATTATTTGCTTCATTATGATAATTACCGTAATGAAAAACCTTCAAATAATATTAATAACGGAAATGTTGATGTAACACGGACGGATCAAACTGAGGTTCTTGGCGAAGTGAGCCAGAACGTAATTTTAAACACGAGTAGTTTAAATGGTTCATTTTCAAAGAAAAATGTAGTTTATGTTTTGCCTACGGTACTAGTAGATGTTTTAGACAACACCGGTAAAAAACACACATGTTGCGCACTGTTAGACTCTGGCAGTGAGAAAAACTTCGTATCTGAAAAATTTGTACAATCTTTACATTTAAATATCATACCTTCGGATTTGACAATTAGTGGTATAGGCGGGAAGTTACGTGTAAACGGAACGGTAAATTTAAACATTGCATCAAAAATAAATGATTATTCTTTCATTTCAAATTTTGGGATATTACCCAATGTTACGGAATTACCCACTGTTCAATTTGCAAAAGAGGAAATAGAAGTTCCTTCATTTGTTGAGTTTGCAGACCCGGATTTTAATAAAACAAAACCTATTGACCTAATTTTCGGTATACAAATATTCTACGAGTCATTATGTAAAAATAAAGTAGAATTAGGTAAAAATCTGCTAATCATAAAAAAAACTAAATCCGGCTCGAAGGACCATGAATAAAATAGTATTTAATTTAGTGGACTGTAAGAATTTGGATATAATTATTTAAAACACATGTTCACTTCATTCTTTATTAATAATGACAGCTAACAGAAAAGTAAAACACATTATATCATATATCAACCTTTTCTAACCAGCCTTATTTAAATTCACATTCAACACCATCTAGTCCCAAAGTAAGCAAGTATTATGCTTGTGTTATGGTTTACTAGACAACTGATATACATACTTCAATATTCTTTATAATATATGTATACATATATAAATATCTTTTTTTTCAAAGACACCACATACACATAAGAACCAAGACCCGGTACCAATATCAATATTCAGCATATAAATACTGACCAGACCTGGGATTCGAACCCGGGACCTCCAGCTTCGTAGGCAGGGTCGCTACCCACTAGGCTAAGCTGTCGTCAAAATTCAGGCATTCACTTTATTTTATATGGGAACCCTACGTATAGGACATAAATTGTTTTCACAATATTAGGTCAAGGCTGACAGAAAAAGCTCCCCAAAGTAAATTCATCATCGATCAATCTACAGCCGTCCTTGTTCCAAACGTATATAACTTGTTAATTTCTTAATTCCTTTCTTGGTATTTATATTTTAGGTAAAGACGATAGACCCTCTGTGTACACAGTGTTCATAAATCTATATTGTATAACAAACAACTTGTTTGTTCTTGTCTGTCTGTTGTCAGGTCGCTATTCCCTTAAATACTGTAGCCGACTTAATTTTCAGGCCTAAAAGCCCCCTACAATAGCCCTCCCCCCCTCTTGAGTTACGACCGAAGCAATTTGTTTTGACCGATTTCAAATTAGCAAACCAAAAATGTTATAATTTTTTTCGTTTTTAATATATTTTCTGGTAGATAGGCAAAATCCATGAGCATTCATAGAGATAACGCGTTATGACAATAAAAATGTGTAAGCAAACAATATACTCCATACATTGAATATATACCAATTGTCGCGAAGTCTATCTTTGTTATATCATCATGTATTGTGAGGTGTAACTTCTAAGATCGCGATATGATTATATTTGAACTGATCAAGGGTCAACGATACTTGAATTAATACAAATTGATAATTGATTTATTTAATCAAGTTATCGCATATTGGTCATTAAGAATCTACACCATATACAGTAGCATCGACCACTTGAATTGTCTTCCGAGGAGCTCCTTTAAGCGACATCCAGCATGAGCACATATGTACACTATAAGCATCATCTCCGTTGTCAGTGTAGGCACCTTGATTAGTTCGCTCTCATCTCTCCCATCTCAGGAACACCTAAAAATTTAATAAAGCCCGGGCACACCATTGCCTAACGCAATGGTGGCCCGGGCCCAAAGGTCCAGCACCGACCCCGCATTGACAATTTATAGTTAGTTAGAATGTGATCACAAACAACATAGTACACAGCGTAAAAGCACATCAATAGATTATAATAGAATATAGATAGTATCATACTAGGTATATAAAACTCTCTCACATCTGCTTCGCTTATCAGTATCTCTGTGTACCTCTATTTAGGATAAACTCTAGTGTCTATCTACACACACATACACGTATACATATCTCTCTATCTATGGATCCTTTAACCACTCTGAAGAGCTCATACCTTCTCAACCATTCATTGAGAAGTGCTCTTGTAATATCTCTCTCTTAGGTGATAACACGAGTCAGCTTCTATGCCGACTTCAGTGTGTGGTCTCTTTAACCACTATGAAGAGCTCATACCTTCTCAACCCATTGAGAAGTGCTCGAGGTGTCTTTCAATCTCTTAGGCTATGACGCGAGTCAGCTTCTATGCCGACGTCATCATACACACAAATCTCGCTAAATCTATAACATTATTCAAATCTGTATTACGCATTAATATTGTGGATATCGTCAATATATTACCGGCAAATATCATAGTAAACGTCAGCTGGCACCACGTGCTCAGCAGGATATCGTATCTTATAGTTTCGTTACCTCTAAAAACTAATCATATACTCACAATTAGGTGCTCGATAATCAATCGTGCTTATCACTACCAAATAAAGGTAATTAATTATTAATAGGCCATAAATTCTAGGCAGCAGACTAACCTCGTGATGTCGGTCCTGCTGTCATCCGGAGAAAAAAGTGTTGCTAACCAAATCATGATTTTCAACCAAATTTGCAATGTTGCTATTAATAAATATTAAAAATTCCCATATTTACAAATAATCACGAAACTTCGTGACACTCCCAACTCCAAAGGAAAGTGACTTATATGAGTGAATTATGTAACAATCGAGTCCACTCGGTAATCTTCTTCCGAGCCTCTATAGCTGCACCTCGCTTTGGTCGAGGATCTACTGAGTCTGCCATTTGTCTAACTAAATTTTGATGTGGTGGTTGTTCGATAACAGTTTCTAATAGTTCTCTAGCCTTGGCGTTGGACTGAGGTTCTTTGGTATTAGTATTGGATACTTTTTGTCAAAAGACCAATTCGTATTTTTCATGTGTCCTCCACATCTCAGGACCTTGTTATCATCCAGAAATAAACCTAAGTTTCTACTAAGGTGCGTTTCCACTCCTATTATTTCTTCTGGGAAATATTTTGCTTGTAGTTCTTTTATCTCGTCTATCTCGTGGCGCTCCAGATCAACTTCTTCTTTCTCTTTTTCTGGTTCGGTCATTTCTTTGTCTTCAGCCTGTGGGATGGGCTGATCCTCCCCACTCAAGAAAGAAAAAGAATTTATTGGAGTGGGCCATGCTATAGAGTTTTTTACTATGAATTTTGGTCTTTCTACCCATGTTCATATAGATTCTTTACAGAAATTTGGTCTCGTAGCTACATCAGCAGAATTCAATTCAGATGGGACATACCGAAGATTCAGATTTTTATTCTGTTTTATTTCGTTTATTCTTCTAGCAACAAATGGCTGTAGTAATTTGTCTGTATGATACCAGTTAAGTACTATTTGACTATCTGTCCATATGAATTGATCCTGTATTGGTAGCTGAATAAATTTCAAAACATATTTTATAAGGCGACTTCCTATCAAAACACATAGTAGTTCTAATCGAGGAATTTTAAAATTTTCTTTCCTTTGTCTTTTAATGGTTTTCCTTTCATGAATTCCTTAGAATTAGAATTCCATTCTCTTAGGTTCATTGATAGGTCTTTAAAGGAATTCTTCAATGACATGTTTATAGAAATGGCCTTCTTATATGTGGATGCTACCGTTACAAGATTATCTACATATATATCGTCAGCGATTGCCTTTACCTTCCCCTGATCGGATTTCATAAGATGATTTCTGACTATAGCATTCAGAAGAAAAGGACTGGTAATCATTCCAAATGGTACTCTACAAAATCTTAGATGTACTAAATTATTCAAAGAGGTTGGTTGATTTAAATCCTTTAGCCATAGGAACCTGGTAACATCTCTGTCGTGTTCTTGTAATCAATATGTACGAAACCAACATACAAAACTAATTTAGTTAAATCTGTTATTCAACCTTTTTGGTTGATATTATATTATTATTTTTTTTTTTTTATATTTTATATATATTCTGTCATTATCATTACAAAGTCAAATTGCTCTGTATCAAAATTTATATTTTAAATAATTAAAATTGTGATCTATTATTTTTTATGTTCTTTTATTAACATAAAATGGGTTTCTTTTTGGAGAAAAGCCTTTTCTACGTCTGCTACAATCCCTATCTTATGCATTCTAAATTTTATTAACAATCTAGTCAGATCTTCCAGCATAAGCGGTCCACAATATAAACATTCGTTTAGGCTTTTATTATCCATTATTTTAACTATCCTCATCGGTTTACCAGGCTGAAACATGCCATGATGAGGTAAGTAGTGTATCGGATAATCTCTTGCCGATTTCTGATGCTCTGGTGTTATTTCTATAATACCCTTTTTCATCTGTTCTTTTAATGTCTGATCGTACAGTTCTAGAGATCTAATCTTTTAACTAAATTTACTAATCTGCCGATTGCAAGTCCATAATTATCAGGTAAATTCGGTGGATAGTGATTCCATGGCCAGGTGACATAGTATCTTTTATTAATATATTTAGTAGTTTCATTAAAGTTCCTGATCGCTTCTTCATCTCTTGTAACTTTAGGGTTGTCGGTAATCCCTATAGATTCAAGATCCCACAAGGATTTTAAATTCACGTTTTCTAATGAACGATCAGGTGCATTGAGTTTGACATCTTCACATGAGGATTGAAAATATGTAAGAGCATATAACTGATCTGTATTTTCTGGGGTGATCTTTCCTGAAAGTATCCAACCCAGTATAGATTCTACCAGGAAAAAATCTTCGCGGATTTTAATCTTATGGTTACACATAATGGAATAGTAATAGTCATTCCCAATCAAGATATCTATCTGGTCTGACAGGGAACCATCATCGGCTAAGATTTTATTCTTTGCCCAGTTTTTGACTTCCTCGCTTGTATATGGGATATTCTGTGATATGAATGGCACAACATTCATATACACAACTTTATTTGAGTTGGTACGAGACTTGATATTGATTTTAACTAATGGACTAACAACTTCATGTGGAGACTGTAAACCGAAAGTAAATACCATGAGCCTATTTTCTTCCTCGATAGGTTAGTTTAGCTCTTTGGCTACCTTTTTGGTTACATAGCTTCTTTGACTTCCAGAGTCAAGTAATAATCGGCATTTTATTGATTTCGTTCTATTTACGCCATTTACCCATACGACAGCCGTCTGTAATGCTGTGAAACTTTTAGTATTATTGTAAAATGTAATAGATTCCACTTTAGTATTTACTGGCAGTTTTGGACATAAAGCTCTGTTGTGTTCTCCATACGATACACAATGTGCACATTTCCTTTTCAATCGGCACTGGTTCACTTTGTATCTGGTGGTAAAGCAATTAAAACAGCGATTTCTCAATTTTAATTTTCTTTCTCTTATACCTTTGACGGTCTTGCATTCATCATTATAGTGTGGATCTTTACAGAATATGCAGCTCAATTTGGGTCTTTTTTCTGGCTTTTCTTTTTGCCTTCCATCGAACCTTTCAGTAAGTTTACGTTTCTTACTGTCGTTATTGGTAGGTAAATTATGTCTCCTACTATCAGTAGTTTTACAAGTGTTTATTACTATTCTTTTTCTTTCGTACATATTTCTTTGAATTTTCCTTTTGCCCTTGTGTGTTGGTGTCTTTTCTCTAACGTGTAACAACTCTACTGAATAACTATCATTTCGCATTCCGGCATCAGTCATTCTATTCGAATCTTCCTTTGCCGATATAATTTCCTCTAGATATGTTCTAATTTCTTCAAATGTTTTATTTTTTTTTTTATTTTAACTGTAATTCATATATGATGTTTTCTGGAAATTTTTGAATTCATATAAATCGTAAATGGTTATGGTTGATATCTTCACCCAAACCGTTCAATACCCGAAGGTATCGTTCGATATCGTTTAGCACGCGTCTACAACTTAAGATGGATTTATCAGCTTGTTGTATCTTATATAGGGCATTGTAGTGTGCATCAAATTATAGTATTGGGTTTACCGAACCATTCCTTAAGGGTAGCGACAGCAATACTATAATTTTTATTGGTTGTTTCTAAACCTTCGATTGCCTTCTTGGCATTCCCTTCCAAAACTGATTGCAGGTACAGTAACTTATCAACTTTGTTGATACTTTTACTATCATATTCGAGGGAAAAATGATCCCAAAAGGTTCTCCACATCAGAATATCTCCATTGAATTTAGTCAATTCCATCTAAGGTAATCTGCCTTGAAATGTTTCTTTCCCATGTTTCGATAATTTTTTTTTTTTTTTTTAATTTTACTGTAAGTTCTGCGATTACTTCATCTCCCTTCATTTGAGTCTTGACATATTTTGCCGCTTCATCGGGTGAAAGTGACTCAGCATATTTATAGTAATTGTTCATTTCCAGCGAGAGGCGTTCATTGAGTAGCTTTAACATTTCTAATTTAATGTTAGCCTCTTCTATATTCTCTAGTATTTGTCTATTCTGGTATTTGACTGTTTCATGGATGGTGGCTACTTTCGCCTTAATTACAGCTTCCATTTTTTACTGAAAAGGCAACAATTATGTGGTCTTCAACGATGCTAACAAAATTTAATTATGTACCTTAATAGGTACTTTCTCATCTTTTCTTTACTATTCATTGATTTATATAAAACATTATATATTTACTTTTCATAACAGATCACTTTACACTCCATCGCACTTCAGGATAAACATCCATCTGAGTTAGCCACCAACAAACAATGAAACATTCATCATAATTGTATTCAAACAGAAAGGTGACGGATAACATAGTTAACTATCTCTCTGGTACTATATCATACTATTATTAATCTACAAACCGAATTTGTTTTATATAACTTTCATTTCAACTTTCATATTATCATATATAGGTCACTGTCTGACAAATATATTTAGACAATATATCTCAGGTCAGAATTGGTAGCTGTACATTGCTTTTATGCATACATACATACTTATCACATTCTTTTCACTAAATAATATCTATTTGAGTCATATTCTATTCATACTAGTGATTTTGCTAAGCGGTAAGCAACCTTATATGTTTTGTTAAGTGCTAAGCAACTTTATATGCCACTTCAGACTATAACTAATCAACTTAGTTTATATTGATCTGTGAGCATGTGAGAGGCCTTCTACATTGAGTTCATTTTGTATGTACCTACTACATAGGCAATAACTATATAATAAGCATTATTTTACGGTTTATCTGTCTATCTGCTATAATAACGTGACGTGACGTTACGTTCGATCGTTTTCATAAAACACAAAGACAGTTTTTCGTCTCGACTAATTCCAACAAATGTTTAATTCCAGTTTTACAACAATTAAACCACTCGTAGGTTACGATATATATATATTACGATTACTCGGTAGGTTACATACTGGTGTAGGGTGTACGTACGTACGTCCACTTGAAGATACCGTTCTTCACTTGAAGACACAGTCGGTATTACATATTAAACGCAATTTACATACTTTTAAATCACAGTACACAATCACTTTAATCAAAATAACATTAATTTTATGTAGACATCATGTACCTAGACACTCAGTTTATTTTCAATAATTCAATCAAAATCAATTATTTCACTTGAAGTTTCATGTCATTGATCAATTCTCAATGATCTAATTAGTGATGCTCATATTTGAGTCATGATTGTGTATCATCTGAGTCGAGTCGTTAGTGACTCACTCCTGTTAGGATCCGCTACTCTGTAGGGATATAAATAGTAAAACAATAGGTATGTTTATACATGGGAGACACCAAATGGTAATAAATCAAGGTAAAATATCTAAGTTCTTATTTCTTATGAGATTTAGTAATGAAACGAGATTTCGTAACTTTCCATTTATTCAGTGGTAGGTATTTAACAATATAAAATAAAATTGAGTGATGGAGTACACTATTTAATAATTTTATTTTTGTACATGTATTAAATTAGTAAGATAAAGATAGGTATTCAATAAATAGAACACGATAACACATCATACTTCGTGTAGTTGATTGAAACCTTCAAAATCTCCACTCTTCAGTCTTCACTATACTACGCGCACCGATATTGTAATAGTTAAGGTCAAAAAAAATTATTCTTGTACGTCTCACTTTCTTCACTTGAACTTCGTGATCGTTTCATTGTATAAATATGAATCGCATCTGGAGTCATATCAACAGATCACTTTACTCTGACTCACTCAATCGTTCCCAACCCTTTTTCAACTTATTTAACAAAGGTCACGGCAGGTCACCGTTAACACGAAAACACGTCAGAAACGATTTCGCCTTTACAACAAGGAAATAAATTAGTAATATATTATTATAAATTGTAATGATGCTGTATGCGTTTTCATAAATTGACTAAATTATGAAACTAAAAGTTTCTCTTAGTGTTTCTTTAGTCTAAAATTGTCATTTAGCTAGCCGCCAAGATGATGCTGATATCGCTTTGAGCTCATCGGAAAACGAATAGGATGTGCTGAGGGATTGGCTCCTGATTTCATATCTCGAAGCATCTCCACCATGTCGCGAAGTCTATCTTTGTTATATCATCATGTATTGTGAGGTGTAACTTCTAAGATCGCGATATGATTATATTTGAACTGATCAAGGGTCAACGATACTTGAATTAATACAAATTGATAATTGATTTATTTAATCAAGTTATCGCATATTGGTCATTAAGAATCTACACCATATACAGTAGCATCGACCACTTGAATTGTCTTCCGAGGAGCTCCTTTAAGCGACATCCAGCATGAGCACATATGTACACTATAAGCATCATCTCCGTTGTCAGTGTAGGCACCTTGATTAGTTCGCTCTCATCTCTCCCATCTCAGGAACACCTAAAAATTTAATAAAGCCCGGGCACACCATTGCCTAACGCAATGGTGGCCCGGGCCCAAAGGTCCAGCACCTACCCCGCATTGACAATTTATAGTTAGTTAGAATGTGATCACAAACAACATAGTACACAGCGTAAAAGCACATCAATAGATTATAATAGAATATAGATAGTATCATACTAGGTATATAAAACTCTCTCACATCTGCTTCGCTTATCAGTATCTCTGTGTACCTCTATTTAGGATAAACTCTAGTGTCTATCTACACACACATACACGTATACATATCTCTCTATCTATGGATCCTTTAACCACTCTGAAGAGCTCATACCTTCTCAACCATTCATTGAGAAGTGCTCTTGTAATATCTCTCTCTTAGGTGATAACACGAGTCAGCTTCTATGCCGACTTCAGTGTGTGGTCTCTTTAACCACTATGAAGAGCTCATACCTTCTCAACCCATTGAGAAGTGCTCGAGGTGTCTTTCAATCTCTTAGGCTATGACGCGAGTCAGCTTCTATGCCGACGTCATCATACACACAAATCTCGCTAAATCTATAACATTATTCAAATCTGTATTACGCATTAATATTGTGGATATCGTCAATATATTACCGGCAAATATCATAGTAAACGTCAGCTGGCACCACGTGCTCAGCAGGATATCGTATCTTATAGTTTCGTTACCTCTAAAAACTAATCATATACTCACAATTAGGTGCTCGATAATCAATCGTGCTTATCACTACCAAATAAAGGTAATTAATTATTAATAGGCCATAAATTCTAGGCAGCAGACTAACCTCGTGATGTCGGTCCTGCTGTCATCCGGAGAAAAAAGTGTTGCTAACCAAATCATGATTTTCAACCAAATTTGCAATGTTGCTATTAATAAATATTAAAAATTCCCATATTTACAAATAATCACGAAACTTCGTGACACCAATTATATTTTGAAGTGTTCTCTATGAACTAGAATATTACTAGAATTTTATGAGATTCTGAAATTACATGCACGGTCTGTTTAATGAGCGCGTCTTCTTCAACAAAATTATGTATCATACGCTATTTCACACATCATCATCATCATCATCATCATCATCATCAGCCCGTGTCTCTCCACTGCAGGATCTAGGCCTCTCCCAAGGCTCGCCACCACACACGGTCCTCCGCCTTTCGCATCCAACTACCCCCGGTATGGCGCTTCAGGTCATCTGTCCACCTGGCCGGGGGGCGTCCAACGCTTCGCTTTCCGGTACGTGGCCTCCATTCGAGAACTCGTCTACCCCATCGGTTATCAGTTCTACGGCAAATATGACCGGCCCATTGCCACTTCAGCCTGCTGATCGCTTCGGCTATGTCGACAACTTTAGTTCTTTGACGAATTTCAGTGTTTCTGATTTTATCCATCAAAGAAACACCGAGCATAGCCCGCTCCATAGCACGCTGAGCGACTATTTCACACGCTAGAGTATAACAAACTGATGTCTATACTTTTTGAAGTTTGGAAAAAGACCGATTAAAGCCACTGAAAATTGGAAACGCATATTTTTAGAAAAAAAAAACTGTAAATAAAAGTGAATTGTTGGGTTGCATATTGTGCCAATTTAGACACTTCAAATATGTACTTCCAATGAGCGCGTCCAACAAAATTATGTATGATACGCTATTTCACACGCTATAGTATAAAAAACTGATGTCTATACTTTTTGAATTTTGGAAAAAGACTTAAACCACAAAAAATTGGAAACGCATATTTTTAGAAAAAAAAACTGTAAATAAAAGTGAATTGTTGGGCGGCATATTGTGCCAATTCAGACACTTCAAATATGTACTTACAATGAGCGCGTCCAACAAAATTATGTATGATACGCTATTTCACACGCTATAGTATAACAAACTGATAACTATGCTTTTTGAATTCCCGGAAAATATCGATTATTGCAAGAGATATAACAAATCAAACTTTGTGTTTTTACGATCCACTCGTGACGTCACGGTGCCGCTACGTACAAATTATCCACGTTAGCCCATAGTAATGTAACCGAGTGACGTCATTGCACGGTTTATTTTAAGAATTTGTGTCTTCGCCATTTTTGTAGATATCAATATAGTTTTTCTTAATAAATATAATATATTTCTATAAAACAAACAAAAAAAAACATGGCTCGCTCATTTCTCAATCTGACATTTTGGTCAAGTTTTCGATCGTGTCAAAGTATATTCAAAGCTCCATCCAGATTATTATGTTATCTAAGGTAAAAATCACACAAAAATTGCTCCCATCTGAACTAAATCATCTACTTCCGCCTGAGTCAAAGTAATAATAATAATAATATGAGTAATAGTAATGGTATTAGATTCATATAGTAACGCTTTTAACTTCTTTTGTTCACCCCTTGAGGGTTGAATCTCGTAAAATACCATCTTAATGTGTACTTACGTCACAACAGGAACATTTCTAAACTTTTCTCATTTCTAAGATCTGCTTCGGTAAGAGATCACAATTACCTATAGTAAAATAAGTGAAACAATTAAAAACAGACGTAAAGTAATTAAATTTAAATGATGTTCTATGAAAGTTAAATAAATATAAATTAATTTGAAGTATATTAATTAAGTACATAACTATCACTGACTCCGTGCCTCGGAGAGCCCGTTAAGCAATTGGTCTCGATTGCTGTCAATAGATGCGGTCGTTACGATCCACCGATCCGCACTGGAGCAACGTGGTGGATTTAAGCTTCGAGCCCCCTCACTCTGAGGGGAGGCCTAAGACCCTGCAGTGGGGTATAATGGGCTGATTGAATCGACTATGAATCATAACAGAAATAATAGATTTTTAACCAGGGAACTTAACATTGTATCTCCGACTAGGGTGAAATATCTAGAGCGCAGGTATTCTAAAATAAGATCCTGAACGTAGCGAGGGTTACAATGCCATCGGCGAAAGAAATAGTTTTTCACTCGAGTGAACACTGCTTCTCTCTACATGGCGTTATTGCAATGCGTAGAATGAATTTCAATTACAACAAACAAAGTTAACGGTTTTTAAAAACTACGTGTATATAATGTTGAAACTGAAATATCAAAAACATGCAGAAGATTACGCATTACTTTTCAACGTCTTGTTGAGGAGTTTTAAGTATTAAGTATTGTTTTAAGTGTTAAATAAGTGTTAATAAAAGAATTATAAATAAATTAATATTTCACAATTTTAATCATTTAAAATATTAATTTTATTACCGAGCAATTTAACGTTTTGAATGATAATGATAGGACAGAAAAAAAAATTATAAAAAACATGTGTGCAATTCACACGTCGTTGAAGTGAAACCTTCAAAAAATTTAGTTTCAAGATAATGGGACGTATGTATAATTTTGGGGAAGAGGACAATTGTAGGTTTTAGTAATGATCATAGTTAGATAATTATTTTACATTTTATTCGCATATATATACATATATGTTTTCAATAATCGCGATAATATTCTGCATTTGAAGAATTTTAATATAAATAATACGTATGCGTATACTAAAGATCACGGTTGTTGTGATGCCTTTTCTCAAGCTTCGTACGACGCATGCGCGCACGAACACGAATTAGCACACGTACAACGCTGAGGTCCAAGCAAACTCCCACTATGCCTTGGTAAACACGAGTGGAGGGGGTACGAAGCAGAGCACAAAGAGAACCACGAACATAAGAAACACTATGTAATGCTTTCTATCTCATTTTCCCCCACGTTAAATCTTATGAATTTATGTGTCTGTCTCTTTTTGCTGTCGCTTTTTTGTTTCATCGACTTTCAAATCACAACGATGCTGAGCTGAATCACAGATCGAATCTGGAAACAGCATATTGTACATGTCAGAACAAAATTAATGCCAATACTCGGGGCACTACATAAAATTTCAAATTGTATACCAAACAAAGCACGCACTATTGTATACAATTCTTTAGTAAAATCGCATTTTGGATATTTAATTGAGGCGAGGGATCGGCCGCTAAAACAAACCTAAATCCTTTATAAAGAATACAAAACAAAATTATTAATGTCCTATTCCATTATAACTATCTTACTCGGACAAAACAAGTCTATCAGGAAACCACAATATACAATATCACACAAAGAACATATGGTTCATAAATAAATGGTTTATAGTTCATAAGAAACCTCCCATACCGAGCTTTTGCGGTAGCCAGTTTTTGAAAATGACGTATTTTATTAACGTGCCTCGTTCCACCACAATGTTGCAATTATAGTGGTGTCGTTCTTGCTTTGCTTTTTCAAAGACGGAATTAATTTTATCGTAACAATGCGCCCAGAGCGAGCGGTTGCATCTTTTGAGTTAAAATTTCCATAACAAAAACGTTTGATCTTACACAGTTCTCTCTTCTTACTTTGTACTTTTGTTTTATTTGTCATTGAATAAAAAAAAGCTAATTTATTGGTAACAGTTACTTTTATAGATTGAATAATAATGTAAGAACAAGTTCCCATCTTTGTATTTATAAGTTGTGGTAATGGGTATGCGGGTGGTATGCGACCCCCGCTTCCCGAGCTTACTCCTACTGGCTCAACTTCGGTCTTCTGAGACAGTGGCGTTTTTAGTTACTATATTTTTCTTTATAATGTAAATTTAAACAAATTTTGTAAACATCCTAGTTATAGAAATTTCGTAATAATTATATAAATATACGAAATCTCTATAACTAGGATGCTTATAGATTTATAAAAATTATAAGTTTTGGCTCTATACAAACCTAGTTTAGATTCAATGAGATTATAATTCAATACATGGGCGTTCAAGTGTTTCTTAGTAAGCACTTAAAGTTAATCAGAATCGACTTTTACCCAATGTAACATGATGTATTATTTAAATGAATAATTTAGAAGCTAACATAGGTCATCCGTTCGTCATTCCATCCACCAGCCCTTTTTATACCCCAATGCAGGGGCTTAGGCCTCCTCTCAAGATGAAAGGGCTTGGAGCTTAAATCCACCACGCTGCTTCGATGTGGATCGGCGGATTGTAACGACCGCCATCTATTGATAGCTACCGGGACCGATTGCTTAACGTGCTCTCCGAGGCGCGGAATAAATATGTATTTACATATAGATAGATAGATTTATTAATTACGTGCAACTAAATAAATAAAAGAAATAATAATAAAAACAATAAACGTTTATTTCTCCCAAAACTTACACTAGGTAATACATGTTATTAAATAATAACATTACGAAAAGTATTGTTTTCTGAGAGACTGGTGCCTGAGATAGGAGTGATCCTGTGTTACAGGTTACCAAGAATAACAGTAAGTAATAATAATGTATCATTATCATTTAGGTACATACTAATACTGAGTCGATATTGTGTATGCGTGTGCATTTATGATATTAATATGTGTGCGAGTATGTATGTGGATACGTGCGTGTTTCTATGTGTGTGAGTGTATTTTACGTAATAATATATTATGTCACGAAAAGGATGAAGATATGATTTTTCATTCCATCGAACTATGAACTTGTAAAAACTAGTACAAACGATATTTTCTTGTGTTGCGAAGGATACGTGTACTAGTATATTCACTACATGTAAATTTGTACGTTTTTATGTCATCGAAAAACTTTCGAAATACAAAATTAACGACCGTTTAGCCTAGTGGGTAGCGACCCTGCCTACGAAGCTGGAGGTCCCGGGTTCGAATCCCAGGTCGGGTCAGTATGCTTAGTTTGGGGCCTAGACGTTGTTGTCATGTGTACGTTATTATTATTAAAAAAAAGTAAATCAAAAAAATTACGAATACAATAAATTTGCGACCGTCCGCTGCTTTGATCGCATGGATCACCATTCACGTCTTGTGTATTAGCATTTCTTAAGGGTCATTTTATAATCCTATATATGTAATTACATTTATAGAATTATTAAATTACCCTTAAGAAATGCTGTGCTAAGATTCGAAAAGCATTTTCTTCTTCTTTTCGACAAAAACAAAATTTTACCAATACTAATACTGACCGATTGGCCGAGTGGTCAGACACCCTAATTGCGAAGCCAAAGTTTTGCGGGTTCGATTCCCATACGTGACAAATATTTGTGTGTATGAACATGTTTATTTGTTCCGTGTCTGGGTGTAAAATATCTATATAGGATAAGGTTTTAATGACCAGCCAAATTTTTATATAATGACCTTTGATAAAAATCCGTTGGCCGTCTTGTTCTTTTTTAGTATCGTTCAATAGGAAAATATTCAGTTAAGACTACGTAAACCTTTCCTAAAACTACCAATATTACTAGTCACCGTTCACGAGGGCGTCAGTGCACGTGCACGCGCCCCGCCCACATGCCCCATGCCCCGCCCTTTCGTATATAAGTAGACGGTAGCCAAATTTTGTTAAAAAAATTTTAGGATATAATTATTGATTACGAATATTTGATCTATATTTTTATTTACTTAATGAGGTCTATTGGTGATACTTGACATCTAGAAAAATTTTGGCTGGTAACTTAAATCTCATCCTGTATGTATATATTATAAAAATATTTAAGTATGTAAGTATATCAGTTGTCTGGTACCATAATACAATCTTTGCTTAGTTTAGGATTAGATGGTGTTGAATGTCCCAGGTATTATTATTATTATTATTCATGCACTATGAAACATTACAACAGGTTGTAAGTAGTGAGAGCTTGAAAGCTCTGATAGCAGTAAGGAAGATTATTTAGTTATACAATAGTATAGCACATATTGTAAAGTCAAAAGTTAACAGAAACGAGAAACTTTCATTAATCATTGAATGTCAAAATAAAGTTCGGCATCTCGCGAACAGTTCTTAAACTGGGTTATTACGAACTCCTCTAAAATATAAGCCTTGATATATATTTTAGATATCCCTCGATCCTTAGCTTAATAATGAAAAGTTTCGTTATTATCGAAAAAGCCTATAAATTGAATCGGACCACTGACCCAGAGCGTTCTGCTGACGCGCCACGCCAGATAGGCATCGGCAAATAAAATATTCTGATAATTTATTATTGGATATGTCTCCTCCAAATACATTTCTGGCGAAAAATGACAATGTCTAAAATAGTGTACTATTACATAAACATTCTAGAAATCGATTCACTCAACCATGACTAGTCTTATAGTCCAAAAAGTAGTACAACGAATAATAAAAGACCGACAATCTAATTTGATAGGATTTTTTTTGGAAAGTGCTAGAACGTCTCAACCATCATTTATATATAAGACGTACTTAATAAGCGAAGTGTTAAATATATGTCTTCAAATATATTGTTGGCGGTCGACGTCGAATAAATAAGCAAATTCTTAGTTTCGAGTGACGTATGGATCTTACATTGATGTTACTGGATTTGTTCAGCAGTAATAAACTGTTGCAATGCGAAACAAACGTAAAAAGAACATGGCGCGCGTTTTATTGAACGTCGAACGCGTACAGGACCTGGGGTCGTAACAGAAAACTATACGTGTGAAGCTGCTGCTCCGTCTAGTAATTTTATAAACTATTTTATGA
This sequence comes from Luffia ferchaultella, assembly GCA_949709985.1. Classification (NCBI taxonomy): domain Eukaryota; kingdom Metazoa; phylum Arthropoda; class Insecta; order Lepidoptera; family Psychidae; genus Luffia; species Luffia ferchaultella. Next base: position 9,486,920 of record OX453266.1, read on the forward strand.
AGGCGTCCGTATGGACACAGGTTTCTACAATCTTTCCTGACTTCGTTCGCCCAAGTACTTCTTCTATTTAACTTCTTTGAATTCTACTTCTATTATTCCAGCTCACAATCCGTAGTTTTGCTCATGGTTGCTCACTCGTACATATAAATTTTTTATGTAAACCAGTCGTTTAGATTGTAAGTTGAATATTAGGCTGTTGTATCATTTATTATATTTTGGTTAACTAAATAAATTAGTTGACTGACCGATTGGCCGAATGGTAAAAGGCCCTAACTGCAGAACCAAAGTTCGCGGGTTCGACTCCAACCCGGATCAAATATTTGTGTGCATGAAAATGTTTATTTCTTCCATGTTTGGTAAAATATCAATAAATGTATATATTATAAAGAATATTTAAGTATGTATATCAGTTGTCTAGTACCCATAATACAAGCTTAGTTTGGGACTAGATGGTGCTGTGTGGTGTGTCCCAGGTATTATTATTATTATTATAATAAAGGGGTTGAAGTGTGACATTGCCGTTTAATATAGGAAAAAAACGAACCAAACGCAAGTGGAATCGCGGTCAAGTTTACGATTCAAATACTTGAATTTGTAAATGTTTAAATTCAAACGCGACCATGAAAATAAAATCGTTTTAAAAATTAAATAAAAATTTCAAATTAAAAACTTTTACTACGCACGTTTTGTTTTCGTTCAAAGAGGCCAGCAGTTGGAACTGCAACATTGTAGCTGTCGGAACTTTGAAAACTACTACAGGTAAAACAAGGGTTCATATCGGAACGAGCATTTGGGAATAGCTTTGTTTTGGCACTGCAAATGGAGATCGGATGAGTCCTTAAATAAAAAAGTTTTCTTACAATGTCCGGGCAGTTGGGTAGGTGTCGTGATAGCCTAGTGGTGGCGAGCCCGCTTGTTGCTTAGAAGTCATTGTTCGAATCCCTTAAACAGGCATGCACCAATGAGAAAGCACTCTAATAACGAGGGGAGGTTTAACGCCCTGCAGTGAGGCTTGATGGATGGATGGATAGTAGGTAAATAGCTGAGATGTTTTTCAAAAATCTATTTTTTACAACTGTCTAGTGGAGCATTATTTTCAAGTAAAATAAATACAATTCTACTATCTCTTAAGATATAATGACCAACCACCGAAGGATTTCGTAAAACGATTTTTTTTGTTGGGCATATTGGGATCTCCGTAAATACATATAATAATAATATCTGGGACATCTCACACAGCGCCATCTAGTCCCAAAGTAAGCGAGTATTATGCTTGTATTATTGGGTACTTGACAACTGATATATATACTTAAATATTGTTATTTTTATATTATATACATATATAGATACTTTTACATTCAGACACGGAACACATTATTACAAAATGAAGTTATCCTCCAATAGAGTATTTGAATAATATTAAATATATTATATTTATAAAAAAATTAAAAAATTGGTTTTATAAGATAACAAAATTATATTCGGGTGAAGAAAATGGAAATTATAAGCTATTAAAATTTTATTTCTGTCTCTTTCTTGCAAAACGAAATTTAACATTATTTTAAATGTTCTGGTTGTGACGTCACACATAGGTACACCAGACGGTATCGCGGACGTTTAAACATTCATAACTTTGTTAGTAATGATTTATTTAAAATAAATCTTTTAGTGTTATGATATGTTTAGAAAACTTTTACATATAAAATTATTTTAAAAAATCATCAAATAGCCTATTTTCTTGAATACATAATATCCCGTCGTCCAATATTTAGTAATTGACGACCTATTTTATCTGTACTTAAGGGGGTAGGCTTTTCATACAAAAAAAGAGGGTTCAGCCCGTGTCTACTCCTCGCTGTTATTCTGTACCAATATTCACAGAAAAAATATATGTAATAAGAGAAATACATGAATAATAATAATAATAACAATTAATACAATACATATTATTACGATACAAGGCGGTAGGTATTTGTTTTTTTTATATCTTGTTTGGTCGTTTTAAATAAATTGCTGAAAAACATGATTTCCGTCGGTTCTTCGTTTTTGAAAATAATGAGCCGTAAATTCGACATTATTGCGAATTAAAAAAAAAAACAAACGTACCGCCCTTGGGACATTCTTCTTTAATGAGAAATTGGGAATTTGCTCTTGTCGTCTCTGTCACTCAGGAACAAGTCGGGAAAGAGAGATTGAAACGGAGATAGAGATGCCAATTCAAAGTTGGGAAGACAAAAATTATCCCCTTAAAAGTGCATTCACCCCTCTTGACGAAATGTTTTCAAACTAGATTTGACTTCCTTTTTCGGGATGAAACTATTAAGTTTCGATAATCTATAAAATACGGACTTAATAATGAATTTTATTAGATACTAGATTATTTCTACTGCGTCGTCAACCTCTTAGGGATTTCATTTGAAAAAATATCTCCTTAGCGTTTTGTTCCGTCATAAAACAAAGTTGTTTTCAAAGTTTTTCATTTCTGGCTTAACTAATCGCACTGCTTACGAGATCATTTTAGTATTTTTTTTTAATATTTTGATTCAAAAATTAAAAACACGCCAAAATATCGGTGATAGGTTTTTTTTTCGCAAAAGCAGGATTGAAGATCTGGGGGCACGGCCGTGCCCCCACCAAGTCGAGCGAAAAAGCGTCACGGCCGTACCATCCTTTTCTCGAAGCAATTCAGACCATTTTCGACCCCCTGTAACTTCGTTGTGGATAAAACTAGAAGACTGAAATTTTCAGTAACCATGCAGGCATATTATATAAGCATATTATAAATTTCATTCAATTTGAACCAGTATTTTTAAGAAATTATAACGGGTCAAATTTCTTCATTTTGTCACTCACTCACTCACCGATCATCAAAATTCTAAGGCACTTCTAGCAGACTTAGAAGCTTCAAATTTGGAATATAAGTAGTGTTTGGTGTATGAATCAAGGAAAAACTAAAAAAACTAGAAAAGACCGCAAAAAAAAATTAAGCCCATACAGCCAAGTCTTCAGTTAAATTTTTCAATATTACGGCAGTTATTATTATATTGCGTGCGAAGCCGCGGGTTTAAGCTAGTCCCATATAAATATAGGCGCATGGTAGTGCCCCTGCCAAATCGAGCAAAAAATGGGTATTCCCGTCATGAAAACACGTGTATTAAATTATTTATTAATGCAAAAAACGTACCTACGTGCGTATTCGTACTTATTACGAGTGCGTAAGGTTGTATAATATATCTTAGAAAAACTATATACAAATAGATATACATATATACAATAAGTAGAAGGTACCGAAAAGTAAAAAAATAGAACTGTCTACAAAATACAAAAAGAAATGAGATCCCATCAAAAACAATACTTGTCAAAAAAACCAAGTCTCGCAACTCAGTTGTTCTGCGGTAAAAAGTTGTGAGATCCATGTAATACCAAGTCGGTTATTAATTTATTCGGTTATAAATATATTGAGACTTGGCCATCGCACTAAATAATAGAATTTACATGTGTTTTCAGGCGATTGAATTTACACGTGTTTTCAGGCGATGGCCAAGTCTCAATATATTTATAACCGAATAAATTAATAACCGACTTGGTATTACATGGATCTCACAACTTTTTACCGCAGAACAACTGAGTTGCGAGACTTGGTTTTTTTGACAAGTATTGTTTTTGATGGGATAAATTAATAAACATGTCTTATTTCTATCCCTTAGTATTTTGAGGCCGGCCCCACACGTTGGCCACATTATTGGTAACCAACGTTGGCGTACTAATTTTTTAAAGCATACACACGTTGGCTCTTATACTAGTTCTGTTCCGTCAGATCCAGTGTGAAGATGTCTTTTTCTGCCAACTTTGTGACCAACGTGTGGTGCCGGGGTTACTGTAACTCTGGAACTACACGTTGGTCACAAAGTTTGCCCAATGCTAGTAGTCCAACGTGTGGATCCAGGTTTTTTAAGTTGGTCGCAACGTAGGCGCCAACATTAGCTATTGGCCGTCGCGTGTCGGTTTTTTCAAAGGAATCCGCACGCCAAAGTTGGCGATCCATCTACACTCCATACGTTGGCTATTCGCTCAGTCGTGTTGCGACACTCATTGAGTGCGTATGTCGAATACGGTCGTGCTAAAGTTTTATTCCCATCTGACCCATCGCCATCCGCAAGGACAAATGAAAAAGTCTTTGAGTTTCTAAAACTTTTTTTTTAGATTTGTTTTTACATTTTTATGTTATTTTTAGAAAGCGCTCAGAGGTAGTTCAATTTCTGTATCAGACATCTTCACATTGGCTCTGAAAGAACAAAACAAGTATTAGAGCCGACGTGTGTATACTTCACCAATTAATAAGCCAACTTTGGTTACCAATGTATGTAAGGGAACACATGTAATTAAGTTTGTATACTAATACTGTCTGTACTTTATTATGCCTGTTGTTACTGTTTGTTTCCAATAAAGTAACTAAATAAATGTGGCCAACGTGTGATGCCGACGTAAAAAGTTTGAAAAATAGCTATGACAGTTTTCGCGCCGCGACATCTAGAGGCAGCATAAAAAAGATTGTCAACCTACGCGGGGTGAAGTATGAGTTCGAATGCAATAAAACCTGAGGATAAAACACAGACAAGTCAACCTTTAGACCACGCTTTAACAGGGAGTAGCATTCGCCAAGGCTATGTAGTGACACTACATAACTACGTCACTAGTGAGCCGTCAGTTGGAAGCACGTCGGAAGCCATTAAATTGTCAATTTTGAACAAGCCAATGAAAACTAGCCGACGTCTCCCCGCACCCCGCCACTTTTTGATTTCGTTTTCGTACTGACGTTTACTAAAGCGTGGTCTAAAGGTTGACTTGTCTGTGGCATAAAACGAAACACCATCGTGTATAAAACGAGACATGTGTCATACATGATTGACAGTCAAATTTGTCTCACTTTCGACCTCACTGAACTTATTTTATACTTGCTCTATTGGGGCGCATGACGGGACGACAGACTATATTAGCACCTCCGTGCCGTAAACACCACGTTGAAACTCGCTAAACTATTTATTTCCGGTTGACTCACTTTAAATTCGCTCTCTTCATCTTTCGTTCCGATTCAAGTGATCCGAAGAAACTTTTTAAGTAAGCGGATGTGTCTCCTTGAATCAGTTACGTCGGTGATTCCGCGATTTTAACATTTTTGAGATAGCTCACGTACGAATTGTGGTAATCTAAAAGTTTTATTTCGTGTTTCACCGTTTATTACGATGACCTACAAATACAATCACAAAAAAAATTTAAAATTTTTCTAAGCGATTTGTAGGATGGCAGAAGACAGAAATTTTTAGGGTTGACGGGGTAGGGTTACCGATGCATATGTTTGCGTGACGAAAGCTCATATTTGCAAGCGGGCCGGCTTAGTAGGTTGCTTTAGTAGCATATTAGGAGGGATCTATATATCTTCCTAGTACATACGAGTATATAATATATATTTTGGAAGTACTTAAACCTATACAAGCTAACACTATAACTGTATTACGCGACCACACACTCATATCAAACTTTAATCTAATTTCTAGTACTTAATTTTAGTGATTCACTTTACTAAAATTATGTCTAACTATGGAGTAAATAAAGACAGCAGCGTTTGGTTATGGTTCATATGGATTCATAAATGTCACTTCATTGTGACGAAACTGTCAAACGCAATTTCGCGGGGGTGAAGACTAGCGCGCGGGGATCTCGCGGACCGAAACTCCAACTGAAACTCGCCATCTTGCAGCATCTAGAGAGTATGAGTGGTTAGACGGTAAACACACAGTTTAGCTTTGGATAATAAATATTCTTAGATAATCGAAAACGTGAGCCAAATGTCAGACTCGGTGACTAGACAGACCTTAAGTCATCATTGTTTTAAACAAACATTTTGTTAAATTACACATATGTAATATCAGAATCTTAATTTTCTTTTAACGTATGAATTTCCCAAGTGGGTCACTCAAAAGTCAACTTTGTAGCGAATATTTCAAAACGTCAACTGTATCCATACGATTATAATTTTTCATTACTCATACTCGGAAAGTACGCTAGAAGTTATCTGATCAGAGGGATGAAAGTAGTGCTTTTCGTCCCTGGGAAACGATTTTCCTTCCATTCATCCATCCATCAGACCTTTTATACCCCACTGCAGGGGCTTAGGCCTCCCCTCAAGATGAGAGGGCTTGGAGCTTAAATCCACCATGCTGCTCAAAGTCGGATCGGCGGATTGTAACGACCGCCATCTGTTGACAGCAACCGGGACCGACTGCTTAATGTGCTTTAAGAGCACAGTAATCTGGGGGCACAGCCGTGCCCCCACCAAGTCGAGCAAAAAAGCGTCACGGCCGTACCATCCTTTTCTCGAAGCCATTCAGACCATTTTCGACCCCCTGTAACTTCGTTGTGGATAAAACTAGAAGACTGAAATTTTCAGTAACCATGCAGGCATATTATATAAGCATATTATAAATTTCATTCAATTTGAACCAGTATTTTTAAGAAATTATAACGGGTCAAATTTCTTAATTTTGTCACTCACTGACTCACCGATCATCAAAATTCTAAGGCACTTCTAGCAGACCTAGAAGCTTCAAATTTGGAATATAAGTAGTGTTCGGTATATGAATCAAGGAAAAACTAAAAAATCTAGAAAAGACCGCAAAGAAAATTAAGCCCATACAGCCAAGTCTTCAGTTAAATTTTTCAATATTGTTGGCTTTATTCGTAACGATGTTTTATTACGGCAGTTATTATTATATTGCGTGCGAAGCCGCGGGTTTAAGCTAGTCCCATATAAATATAGGCGCATGGTAGTGCCCCTGCCAAATCGAGCAAAAAATGGGTATTCCCGTCATGAAAACACGTGTATTAAATTATTTATTAATGCAAAAAACGTACCTACGTGCGTATTCGTACTTATTACGAGTGCGTAAGGTTGTATAATATATCTTAGAAAAACTGTAGCTGAAGCTCAAGAAGTAGTACCGGAAAAGAGAAAACGGAAGGCTACCTACAAAAATAAGAAAAATTCATAAGTCAGAGAGAGGGCTTTAAGAAAATTCGTTGCTGGTAGATATACATATATACAATATGTAGAAGGTACCGAAAAGGAAAAAAGTAGAACTGTCTACAAAATACAAAAAGAAATGAGATCCCATCAAAAACAATACTTGTCAAAAAAACCAAGTCTCGCAACTCAGTTGTTCTGCGGTAAAAAGTTGTGAGATCCATGTAATACCAAGTTGGTTATTAATTTATTCAGTCTCTACTTAAGCGACTTTCTGTCTTAATACGTCCAGTCTCTAAGACCACGATCGTGGTCCATAACAATTGAAAATCAATTGTGTCTGGAATCTCCGTACTCGAAGCATTAAGTTGTTACGTAATAATTAACAGCATCTTATAGTGACGCATATCAATATTAAAATTCTTTAATGTTTTATATAAATATATTGAGACTTGGCCATCGCCTGAAAACACGTGTAAATTCAATCGCCTGAAAACACATGTAAATTCAATTATTTAGTGCGATGGCCAAGTCTCAATATATTTATATAAAACATTAAAGAATTTTAATATTGATATGCGTCACTATAAGAATCAATCATTCAACACATTGTGTAATAATTTTTGGGACGCGTGTCGCAGCACAAATATCATCACATGTCACCTCTAATTTATTCGATTCTCTGTGGTTGTCACTATTTTATTTAAAAAAAATTTTTTTTCATTTACACCAATCGGCATTATACATACTTCTTGAACAAGTGAACGAGTAAACACAATCCACAATCATATGAATTACAAAAGATTATACACCGCATTATACATGTGAATATTTTTATGTAAACTTAACACATAGCAATTTTTTAACATGAACTGAGAACGACGAAAAGCATCCTCCAAAGAAGCAGAGATCAGCAGAGTATCGGTTCACCAATCTAGCAATCCTACTTCTGGGTCCATGATAGACATAGTTTTTGCCTGGCCTGTCGACTGATAGCAGCTTTCTAGTTCTAAGTTCTGTTCTCGAACAAACGAACCCAAAATCAGCCAAGATTTCTGGCGAATCAAACATTCCATTGATAACCTTGAAGAAGAAAGACAGATCAGCCACTTCTCTGCGACTAATTGGGCTACAAATTTTGTATAGGTGATAAATATCGCTGATACGTGTCGTGATAGCCCAGAACGCAACGAACCTGTCTCAAATTTATAAGGCCATGGTTCGAATCCGGGCGTGTATCAATGAGTTTTTCTGACTTAAGTACATTTACTATCACTGACTCCGTGCCTCGGAGAGTACGTTAAGCAGTCGGTCCCGGACGCTATCAATAGATGGCGGTCGTTACAACCCCCAACCCGCAGTGGAGTAGCGTGGTGGACTTAACCTCCAAACCCCAAAACCCTTGGGGAGGCCTAAGCCCCTGCAGTGGGGTAAAATGGGCTGATGATGATGATGATGATCGCTGATACTGCTTTCATACCCCGAGCGCATATGGTAAATAACCTATTACTTTATTACCATATGGTGATTAACTCATATGGTAATAAAGTAATAGGTTAGTAAGTACCCATCAATATCGTTTTACAGTAGTCCTGAAAACCGATAAATTTTTCAACGTTTTCGAGCGGACCTTAACATTGTTTCTGTATCAACTTAAACTATCGCCAAGACTTTACGCGTGTAAAGTGTATAAAACCGATTACAATGTAGTACGTAAACTCGGATGGGCTTGCGAGACTGTGTTATCGATATTTCACTCTAAAGAGTGTGTGTTAGGTTAGCACAACGAAGGAAGCACACAAACATAACAAGAGTGTCGTCGGTCATATAATTTCTGTCGTGAAGTCGCCAGTTCGTCCTAGTTTCCCTTCGTGAGTCTGGCAACTTTCGTACAACTTTGCTCTCGGCGACGACGACGCCCTCTCTCGACCCATTACGCGTTCCACCGATGGTTATTTAAAACCCCCCCACTTTCCGTTCTATTACCGCACTTTTATTACCAAACTAGTTGTCCTCGTCTGGTCAGATGCTTTTATTGGCTGTTTTGGATGAGATTATAAATAACTAGCCGTTGCCCATGATTTCAGGGATTTGGTACTTGTATATTTTTTTTACTGATCTGCTTTTAAGACGCTGATAGCAGCACCCTTTACTTACTACTGTGGATTTAGATTCAAGTGCCTTTAAGGAACATTAAATAGGATTTTAAAAAAATATATGTCTAGATAGCCTCGCAATACAGACCACAATAAAAGTGACCAACTTTTATATAACTTGTATGTGTGACTAAAGATACTACATACTCCTAAGCCATAGTCATACTAAATTGTATCTGTACACGTGATTATAACCGAACTGTTCGGTAATATTTTATCTCCTTTTTGACGCCGAACCTCCCCGCCTACAGATGTATATAATCAAATGGTAAAATTTAGAGGGAATGATAATTACCTCGCTATTTCCTCAGATAGGTATCAGTGGCGGAACGTAAACCTTTGGAGTGCAAGGACCGTACCCTGGATATATAAGGTCTCGCCGTCGCAAATAAAGCTCACGAATGCAAATTTTGTCATTGAAAATGACTATCATATCCATTTCACGGGAGACGCATTATTGGCCATAACTCCGAGGGTATGAGGTCTAGCCAAGATTTTAAGGTTTTTAAAAGATCAATAATTTAGTTGGGCATTGTATGACATCAAAATTTTGGAAATCGGTTAAGTGGTTTTTGAAAAAAATTAGAAAATGTAAAAAAATCAAGATTTTTTCGGAATTTTTTTTTACTAAATCCAAAATATTTCAAGAACGGGGACCGACATCGAAAATAAAAAAAAATAGTATCTTGGCCATTAACGTAGCTACGATTTGAGACCAAGTTTTTAGAAATCGGTTGGTAATTATAAGAGAAATTATTTCCGAAAGATGAGATTTTTTGGTCGATCGCTTGTGTTTGTGGATATAAGTTACTATATTTCAGAGAGTATTCGTCGGACCGCTTCGAAGTGTTATACCAAAGGTTAGAAGGCATTGGTAGCTACAGTTTGAGACCAAAATTTTGGAAATCGGTTGGGAATCGAACAAGAAATTTGACATCACATGCTAAATTTTATGGACGTTCGGGAACTTGTTAACATTATGGTCATCGCCTTTCGGCCTGTATTCGTTCGAATGCTTAATTATCGAGTTCAGAACGTTTAAGGATATCAGAGGCTGCAGTTTAAAACCTAAATGTTTCAAATATGTTGAACTAGCGACCCGCCCCGGCTTCGCACGGGTAGCAAAGAATTTTTTCGTTGATTTATTTCTGAGTTTAAAGAGTTGAAAAGAATAGTGCCACGTTTTCGTAGCAACAAAATAAAATAATCTGTGAAAATCGGGTTTGGGTAGGTTCATTTTCAATGAAACCGATGGTTGCGAGGACTGCAAGATCTGTCGATTTTTTTTTTAATTTCTAAAACAATATATGGAACTTTATAAACTAATTACAAAGGTGCGCTGCTCCCCTTGACTGTCCTGTCGTCTACCTGTCCGCGCGGGCGTTTGAAATAGACCGTGAGTAAACGGTATTTAGTACTAAGGTTTACTACGAAAATGTCTGACTTGGTTGATTCGTTCGAACTTTGGTGACAATTGTACATGCGCATGTAAAATAAAGTGGGAAACAGCCCTGTTTCATCCCGAGGTGTTGAGCCGGCGGTTCCGTGTGCCAGTATCGGGGTACGTTCAGATCTCGGGCTCGGCTTCGCTACGAGGCTGGTGTAGTGGCCGACGTTGAATCCTGCGCGGACTGCTGCGGGACTCCGCTCCTGGACTCGTACCGTTCCGTCTTCTCCTAGTTCCTCGTTGTGATCTTCTTGCGGCTCTTCTCTTGGGGTTGGGGTATTTAGATAAAACAATTACCAAATTCACAATGTTACATAAGTAGCTGTTCGTTGACTCAGTTGACGACCGTCACGTCAAGAATTTCTGGATCTCCTCTCTAAACGTGCTTTCACGTTCCTCGCCATGTTGCTTCTTCTACGTCTGTCTTCCCAACTTGCCGGTAAAAGAAAACTCAGCTTGTCGGTCAAGCAGATTGCCCGCGAGGGTGCCATCTATTGGTTGTTAGCGTTGTTTTACTCTGGCATTCTTTCTGTGCTCCGCTTTGAAACTGTAGTTTGTCAACAGATGGCGCCCTGCGCCCTATTATTTTTGACCAGGCTAATTAATTATGTTAGAAATTATACGTGATTTTTTTTTATTAAAAAACAGCTAAATTCACGATTATCAGCGTCTTACAAAAAGCATGAAAATATTGTCGTATCATTATTCCGTGAATACACGAAAAAAGTACAAATTTTATATCCCACTGAAACCCTAGACCGATATAAAAAGTAACTTATGTTACTCCCCGTTCCTTAGATTACATATTGTAAAAGTCACGACGTTTGGTTGCTGCGTTCGCCTCACGAACAAAGCGTCTCAATGTCTCCACGTTAAGTGTCCTAATTTCTACTTTTAGGACACTCGTCAACTCAGTCACATCCAGAACATCGTCGCGTACACGTCGTTGTTAATTCGTAAGAATGCCAAATTAAGTTGTGTTAGGTTGCACAAACTATGATAGGAAGGTCAATAAACAAAAAAATGACATTTCTCATCATCGGTAAGTAAAAATTATGTATAAATAATACCCTTTTAACTCGTTATTGATTAAATACCATTTTCGAGTTTTATCGTTCGCCATAGCACAACAGTAAACCTACTCCGAACAAATTTTTTGTCCGTCCGTTAAGCGTCCATCTCTTTCACACATGCAGTACACGTTTCATGTGTGAAAGAGATGGACGCTTAACGGACGGACAAAAAATTTGTTCGGTCAGAGTATCACTGTACAGCCACGCACCGCGCGTCTACGTTGTATACGGTTTAACCTTGTAAGGGCGTCTCGTCAATGTATGTAGTTAGGAATAAAGATTTGAACTAATAGGTACATATAATAATGAACGTTACAAAAATCTAAAGAACTAGTTTTATTTGACGGCCAATGATAACACACTATATTGTTTTCTTTTGTAATAATAGATCATAATACACGTATTTTTCATTCTAAAATTTAGTTTTTCTTGTTTCTTATCGTACTTATATGGTTCGCCTAGAAAATATTGGGGTGGGTAAAAGTCGGGCTACCAAGTACAGCTGTTTTTTTTTTCTTTTTTTGAATTCGATCGATTAAAAAATTATCTGAAGCGGTTCGGCTGCAAAAGGCCGGTTTTGCATGTGACTGCGTATTGCTGAATAAGGTATTGTTTCGCAGCGAAATGATGGCTATCAGGCACATCTAACCAAATTTCTACGGCATTTCGATTTCTGTGGACGTAATTTTTATAGGAAGGGTACCTAGTGTATGAGAGCATATAAGAATATTAATTAATTTTTTGCCAAAAAGTTTTAAGCTAACACGTACAATTCAGTTTAAAAATTAAGCACTTAACGTGGTCTATTCGGACAGGTCGCTGATGCGTGTCTTGATAGTTGTCTGTGTAGTGACGAGCACGCTTCTTTTATAGAAGGTCATGGTTCGAATCCCAGAAACTGGCATGTACCAATGAGTTCCGTACAGCCGTCGGTTCCAGTTGCCATCATCAGATAAATTGTTGAAATCCACCAACCCGCACTGGAGCAGATGGGCTGATGCCTAAACTTATACTAGTTTTGTATAAGTCGTAGTGGTATATAGTTTTCCGTGCTTTCCATTTGTACTTTCCATTTTTAGGCCTAAATCATACGTAAGTTTGTCTTTTTGAATGTGATGCTTGCTAATATGTGATGGTTGTAAGAGTGTGTGTATTCATATGCGTGGGGCGTGTGTGAGTAATGTACAAGTAATATAATTTAGGATACACATTTAATAATTTTGTAGAAAGTATTACAATAATTTCGCTGCAAACACGATTTAATTTTAGTGTACCTAAATGCCAGACAAAAGCTCTTCAGTTTCAGTATAAGACAGAGAGTTTATTTGCAAAAAGTGAGACTTTATTAATTTTATTATATAAATAGCTACCAAGAAAACATGGAAGTCTATGTGTTAAAAAGTTTTGAACTGGGCAACGAGAAATATTGAGTTTTCACTACGTTTGTTAGGGGTTAGTTACCGAGAATTTAAGTCATGTGGATTTAGCCTATGTTGCTGTAGAACTAAAGATAGAATAAATAATTTTCCAACAAATAATTCTTGAGCTTCTGTATGTAGAGAAACTTTTGGGTAATGTATACTTCCCACGCAGTAAAGTGCTTCCCACGCATTGTTTAAAATTTGATTAATGTTTATAAGTACATACGGTTTTTTTTTTAACATAATGTTGTAATAAACAAAATTTAACTGGACACCATAGCTGATGGATGGGATAGACGGGACCATTTATGACCAACTGGTACCCAGTGGGCTATAAATGGATATAAAATAAATAATTGGTTGGTTGTTTAGATTTAAATTCTAATCATATTTATTTATTATTAAATTTTGTCTATATTTTATTGTACTATTTCGTTTTATTAATTTTATACTGTTTGAAAAACGTATAAAAAAATACAATTGTGGCTAGAAACGACAACTTGTAAAAATGTTAATGTGATTATGGGGCTAGCACTCGATAATAAGGGTTACCAACTTTATAAAAAAAATTTAGTATATTTAAGCGAAGAAAAAAAAACTGTATTTGGAAGAACAACACTATAAAATCAACAAAAATAAAACAAAAGTCCGAAAAGACGAGCCTACATAATGCAAGTCACAGAACAACTCCAAACAACAACAAGTTCACGACATTTAGTGTAGTCAATATTGACACATCAATTTGACGTTGTTTGATTCGTTCTGATGTCCAGGCACGTCCAGGAACTCGACAACTGAATTACGTTGCAACTTACTCTGTGCTTTGGATGATTTTGACTTTGAACACTACTATTTTTGAGTAAGCTATCAAAAATAGTATTTTGGAAATTTAATTTTTAGTGAGCAGTAAACACTAGTAAAGGTATCATATATAATACTGTCTTTAACAGAATGGTTGGCAACCCTACAGATAACAAATTATTTCGTTATTTCTTTGCTATTTGGCTACGAAATTTTGAAAAGCGAGATCGAATTCAAACAAACGTACCAACCTATAGTCGTTGTATAATGATTTTTTAAATTTAAATCGCGATCGTATTTTACGAGAGACGGTGTACTGTTTACAGGCTCTCAGACTAATATTTAAATACCTATTCAAAGAGCCTGGCAAATTTTAGTTGATATCTTGACATAATATTTCAATTAAGTTCTCTTCAGTGATTCCCCGAGGCTAGGCAATTTCATTAAAGTAGCAAACAATGTTTCTACCTCCGCTACGTTGTTGATAAGAAAATTTTTAATAATCCCCAAATAAAATAATTGTTTTCTTTTGAGCGGAAATTACTTTTCATCTAAATTGATTTACGTTAAGTAAAGATATTCTAAAGCTTTCAATCATATATATAGACATTAAATTTGTATTTCAGTCAGTCTCTTTTCAGAAAGCAATGAGATAACTTATCCTTTGTAAAGTTATTATAGTTTAGTTAAAACTTAATTGATTAGTGTTTCCAAAATCTTATACTTGGCTATAATTATAATGTAAGTATCTACAAAATTTTGTGACTATTTGTTATCTATTCAATATGAAAATTGGACCCCTTTCTATAAGATTATAACTGTGAGAGAATGACATCTGATAACTTTTCATTGAAATGCTTATAAATTATGAAATATTTAAAATAATCAAATCAAATCAAAATATCTTTATTTCGTAGTTAAGTAACATAATCTTGAAATATGTCATAAGAGTGAATTTTATTACTTTGTGGAAAAACGTCACCACAAAGGCGCATTCAAAAATGCTGGTTCCCCTCAGAAGAATACGCAAGAAACTGAGGGACGCTCTTTTTAACAAAATTATAAAAAAAATTTAACAATGAGTGCTTAAAGAATAATATTGAAACAAACTGATAGGCGAGCAGCTTACACCCATGGATTTTTATCATCTAAGTAGTTTGATACTTTATAATAAGCTATTGCATAAAGCTTTCATTATTCGTATAAAATTTATAATTTCGTATAAAAAATAAATCTAGTTTTTGTCTGCAACTATGCCCGCATGGTTTCAATCAATTAATCAATCAAATTATTGCAATATTTCTAAAATTAAGGTGCATTCTTCGCCCATGATATATATAACCGCTTAGTCTAGTGGGTAGCGACCCTGCCTACGAAGCTGGAGGTCCCGGGTTCTGATCCCAGGTCGGGTTAGTATTTATATGATGAACATACTGGTACCGGGTCTTGGTTGTTATATGTATGTGGTGTCTTCGCTTGGTACCCAAAACACAAGCTAATGCTTAGTTTGGGGCCTAGACGTTGTTGTGATGTACACCTTATTAAAAAAAAAATTAAATCGGCTACTCCAATTTTAATGTTTCTTTGTTTGATTTTTCATAGGTACAAACTAGATCTTTAAACAGTTTTACGGTTATTATAGGCCACCATATGGTTCTGCAGTAGATCTGTTTTACTAAAACAGTTGTACTGATTTAAATGTGGTGTTCCACGTTACATAAATGTCTACACCTCTTCAATACGCCGGCCTGCACCTGCCTAGAGTGCTGGTATAATGTTATATGTTTTGTGTGAAGCATTCGTTCGTACTTGCCCATCGATCTAAAGAAATAGTGGTAGTGCTTATAGTTAAAAATATGACAAGTGATATATCTGACAAAAATATCTATAAATTGACAATTACAGGAAAGGTGTTTCACGGTTTGTTTTATGCATAACTAGAAAAGTAGGTAGTTTCATTGGAATGCAAAAAATTGGATTTCATATCTAATCTTTCAACAGAAAGCGCTATTCTGTGTCATAGGCATACCGTCAAGTAATACTCGGGACATAATAAGACCTGGGACATCCCACCCAGCGCCATCTAGTCCCAAAGTGAGCAAGTATTGTGCTTGCATTATTCACACAGAATCACGCGAAATAAATAAAAATGTCATGCACACAAATATTTGTCCCGGACGGGAATCGAACTCGTGACCCTTGACTCCGCAGTTAGGGTCTCTAACCACTTGGCCAATCGGTCGATCTGGTACTACTGAATCATTAAATGCCAGTCTACACCTTTTTCTCGACTTGTCTAGGGCTTTAAACCTGGTGTTTTACGACATCTTGTGGAATAAATTAGATGAAATAAGTGTCAAAAAAACGAAATTAGGGCGGGTGCGGTGTCGGAAGCATACGAGTTGAAACACGGGTTGGAATGTGGCGTGAGGCAGGGGATCGACCTCGCCCACGCTTTTCAACCTGTACGTAAACGAGCTGATAGGTGCCCTCAGCAGTCGGCATGTCGGCTGCCACGTGGACGGTGTTTGTGTAAATTACATAAGCTACGCAAACGACATAATCCTGTTGAGATGGTCAGTCCGTCGTCACACGACGCTGTTGCATATATGTGAGCCTTATGCTTAGCCTAGTGGACGACCGCTTAGCCTAGTGGGTAGCGACCCTGCCTACGAAGCTGGAGGTCCCGGGTTCGAATCCCAGGTCGGGTCAGTATTTATATGATGAATATTGATACTGGTACCGGGTCTTGGCTGTTATATGTATGTGTTGTCTTCGCTTGATACCCAAAACACAAGCTAATGCTTAGTTTGGGGCCTAGACGTTGTTGTCATGTATACGTTATTTATTTATTTATTATTTATTTATGCTGATATGCATCGTTTGAAATATAATGTTAATAAAAGTAAATATTTGTCATTTAAAGCTGGTTCGGAAAATATACCTTCTGTCAATTTGGCCGTCCAAATTGACCACATTGACAAGTTGACAAATTGGTTGATACATCTTTAAATAACCCCGTGGTTATTTAAAGAGATTCAACAGTTCAAATATCTGAGACATAAGCCTACTGTTGACCTTAAAGATGTCGAAGACATTGAGAGAGAACATTATGCTGTATATCATATAACCTTTGCATGTAACGTATAAGAAATAAAAATCCGTAATCAGCACGTCCAAAAATAATGAATCAAATAAGTAGATAGCATAAATACATTTAAATACAGTTTTTGCCTATATTCTGTTCAGAGAAGTTAGTTAGATTTTATTTATTTTGGTAATATTACGTAAAAAAATTGCGCGTAATAATAATATTTCAAACTTAAATTAAATCGTATTTGAATAAAAATATTAGTTATTTTAAACATTAACAGGTGAAATATCCCTCCGTTAGATATTTCGTTTGTTTTTGTGTTGTTAGTAGACAGTTTCATTATGCATGAAGGCATTCTAAAAAGTTTTTATATTATAAAATGTTTTGTTGATTTGTTTGATTACGTAGGATGCACTGAAGATTTCTGGAATTAATGAAAAAAATTTTTAGTTGTACGTTGGTACGTACTGAACGCTCGTGAGCTTGGTTTTGGTGTGAATGTGTGCATGAAATCGCGTATATACACAAACGAGATTGGTTTTGCGAACACATTACAAACTATGGCTGTGTGGTAACTGTATATACATCATCATCATCATCATCATTATCATCAGCCCATTTTTACCCCACTGCAGGGGCTTAGGCCTCCCCCAAGGTGAGGAGGGGGGCTTAGAGCGTAAGTCCACCACGCTGCTCCACTGCGGGTTGGGAACTGTAACGATCGCCATCTATTGACAGCGTTCGGGACCGACTGCTTAACGTGCCCTCCGAAGCACGGTGTCAGTGATATTGTGTACTTAAGTCAGAAAAACTCATTGGTACACGCCCGGATTCGAACCATGGCCCTATGGGGCCATATAAATTTGAGACAGGTTCGTTGCGCTCTGGGCTATCACGACTGTATATACATATTTACTATATCAATGCACGCGAGTTTGACCGATTCATTTAGTGAATTTAGTCCATTCATTTGCTATTCTTTTCTATCACAGTTATATGTATTGCCAAATGTATAGCGCTGTCCCTTTCCATCCAATTAAGGTTTCTCAAAGTAATAAACTTGACCGCAGATCGACAAGTGACTAGGCAACTAATCAAAGAAGGAATAATTAATGACATAACGCGTGAATCGTGGGTTCACCTCCGTTTAACAGACGATTAACTTGACGAATGTTTCAAGACTCGGGTGTTAATCGATTTACACAAAAAGCGCTTCCATTAGCGGAGGAGTTAAATTAAGGAATATTTCCGTCACAATAGAAAAATGTTTTCCACGTTTTTTTTTTTTTTTTTTTTAAATTTGCAGGTGATGAATCTGTCAAAACATATTTTATGTTGTGTAGGATCATTATAATAGTAGTCAGCTTTTTCTCTCTCTACTGTTGAATATAAACAACTCCTGAATTGATAGGTACAATGAAATATATTATATGAGATATATTATTAAATTGAATTACCAAAACAATCCAAATAGAATCATGTCAAATTAAAAAAAATAAAACATTTTTTCAGTCTGTCGCCCAAATTACATTATTACCATCGAAATGTTTTTCCTCATAGACACTCAAAAGCAAACCTTTCAACCAATCTACTGTAATAAATTTTTGACTGTATATAGGTATCTATAGGTAATTAATAATAATACATGGGACATGTCACACAGCGCCATCTAGTCCCAAAGTAAGCAAGTATAATTCTTATCGGTTACTAGACAACTGATATACATACTTAAATATTCTTTTTTTTTAAACAATACATACATATATAAAATAAAAGGGTTGCAAAATCTTTGTAAATGACTTCGCCTAGTCGTAGTCGTAGTTGGGAGGCCAAAATTAAAGTCACTGGATATTTAACGGCTCTTCACTTCTTCACTTCACTTCATCAGCCCATTTTTACTCCACTGCAAGGGCTTAGGCTTCCCCCAGGGTGAGAAGGGGGCTTGAAGCTTTAAATCCACCACACTGCTCCACTGCGGGTTGGGGATTGTAACGACCGCCATCTATTGACAGCGTCCATTTCCAGCGTCCAGCAGCATTTAACGGTTGCACCCTATTAAACCTTAACCGTTCAATGTTCAAGATGAATTTTATTGCATTTTCACATGTTATGAAAAAAAAAAACATTTCGATTTGTTTTTAAATTTTCTTTTGATGTATCTTAGCACTTAAAAAAAACAGTTGGAACCTAGTTTTTGTTAACCTGAATACAATTTTTTTTACGGCAATCGGTTTAGGTTTAATGGGGTGTAACCGTTAACACTGTTTGTAGGGCAATTTGTCCGTACTACGCACTCCTCTTAACAGCATTGTAAAATATCTATTTGACGATACCCTACTTAGCACAAGGATACCGTGTATACGAAAAAGTCTTTATAAAATATACGACGCTGGCCAAGTGGAGTGCATGACACGCCATTTACTATGTTTTTCCGTTCCCGCAGACTTAACTTCTTGAGTTCTAGTTTTTCTATTACATCGCACAACTCCAGGCTTTACGTCATGTTGAAGCTTCGACCTGGATAAACAGTAACTTAATATAAATTCTTCGTCCCTCCCAGAAATAACATCGCTCAACGTCCCTTAATACTTTATAAAAGTGTATAGAACATATAATAATAATAATAATAATAACACACACAATCACAACAACGCCTTAGTCCAAAACTAAGCATTAGCTTGTATTTTAGGTACCAAGGGAAGACAACACATACATATAACAACCAAGACCCGGTGCCAGTATCAATATTCATCATATAAATACTGACCCGACCTGGGATTCGAACCCGGGACCTCCAGCTTCGCAGGCAGGGTCGCTGCCCACTAGGCTAAGCGGTCGTCATATATAAACATACGCTATTTAATTTAATTGAATTATGATAGACAGAAAGACGTGCACGAATGGTCTATAATAACATTACAACATTAACTAACTCAAAAAAGGTCATAAACTTTTTTATATCATTCTGCTCCCGTTTACCAGTTAAAGTCAAACTGGGACGAAGCAATGAAAACGCTTGATTAGCGCAATTAAAAAGTTCTCGTTGTTAGAGCTCTGCTTCCCCGACTACCGACCGATGGTTAAGTTAAACTCGTAGTTTAAAATATCTTAGCTCATTTACACGAATCATATGTTTTGTGATTTTTTCTCTATTTTAAAAATACTATTTATGTATCTATCTATAGTATGTATTAAAAAGTGTTAGGGTCTGTCTGTTCGGGCTAATCTCTAAAACGGCTGAACCTATTTTAATGAATCTTTGCAGACATAAAAAACAAGGTATCAGGAGTAACACAGGCTACTTTTGTGTGTCTGACTGTTTGTTTTTCGGGCTACTTAATATTGTTTTCTTTTCAGTGTGTCATTATTTAGGATTTTTACATAAACTTTAAAAATTACAATAACCACGCGGTCGAAGTCACTGGCGGTCGCTAATTATTATATATATGGTTACTGGATTATCGAGATATTAATTTATTTATATAAATTAAACCATCAAAGATATTAATAATAATTTTTAGTTTTGATGCAATAACTGCGCCTTCACGAACTAGTTTACTATATTCTAATGACATGTAACTACGTTTACATTTTCGTGCTATAAAGCTACACCAAAAGAATTAGATAGAAGAAGAAGATAAAAAAATTACATGTCAGCAAATTCGTACTGTATTAGGCATTGGAATGAGTTAAGTGCAAAAGATTTTACATGTGCAACTAAAGGGTACAGGAGCTTTATGCTCGATGGATACCACACGATTTGACGGAAGACCAGAAGCGACTGCGTGTAGAGCGGTGTCGCAAAATTATAGCAAAGTTTAATGGAGGGCAATCATTGGCTGTCTGTAATATCGTGACAGGTGACGAAACCTGGGTGTACTGCTTTGAACCGGAAAGAAAAAGTCAATCGGCAGAACGGGTCTTTCTTTTTGTCTTTTTGAAGATTTGCCAACGAAAGTTAAGAAAAATCGAACCGTTGGCAAGAAAATGGTTGCTTCTTTTTTCGGCCAATCAGGACATTACACAACAGTGTCACTTGAAGACCAAAGGAAAGTAACTGCAGATTAATATGTCACCACTTGCTTGCCCAGAGTCTTAGAAAAAGTTCGGGAAAAGTGTCCTCGAAGCAAATTAATTAATGAATTAATGCCCCACTGCAGAGACATAGACCTCCCCTTGGGATGAGGGGGCTTGGAACTTAATCCACCACATATTATCGACGGCTTAACGTACTCTCCAAAGCACAGTCAGTGATAGTTATGTACATAAGTCAGAAAAAACTCATTGGCACATGCCATGGGATTCGAACCACGGCCTTCTAAACAAGAAGCGGACTCGCTACTACTCTGCTATCACGACGTCACAAATGTACATTTCCCCACAAAAATACATGCGATCAGAAATTCCCTTAAAATGTGTGATTTCCGACGAGAAAATCATATCAAAAGGTTATTGTTCAGAATCTGTCGCTATATCTACGAATACACATATTTGCAAACTGAAGTTGAGGCAAATTTTTCTGTGATTTTTGAATTTTCAGCTTTGAAATGGTTTTCTGTTTGAATATTGAATCACTAAACATACCTTAAAAATTTTCGTGTTTGTCTGTACAAACGGATGAAATTTACAGTACATAATAACCCTGGGACCAATCGAATATTTGTTACACCGTAATATCTCAAAAGATTCCAAAGAGTTGGTTTGTTTTGCAAACTATACAAATATACTGTCTTATCCATAGCAAATTAATGACTTTAAATCGGTCCGAATTCAGAAATTAATTCCATGTCTACGTAGTCGAAGTCGCGGGCTCAGCTAGTATAGATATTTTACAAAAATTGTTCTTGTTTAGTTTTAAACGTGTGTAATCTTGTTTAACGACTGCAAGACTTTAACAGTTAAGTGTTCCCACAGCAATGAATACCAATTCGTTTTTAATATATCTTCTGTGAGAAAAGTTTACATTCTTGACATCGTTTAACGAGATTGTCCCTCCTTTAATTTGATGTCTGAAAACGTTGAAAACAGACTCAAAACAATTTAATTTCTCATGAGTTTTCTAGAATGAAGTACTAGGACAACAAAGCTGTGGTACATATAAGGGCAACACGCATTGACGTGTGAAGAATTTCATATGAGTAATTTGAAGAGACAGTTAACTACTTTTACTTCATGTGTCACAACTTTTTGGTATTAAACGACATAATAATGACGAATTTTCGAGATGGAATGTAACCTATGCATAAATTATGTTTATTTTTAGAATATTGGCTACCTTTCTAACACTTTCCATACACTTCAATCCCTTACATATATATTCCCCTCATATATACATATATTGATTTTTGTATAATTTTACTTACATTTGCATTATACTGTGTATACTTTCGTTGCACACTTTTATTGTATACTTTTGATTTTTGTGTTATCATTTTCATTTTTAAATTTATGATTGTCCTAAAAACTGTAACCATGTTTAATCCGGAGATCAGGAGAGGGGTGCTGGTACCTATAATACAGGCTGTCCTAGTTTAGGTGCCAGTAGCCTTTCACTGTAACATTAGGTTTATTGTATGCTCCTTGAATTAGTTTTTAAATATAACTGTAACTGTAATAAATAATATCAGCTCAGCGGATGAGCCACGAAGTCTATGAGTCAAACAAAAAAAAAAAAAACTATAAAAAAGAACATAAAATTTGTTTAGGGTTAATATTTTATAACGAATTTTATTTTAGGATGTGTTAAATTACACTAATCATATTACTTTTTCAAATACACATTTTACTATGTAGTTACCTTATTTTATTTATCTCCCTAATTTTCTTAACATGTAACAGGTGTCAACCCTATGAGAATAGAGCTTGGACTCTGTATGGATAGGGATAGATATCCATGTGCCAAATATCTTACTCTATAAAACAATGCCGGTCTACTTGGATGTGCATAGATTTACCAAAGATAATTTAAAATTATTTAATAGAGATGGCCTTGGAAGAAAACACATACCACCAGAAAGGTGTTACGGAGGTAGCGTTCGCATAAATGATATTACAAGTCGATTAATATTTCACTTTTTAGGAATCCGTACCTCAAGAGGAAAAGGAACTTTTATAGGATCACTTTATTATTCGTTTGTCTGTCAAGATTTTTTTCAGGGATGCGTGAAGGCGTCAGTTAAAATTAATATCAAATAGGTCTCTTAAAGCTATAAAAAATCAATCAGCTAAGTCAATCATAAAATGGTGCCATTTATGCCACATGTTTTGATACTCACAATAAATCTAAACCTATAGGATATTTCCCTTCATCATCATCTTCTTCATCAGCCCATTTTTACCCCACTGCAGGGGCTTAGGCCACCCCGCAAGATGAGGATTTTTGGAGCTTAAATCCACCATGCTGCTCCAATGCGGGTTAACGGATTGTAACGACCGCCATCTATTGATAGCAACCGGGACCGACTGTTTAACGTGCTCTCCGAGGCACGGAGTCAGGAGGTAGAGGCAGGATATTTCTCGTTGACTTAGAATTATCCAATTTTTCAAGAAGCAAAGTCTCATCACAAGCAAAGTAATAAATAGAAAATCGATATTTTTAGCTATGTCACAGAAACATAATATTTTATTTGTTATAATTAAAAAATAAATATCTGTATTACGTAAATATTATTTAAGTATTTATATCAGTTGTCTGGTATCCACAGTTCAAGCTTTACTTAGTTTGGAACTAGATGTCTCTGTGTGGGATGTCCGAGGACTGACTGGTAGGCCGAGTAGTTAGAAACCCTAACTGCGAGGCCGATGGTCGCGGGTTCGGTTCCCGCCCGGGACAAAAATTTGTATGCATGAACATGTCTACTTGTTCCGTGTCTGGATGTAAAAGTATCTATAGTATATGTATATATTATTAAAAAAAATAATATTTAACTATGCATATCCGTCACCTAGTACCTCATAATACGAGCATAATACTTGCTTACTTTGGGACTAGATGGCGCTGTGTGGGACGTCCCAGATATTATTATTACTATTAAATATACGTTTACGTGGGCACTCTGTGGTCGCGTAGCGATAAACGTGAACACGTTAATATACATTTTTAACAGTATGGAACCCTCAGCACTGGACATTTTTTTCTATTTGATAACGAAACTTTCTTTCAAAGTTTGTTTTAAATATTCTAATAAACCAGCCA